>OZ018394.1:7887339-8443799 GCA_963969525.1 Ontholestes murinus | reverse complement strand
CTTGTGGACGTTTTCTTGAGATACACCGATAAGAAGCTCAGCCAAGTTCACGGAAGCCGCTCCCCGCTGAGGGCAGCCACCCGACGCTCGCATTTGAGGAAGCCGCCTCCCGTCGTGGACAGCCTCTGCTAATGACTACCTTTGTTAATAACCCACGCACCTGACATCATCATCGTTATATATATATATATATATATATATATATATATATATATATATATATATATATATATATATATATTATTGTACATATTTTTTTGGTTAAATAAAATCTTTACAATGTACCGCTACAACCTGTTTTTTTAAAATAAATATCGTGATTGTAGAGCATCAAGATAGGAAATACCAGTTACAGTCTCTTCTCCAAACAAAAGAGGCGCAGAAACTTTCCGCCGAGATATGGCACAAAATTATTATCAATATGGACACATTCTACGAAGTGGAAGATAGGAATCAACGATCTCATAATGTAATGATTTTTAATTTGCCAGAATCAAATAAAACCACAATGCAAGAAAAAATTAATCATGATACGGAAAAAGTTACTGAAATAATTTCTTCAAACGGATTAGAAATATTGCCCTATAAAGTAATTAGACTAGGAAAAATATCAGAAAAAACTCGCCCAACAAAAGTTATATTTAAAAGCAAGGAAGACGCTCTGAAGGTATTGAAAGTTGATAGATCTAAATTAGATAACATCAAGATACAAGCGGATATGACAGAAATGCAAAGGTCTCACCTGAAGTCATTAAGAGATGAGTTACAGCAGCGTATTAATAATGGTGAGAAGTTAACGATAAGATATCTGAACGGAGTTCCAAAAATTGTCAAAGCATTTTTCCCTAAGCATTCAAAAAACAGTCGACAATAAATATATACTTCCAGAACGTTGGAGGTATGAAAACAAAACTAGAAGAATTTTCAAGAAACGTTGTTTTAAATGAATGCGATATATTTATAATTATTGAAACATGGCTCACAGATGACATTACAAATAGCGAATTAAAATTAAACATGTTCTATATCTTCCGTACGGATAGGTCTCACTTAAACTGTACTAAGAATTTAGGAGGCGGCGTAATGATTGGTATTAAGAAAAACTTTAATGCAGTTATGGTCCCATCTCGGCATACCGATGTGGAACATGTTTTCGTCAAATTTATGTCAAATAGTAAAAACTACATTCTAAGTGCTGTCTACTTTCCACCTTCATGCCCAATTCTGAAATTCCAATCACACTGTGCCGCTATCGAAGAGATTATGGAAAACTTTACCTTCGATGGAATACTCTTATGTGGGGACTACAACTTACCGTTGGACAGGTGGAAGAATGGAAATTTTGGTGTGGAAATAACGGAAAATCAAAGTGAAAGAGGTCAGTTACTAACAGATACCTTAGGTTTCTTAAACTAAGTCAATTGAATAGCATCCCAAATGAAAATGGAATATTTTTGGAATTAGTGTTCGGTTACTCGGACTTTGTCACTGTTTCAATTGCGGTGGACCCGCTGTTAAAAACATGTCGGCACCATAATGCGTACGATATTTATATTAAAACTGATAGCGTCTGTGATAATTTATGTGAAATTAAGTACTACGATTTTAAAAATGCAAACTATGATTTAATTAATAATTTTATTGCGTCTATTGATTGGTTGATGTTATTTAGTGGGTGTATTGATTTTAATGGAGCTTTAACTGCTTTTTATGAAGCTCTAAAACATATAGTTAATTTGTATGTACCCGTAAAAACATATTACCCAAGTAAATACCCAAAATGGTTCGATAAGGAGTTAAAGAATTTGATTAGGGTGAAGAAAACTGCTCATGCTAACTACAAAGCGTCAAACTTGTATTCGGATTATTTAATATTTCAAGAGCTGCGCAAGCAATGTAAAAATTTAAGCAATAAACTTTACAAAGAATATTTGACTAGAGTAGAATATTCTGTTAAACAAAACTCGAAAACTTTTTGGCGATTTGTGGCCGAATCCAGGGAAGTCAAGGGAGTTCCTGTACAGGTCACTCTTAACAATCTTAAAACCACTAATCGCCAAGAGTGCGTTAATATTTTTGCGGATTATTTTTCTAGTGTTTATTGTAACGACATGAATGATATTCCTAACGCTTATTACAAAGAAAATGTAGATTTTTCTTTCACTTTTAAAATAAATTCGGCGATGATTTTTAGCGAAATTAGTAAGTTAGAGCCTTCTTTAGTTTGTGGACCAGATGGAATACCTAATTTGTTTATACGTGAATGTATATATACTATAACACCTGTATTTGACTATTTGTTTAACCAATCAATTACCGAACAATCTCTTTCAGAAATATGGAAAACGAGCTATGTCACACCCATTTTTAAGGCAGGAAATAGGAATTAAGTAATTAACTACAGAGGTGTAAGTTTACAATCTACAATACCTAAACTATTAGATAAATTAATAGCTGATCAGCTTAAGTGGGCATGTAGAAACATTATCTGTGACGAACAACACGGTTTTCAGGAGGGCAAATCAACAATAACCAATTTACTTATTTATGAGAAATACGTGTCTGATGCTCTAGAACATGGCGACCAAGTTGATTCAGTTTATTTAGATTTTGCTAAGGCGTTCGACACAGTTGATCAAAATTCTCTTTTGCACAAACTGAACAAATATGGTTTCAATAACAGTGTTATTAATTGGTTGGCAGAATTCTTACGTGGACGAAAACAATTTGTAAAAATTGAAAATTCTGTGTCGCACTATATAAACGTAACATCTGGTGTACCACAGGGGTCACATCTGGGCCCGATCCTGTTTAGTCTCTTTATTAATGATGTTGTGGCCAATTTAAGTTGTAATGTATTACTTTATGCAGACGACATGAAGCTATTCAGACGCATAACACATCAGGATGACTATAATCATATTCAAAACGATCTAAATATAATCAATGATTGGTGTGTACAGAACAGCCTAAAACTAAATACCACCAAGTGTAAAATAATATCATTTTCAAGATGCTTACATAAAGTTAGATGCGATTATAATATTAACAGCTGCATTCTAGATAGAATATGCTCCGTAACAGATCTAGGTGTAATATTCGACGAAAAATTATGTTTTAAATCACATATCGATGTAACGGTGAACATATGTTTGAGAATGTTGGGTTTCATTGGGAGAATAGGAAAGGATTTGTCCATTGCAACGATAAAAACACTGTATTGTAGTCTTGTCCGTTCAATTTTAGAATATGGCTCCGTAATTTGGCAACCACACCAATTATATTTAAGCAAATCACTGAATAAGGTGCAAAATAAATTTTTAAGAATGGCTGCTTATAAATTACACATACCCATACCAACTTTGAATTACGAACAACTTCGGATACAATTACACCTGGAACAATTAAGTACCAGAAGGGATGTTGCTGTTTTAACAGTGCTTTTCAACATAGTTAATGGTAATACTAATTGCCCCGAGCTTTTAAATAAGTTGCCATTTTATACACAGTGCAATGGACCACAATCACGAAGCGTGATGGCGTTTAAATTACCATTTCATAAAACAAATTATGGTTTTAATGAACCCTTAACCCGAATGATGCGTTTAGCCAATACTTTGCAGAGCAATCCTGATTTTTCGTTGTACTCGCATAATATCAATTCGTTTAAGTATTCTCTACGATTTAAAATATTTAATATGTAGTCATCGTGTTGTTCACTTTATATTATGTATTTATATGGTTAATGCTGATATATGTTTTTTTGCTGTGTTGTCTTGTTTATTCCTGTGTATATATATATAGAGGTATACTGTAATATTTATGTATGTTATTTGTATAACTTTTAATTGATTATTAATTTACTATTGTAAAATATGTTGTATCAAGGGAAATTTCCCGTTAAATAAATTATTATTATTATTAAAAAAACATTAAATTTCAATTATTGCAGTTGTACAATCTCCTGAGGTTATCTGAGTTCCAGATGAGCACATTATGAGTGTTCGGGTGTCTATTTTCTGTTCACTAGTCGCCATGTTAGCTCTAACGGATGTCCATACAAACAAACAGATCTGTTAGAGTTGTTCTATAATTTCATGCATTAATTATGATTTTAAATTTTACGTAATTAGTAGTATAAAGCGTCAAAACCCCGATATTTATTTAGAAACACCCGGTATGTATATAACTTAATTTTCTATATGTAACATTACTTAATAAATTATTTAGTTTTAAGCTGTCGAAAATAATTTATTATATAATATTACATTACAAACTATAAATTATACTATAATACATAAATGTGCAAGTTAATCGTTGAATATTTCAGGAGGCAGCTGGTTACCTTTACTTACTGCTTATTTACACAGGCGTTTAATAAATCATATATTCCATAATCGCGTTGCAACACTTCTACATATTTGTGACCGCGGTATTTATTACGTACGCCGAATAAATAAATAACTACACGAACTTGCTAACAAATAGCCGTGTACATAATCGTACGTGTAATTCATTACGGTCCCTTTGTTATCGCGGCATTATGATCTCATTCCGGTGTGTTGAATTGCCTACGTACACGACGATTACAAATGATTTTTGTTATTGGCACTCGGGGGAATTTCCACGGTCGTCGGGGGGGGGGGGGAAGGAATTTACAAGAACATATTTCCCCGGATGGCTTTTTGCGACTATTGCTTGATGGTATGGAGTTGATAGCGCTCCCGAACGTGTCGTTTATTTATTGCCATTGTGGTATTCGTTCGAAATCGAAACTGGCCTGGAGGTGTTTCCCATCTATCTGGTCGCGTGTACCGTTGCAGGTGGCGGCTACGCCGCTTCCCGGGGCGTCCTTAGATGGACAACACGGGGACCACGATAAGAGAACGATTTCTCCTTTTTTTAAATCGTCCGCACCGTAGTTAGCCGAGAAGTTATTTACCTAGACCATATCTCATTTATTTCAATTCCACAAAGCGCCCATAAAAATATAATAATTAACTTGAAAATTTTAAGACCACATCAACGAGTTATAAGACGCTGGGGGTCTTATTGATAAACGACGAGTCGTTGCTTTCAGAATAAATGACAGCAACAAATTATATAACAAATAAGGAAGTCGTTAGCATTATTATTATTAATATAAACCGCACTGATTTATTATTCTAAAATATTTAAAAAATGAACTATTATTGTTATTGTTATTGTTAAGGTAATTTTTGAACATCTTTATTGCGGTCGCCTGAAGTCACTCGATCTGTACCTGCACTCGTACCTGTAACAGTACCGGTCGACACTTATCGGGGTGATTTAAATTACACGAGCCAGGAATGGGTTCACGGTCTGCCGCCGCCTCTAGAATTTAGTTAGCCATTTGATAAATAGGCTCTATCCTACTTCCGACAGTTGTTTTGTCGCCCCCGGCCTCCCAGGCTATATGCATGGGGCGTTCCTTCCAGAACCGATATGGACCTAATTGTACATTATTATTGCCTACCTGCATCATTATCTACGCCTTGAAACCACTATCGCTTTGTGCCATTTCATTTTTTTTTTAATATGCTCTTCAGAGGTTGATAAGGTGGCTATTTGTTTTCCTTTAATCACCCATTATGTTATCTACTGCATGCGACTTTTTCTGGTTTCAATTTATTTATTGCATCTAATTTCCGTATGTTGAATTGTTCTCTTTCTATTTATTTTTAAGAAAATTAAACATTCTTTAATTTACTTAATTGATTCAAAAGATCATGGCAATAGCCATAGGAAAAAAATGTCAAAATTATCAAATTTTATTTGTTTTATGAACTTTATGAAAAACGTGTCTTAATAAAATATCTTCAGGTTTTCATTCTTTTCAACTTTTGTTAACTTATGTCTTATTTTTAAAAATTTCTTAAAATTCAAAACTTGTTTGAATAAATCTATTAAATTAATGTTATATTTATTTACGTTTTACAACTTTCAATTAAAACCCTCGCTTATGTTTTACTGATTGGAGGGTAGGTTAGAGGCCACCCACCCACCCTCCATATTCATATTAACTTTAATTACTGAGCGCCTCGCGGTTTGCAATAACTTTAATTACAAAATTTGAAAAGTCCAGAAAAAACGTTATCTGAAAAATATTATTACTGACAAGAAAACCTTATAATATATGTAACTTAATTTTTAATTTTAACTTGACAGTTGTAATACATATATTTACGTCCTACTACACATAAATAAATAAATAATTTAGAAGAAGTATTCGGGAAAATTCACAAAATGTAAAGATAAAAGCTAAACATTTCTAAAAAAATATTTTGGAAACTTTAATTTAATTTCTAGAATTAAAGTATTACAAATAAAACGATTTTTTTTATAATTTAGAAGCAAAATTATTAAAATTTTGAGGAAAAAATTGCTATATACTAGAATTATTTTTTTTTGTAAAACTAAGAAATTAAAAATAAATCCGAAAAGATAATTGATGAAATATTGATAAATTCTCGGAAAGAAAAAGTACAGAAATACTTATGAACAATTATTAGAAGAAATCTGGAAAAAAGGGCTATAATATTCTAATAATCTGGAAAGGAAACGGTTGAAGAACAACATTACAATTGAGATATTACATTACAAAAAATCTGATAATACAAACTACAATTTCTCAGAAAAGTATGTGGAAAATTCTAGGAATTTCTAAAAACTTATAATATGATACATTTTAAAAACCAGAATAAAAAACCCTGAAAAACTCTGAGAATTTTAAATTAAAAATCCATTTAGAATTCAATAGAAACGTTAGAATTGTATGAAATTCCCAAAAAATTTTGATAAGATACTTCGGAAATGCTAACCATTTTTCGTAAAATAGAAAAATAGTTTTCGAAAAATCTTGTCTAGAAGAAAAAGTTGTTTGGTAAGTATTGCTGAAAGAAACATCTCACAATTTAAAAGAGGTTTTTGGGAATATCCAGAAAATGAAAATTCAATTTAATTTCTAGAATTAAAGTACTACTAATAAACATTTTTAGAAATGTATTGTATATTAGAAGTCCACAAATAAAAAACTTTTTAACTTTGTATAACACTGACTTTATTAAGTGATTATAGTTTCGACAATTTTAGCTTGTCAAGCTTAAATTGTCGAAACTATAGTCACTTAATAAAGTCAGTGTTATACAAACAAAGTTAAAAAGTTTTTTATTTGTGAAGAATAATGTATAACGAAGTAGAAGCCTCCACCGTTAACAGTTTATTGTATATTGTATATATTGTATTATATATTGGAAATTTTTACAAAATTCCCCTAAGATAATTTAGAAAATGACGATAAATTATCTAAAAATGAAAGAAAAATTGCTTAAAAATTCTAGAAATCCTCAAATCAATCATGGAAGATTGTTGAACCTTCAACCTTTCAATTGTTGAAACATTCTAAGAAATATTCCCCAAAAGGGAATTCAAAAGGAAAACGAAAAATCACTTACAATTTAGAAGAGGTATTCCTTAAAAATTATGTAGAATTCTATAAAGAAATTAGATTTCTTTTCAAAAAAAGAAAAATTTACGAAATCTAGAAATTTGAAAGACATACTCGTATTCTACAAATACAATCAATACACTGAAATCAAAACCATAAAAATAATTATACACGGAAAAAAACATACCATGGGCTTTAAATATGAATAAAAGCAACACTGACGAGAATAATGTGTCAATTTTTTTTTTGAATTCTATAAAAATGAGAGAACAGTTCTGACAAAATAAGAAAAAAATCTTACTAAATCGGCAGATAAATGCAGGAAAAATACCAAAAAATAGAGGAAAAAAATAAAAAATCTCAGATAAAAAAGCATTAAAAAATTTGATAAGATAATTTTAAAAATATTTATAACTTCTGTTATTATTGAAAGAAAATTTTCTTAAAAATTCTATAAATCCCAAAGAAAAGTTAAGGATATATTCCAGAAATTGGAAAGATTTAGAAGAGACATTCTGGAAAATTTAGAAAATTATAAAACAATTAGGAAACTCTTATATTACAGAAAAATTTAACAGAAGTCTTGCAATTTAAAAGAAAAATTCTTATAAGTTAAAAAAAATAGTAAAAAATTATTAAAAAATAATACGAAAGTTTTTGAGAAGCTCTAGAGATCTAGAAGCAAAATTAGTGTAACATTGTTTAATTTTTCGAAAGTCTGAAAAAAATTCTAAAAATAAAAATAAATTTTAGAAAAGAAATATTGAGCTTAATTTAAAGCCTTTCCACGCGTAAAGTATATAATATTTATTAATTTAAACACTCAAAAATTTTTCTTTGTCACTTTCCTTTTATTCAAATTTTCTAACTAAAGTTATTGCAAACTGCGAGGCGATCAATAATTAAAGTTAATATGTATATGTAGGGAGGGTGGGTGGCCTCTATCCCACCTTCCAATCAGTAAAACATCATTAAAGATTATTTTAAAAATTTGTATGAATAAATCTCTAAAAATTGCACTTATTTCGTGCTTATATATATTTTGTTCAATCCTGCAGTAGAAAATAGAACTTTCATACGTTGTTTTGTTGTTAGAAAGTTACTGTTTACCTCACGCAAAATGGTTGCTATGGAGATTTAGTTTCGCCCACTCTTGTGTCACTTTCGCCCACTCTTATGTCACTTTCGCTCACGCTTTTATAAATACACATTATTATTATTATTATTATTATTACTTACTTGCTTATACACTTGTAAATGAAAATTGTAACTTCGAAATAGAATATTGGGCAAAGTTATTAAAAAGGCCATTAAAATAGGCAATTAAAACTTCACCCGTAATGATATTTAAATTGTGAATCTTAAGCCATTCTACTTCGCTCATTGTAAAATAATATTATATTTTGTTACGGATGTTTGCCGAAACTTTATACATATATATTATTGAATATCAACTATTATTACAGACAAAAGTGGTACAAGTTACTTGGCGTCGCCGATTGTGTTGTTTATATGACGTAGACGATCGTGTTATATTGCCGCTTGTCTTTTTTTGTCGTCGCTCAGAGCGGGACACTAGATTATTTTAGTGCGGGCCGTGCACGGCGCATCGAGCAACGCCGACCGCCGTACATTAGATTTTAAAGCGGGCCGGGCACGGCACATCGCGCAAAGCCGCAATAGCAATACATTTCTTTTATTTGAACCTACGTTTTAAAATGAATTTTCGGCAGGATTGAACAAAACGTAATACACCACTCGTGGAGTTACGAATTCGCTCACTTGTGTACCTTCGCACACTCGGCTGTCGCCTCGTGTGCAAATTGGTACACGCGTGAGCAAAACACGTACTTTCTCCACTTGTAGTGTAATATACTATTACAACTTTTAATTGAAACCCTCGCTAATGTTTTACTGATTGGAGGGTAGAATAGAGGTCACCCACCCACCCTACATATACATGATAACTTTAATTGCTAATCATTGATGATTTTGTTGTTAAAAACAATCAAACCCTTTATGCAATAAAAAAGTAAAATAAAGTCAAAATTTTTTTTATTATTGCTTTTATCTCTTCAAGTAACAATTTCATTTTTATTGTTTTAGCACTTCTGTCAGTTTTAACAATTTTCAATTTTTAATGATTTTTTCATTCGTTAATTTTTTTTACCAATATTTCAACTGATTTTATCGTTTGTCACTTGTTTTTTCCAAACTTTTATAAACTTTAATTAAGTTTCCAAACGTTAATTTTTTGGCAAATTTCAATTGTTCTTCTCTAAAGACATTCAATTGTTGTAAAACTGTTTTTACATTCTAACTGTTTATTTTTAATATAATTATTAATTGTGATTTTTAACAACTGATGTGACACTTAATTAAAATTATGAAGAAAAAGAAATAAACTGAATTGTATTTTCATTTTCTTTTCAAAGCACTTCACGTAAACAAACCATCAATAGTGATTTAAAAAAATACGTATTTTCGTGCTTTTATCAATTTCGATTACTTTGATAATAATTCTCAATCGTTTTTTTTAATAAAATTATTTGAATAATTTTTAATTGTTTTCAATGATCAAGTTTTTTACCAATAATAGCTTTTATAGACATATGAATTAAAAAGGAAACCTTTTAAAATTTTTAATAGTTTCAGTTGTGTTCTGAAGTTGTATTTAATTGTTCTCAATTATTTTAAAGTATGTTATATATTTTATCTTTTTTTCTGTAAATAAAGATGTTTAGTAGTAGTAAAAAATTTTTTTAGCAAAAATTGTTTCCGCGAGTAAAAATCAATATCAATTAAAATTATTTATAATTGTGGCAATTTGTTATTTCGTTGTTATTCAAATTTCAAATGCCCAATTTTTTTTTTCAACCTTCTGAAAATATTTTTTTTTTCAATAATTTCGTTCAATAATCTAGAAAAACATTCATTTTTAAAATTTCAACCGAGTTGATCAATTATCAATTGCTATCATTTTAATCAACGTCATTAAATTTTTTAAACTATTTTCTATTATTTTCGTTCAACGTTATTGAATGTTATGATTTTAAATCTGGTTAATTTTAACTTTTTCTATAACAGTATTTAATTGTTTTAGTACTTTATCAATTTTGTTTATTTTTTTTTCGTTATTTTATATATAGCAATAATCGTTTTCTAAACTATTATAAACCAAATATTACCTTGACTTGATCTAGCGTACTCTCTACCTACCTTAATGTATAGTGCAATGATCTATCGTAACCCTAACCCGCCCGAATAAATTATACATTGAGGTAGGTCAAGAGTACGCTAGTTCAAGCGGGAAAAAGGGTTCTAGGTTAACGTATGGTTTATTGGTGTAGGTCAAGAGTACGCAAAATATATATCTTATTTAATAAAAATTCGATTAAAGAAAATATACTAATCCTAATTAATTGAAATTATCGGAGTATATACTGAAAATAAAAAAGTATTAAAGCATTTAAAGTTATAGAAAATGAACTAATAATTATTAGTATTATTAATAATTTTCCCTAAGGATCATCTTAAATTTGTGACCATAAACTCTGAACAGATTGAATAAAGGCACTTAAATCATTTGTTAATCTACTAATAGTATTATTATGAGAGAAATTCGTGTTTTATGAGTTTACATAAAATAGTGCCACTACTTAAAGCTATTGAAAATTTTTAAGCAATTAATTTTATGTTTGACAATAACGAAGAACAATTTATAGATGCATTTATTAAACGGTGAAGTGTGCATAAATCAGACCTCTAATATACGCATCTTCAACCAGGCCATTCTAGAGGAATAAGATCCTTTGATATATTTGAAGCCCTGTTTATATTCAATAAATTTCAATTTTTTTTCTGTGCGCTCTTAATGCTCTCAAAATCTATATGAATTTGTGAGTTATGTGAAGTTTACTATTTAATTAATAAATAAACACCGTTATCTTTCTTACTTCACAAAGAGTGAAGTTAGAAATATAACTGTGTTTATTTATTAACTCTCAAAATCTGTTTGTTGATATCCACTACCAAGTACTGCCACCTAACGAAATAAATAAATTCAATACTTCTTAAGCTACTTTCTTGATGGAACAAAATTTTACTTTACCCAATTTGAAATAAATATAATTAATGAAAATTGCAAAGCACAAAACATATTGAGTGGCGCACGGGTAGAAAATTTAGACTAAGGTGACCGAAATTACAAAAATCCGTTGCAGTATGAATGGTATAATTAATTTGCAAAAAAAACAAAATATATAATATGCAATGTTAAAAGTAAATACAGAGCAGATAACTGGAAATGATGAGGACAGCAATCCAGTGGTTCCGTCGCATATCCAGCGGTTGCAGGGATAGATCCTTATTATTCTCTAGTCATAGAGTTCAATGCTTTTTCAGCTCCTCTAGAATATTTTGTTACTTTTTGTTACAAACTAATTTTATTATATGTAGAAATACAGGACATTTTCGTCGTTTCCCAAAATTGCCAAAGCCCTGCTATTACTTTTGTATCATTCAAGTGATTTCTTTTGTGGTCTTAGTAAGACTAATTGTTGTGGAATTACAAAATATTTACGTGTTTTCAGCACTTATTTGATGAATTTTCGTCTAGTGCGTCTTACGTGAAGTAATCAGCCCTTAAGCAGAACTGGTTTGCTTCAAGTCCCCTCAATGTCTGCCTTTATTCTGTTAGTAGGAGCTTCTTGTCTTCTTGGTCTGTAGGGCACACCAGCTTCTTTTCACAGAGATGGGAATTCTCCTTTTTAATGACCTTTATAAAGGTTGCTTAAAACGCCACTAGTGCATACTTCGCAAACTGACCTGAAATGGTTTATTGCAAGTCCTCCAGTTCTCTTAATGTCTACCTCTATTCTCTTTAGTAGGACTATTTTGAGCTTCTTGTCTGCTTGGTCTGTAAGGCCTATCATTGCTATTATTGGAATTTTTCTTTGCTTATGAGCACCAGCTTCTTTCCATGGAAAAGGGAATTCTTCTTTATAATGACCTCTGTACAGTTTGCTTTAAAATGCGCTAGACATTCACTAACCTCTGCTGGGATACCATTGGGCTTTGAAGCCTTTTAATGACTAATATTCTTCTCTTATAACTCTTATGCAGGAGGAACCTTTTCAAGATCTACAGAGGGCTCAAAATATCCAAGAACCAAAGAATTATTGGACGCTTATGGGCCGACTTGCTAGCTAAACAAGTGGTAGCGGGTGCATTCGTAGTACCTGAATCCGCTTTCGGTATACCCCATTAACCGGAATGGAAATAATCCGACGCAAGCTGGCAGAAGAGTTTAAAAAGACATAGCATAACCAAATTAGAATGAGGCATAAGAGACTCTTCCTAGATGGTCCGGTATAGTACCTGACATCATGCTGATGCTGTCAAGACTGAGCACTGATACCTGAATAAGCACAAACATAAAATGGTAATTGAGAAAAGCTCCCTATGCCGTGGGTGTTTAGAAGAACACCCTGTGTACTTGCGAACCATACAGAGGAAAACACATGGTGAAATTCGGAAATTCTTCCTGTAGAACAACTGAAGAACATCCCCTGGTAGAAACTCCTTAGAAACACAGGATTACAAAGGGAGTAAAACATCCAGAGGCGCACAAAAGGACCACGGAGACCGCAGTGCAGGGACGCTAACCGATATCACCTCATGAGGAAAAAAAACCCAATGTTTTGGGGCTAATATATCTCGACCTCTGTCAGATATCAAGGTGATATTAGTTGATGATCAATGAATACGGGAATGCGTGGAAAAACTTTGATCATCAGTAACTTCGACGACTCAAATTCTTTGTTTTCTGAAGAAGATATATTCTTGAGAATAAACAACGGTCAAAGCCACACAGAAGTGATAAAAACTACAATGATACAAGTGTATTTTTGCTCCCTCAGCAACACATAGAAGAGGTAGAATTTGAGTAGAAGAAAATGATCTGTAATTGAGAGCTCCGTCCGTGTTTCTTTTGTTTCAAAATTTCACGTGTTTCTTTAAATTGATTTGATACATATAATTTTTAAGTAAGGAGACCAAAGGTTATTAAATTAAATAAAATAAATTTAAAATAATTAATTTTCTATTTATATTTTTTCTGAAAAATGAAAAATAAACATTTGAAGGAAACCTTTTATATTTTATTGTAATAATAATTTTACTTTTTGAAAATCTTTAGAATTTAAAAATATTTTCAGAATTAGAAACTCTTCTTTCTAATACAAAAAATATTTTTAAAATCAACATGTTCAGAAAGTTTTGAAAATGTTTTCTTTTATTATTTTTGTGTTGAAAATAATAGCAATCATTGTATTATTGTTTTTCACTTTTAAAAATCTTTCGAATCTAGAAATAGAAGTAATAACTACTCTAATTTTAGGTTATTATTTTAAATCCATATATTCAAAATTTTCGTCACTAACAAAAACAAAAATTAAGAAAAAAATTTCAAATTCAATTTTTTCAAAATCTATGAAATATTAAATAGTTGTTTAACTGTCTTAGCGCTTAGTATTATCTTTAATTTAGGTACATGCCAACATTTTCATCACCATATTCTTCAAAATACAAAAATAAAAACCACAGAAATCCAAAATTATCCATTTTTTTTAAATAATCGCAAAATTATAATCCATCTTAATTATGTTGCAATTATTTCCAATCCATATACTAAGTTAAATTGCCACCATTAACCTTCGAATTTTTATTGCAAAGATTAGAAGATCCTTTAAATTTTATTACTCTAAAGATATGAGAAAAACATTTGTGGTCATCATAAGCCTTAAATATTATGAGCTATACTAATAAATAAGTATAGTTTGATAGATGCGTAATTAATTTCATTATATGTAAAAAATACAGGACATTTTCGTCGTTGCCCAAAATTGCCAAAGCCTTGCTACTACTTTTGTATCATTCAATGTCTGTCTAGGTATTAACCAGAGAAGTAGTTGTTTCAATAAGTGATTTATTTTGTAGTCTTAGTAAAAGCATTTTTATAGAATTATGGAATATTTACCTGTTTTTCTAATTATTTGTCAAAGACTTGTTTTACCAGATTCAGAATAGTTTAAAAACAAGATTATACAAGAAATTGGATAAGGGATTAATTAACTGAGCTTCTCTAGAAATGCAACAATCTCCATTTTTTTGCAATAGGCTCTGAATAATCTTCTTAATATAAAGGTAAAGAAGAAACACAAAATATTTAAATTTGTTAAATCTCGAAACTGTTTTAGTTCTCTTGTAATTACGTATTTCCAATTTATAAACATTCTAAGATCTCCTGCACAATAATTTTTAAAATACAAAAAAATATATTAAAAAAAAAATTAATCTTTGTTCAAAGTCTAGTCTGAAAATAATAAAGAAACACAAAATTTAAAAATATCTTAAATCTATTATTTCCAGTCCACTACTCGTATATGCCAAGATATAAGTCTCAATTTTCTATTAAATACAAAAAAACGAAGAAAGGTACTGAGCGGAGGAAAACCCTCCTTTACTTCACGAATCACATTTTCATGTTCAGAGAGTCACATTATGTTATACAACATCGGCCAATAGAATTTTTGGTCCTTATTTTGTCGAGCATGAGGATGAAAATACTGTGATAGTTAATTTGCAGCGATACGTAGCAATTATTCGGAACTTCCTCTCACAACAACTCATCCGCTTTTCTGAGAACGAATTCATGATGTTCCAGCAAGATGGGGCAACAAGTCACACTACCCGAATCTGAATTAATGTTGCGAAAGCTTGGTTCCTGTGGCGTTTGATTTCTCAAAACGGGAACAGTCTGCGACTTATTTGTATATGGATGCCTGAAAACCCAAGCTTTCCAAATTGATCCCCCTGGACAATCCCAACCCTAAAACAACGGATTCGTTATGAGATTGCAGCAATACTTGTTAATGCAAAACCTTAAGTCTCGACTTCAAGAATGTTTAAATGTATAAAAGGACATTTGGCAGTTATACTGATCAAAAAAAATATTAAAGGTTAATAAAAATAAATTTACTGGATGTTTGCGTAACTTGTACATAAAAAATGACATTGAATTTCTATTTATAGTACATAAAGGAATTTTTTTAATTTTAGAATGATATCATTTGATAACATTTTTTTTGAAAATGTTACAGAAACGCAACTGTTGTAAACATTATATATTATAAAACTAATTCTTCCACTGCTACATTCTAACTAACGACTAAAGATTAATAAATAAATAAATAAATAAATAAATAGATTATTATTATATATAATGATCATGATTTAAGTGAAATATTTCAACGACACAAGACTATATAAAAAATTTCATAAAATATAATTGGATCGTTTTACTTTAATAAAATAAAACTTGTAATGCTTTGAAATGTAGTTTTAAAAACTCATAACTGACAGATTTTTTGAAGGATAGGATTTCATTTTTTATCTAGAATTAAAAGCCTAGTTAAAGCCTCATTTCAGTTTGTGTAATAAATTCCTCTAGAGACCAACCTATATAAAGTAGATTTTGCTAGCCAGTCACTTGCATACATGCTAAAAGCAATTTTCCCATTTACACTTTTATTATAAAAACAAAACATTCGGTATTTCAACTGAAGTCGAATTCATATCGGTGATTGTTTCCCTGTTTCGCCCTGCAATATTAAATAATGCAAGAAACGGCGAGTTCCAGAATATCACACCGCACAAGACCGCCCCAGCTCGTACGATGATGATAAAATACGCTTGCAGCATGTTACAGTGTAAGATTATTGGATTGCAAGTAAGCCCCGCAGTGGTGAATTCAAAGCCACTTACGAATATTATATCGGAAATGCAATAAGTGTATTACGGCGAATTTTTGCTCGATTCATTTCGCTCAATTTCTGTATTATTGGAAAAACACATTGTGCTAGATTGCGAACAGCAACAGAAAACCTTCATCCGTTTCCATTATATATGATATTTCGCTAACTGACTGTAGGCATAAATAATTGCCCTGTCGTTATTTCAACCAACTCGGTGTCCAATTAGAGTGTTTTGTCTATCGTGATCGTAATATTTAGGAATTTAAGATTTCCATCATTACAATTCCGAGTGAATACCCAATTACACACTAACTATGCAACGTTCGGATCGTGAGCGAAATCCTGCTCTGGAATTGCGTGCGAGCTTAGTTGTGATTCTTCAATTCCTAAAGATAATGCAGGATAGATTAGAGGATTAAAGAAAAATTAAATAATCTATTATATTCATTCTATAAAACACAATTCGTATTGAGATGCTACATAACATTGATTTGTTCATCACTTAACGAAAATTTATTATGAACCCTCCAGGTAATAAAATTAATAATGCACCAACAATGGAAACGCGTAAGTAGCGAGAACTGTCTGGGAGTTAATTATTAATTTACATATCTTCATATCCAAGAATTAATATACGGTAATGTGATCCAGGCAGAAAATAAGCGCAGAATAATTACGGTAATGAATTAGTTAATTTACACCGGCGTTAATTAAACCGATATATGGTCAAATCTAATAGCATATGCAGGAATAATTAATTACTTTTGTACTACGCGCTGTCCCCATTCCGGCATCTGCCAGCCAACATAACAGTACGTGTGCGTATTAAAAAAAGACCTGGAGAAATATTAGTGTGGATAAGATGGCAACAGGATGATTTCTAGAGGCGACGTACGGCGAGGATTTTCGAATTTACTATTATGATAGCGGACGGCCAATAAAGCAGCACAACAAACGATGAACATTTCCCTATCAAACGGGCAACACGCATTCTTCCCAGATGCAATACCGCATGAGAAGTATGTAAATAGGTAGCATACGCTACCCAGATCTGCAGATTTCGCGAGACGGCGGAGGTAGGCGGAGGCGGCGGCGGCAGCTGGAGACGCTCGCCCCGTAACCCAGGAGACGCTCACTCGCAGAAGGAGGGAAAAAATTGATAAACTCGGAATATTCCAATAATACGTATTGCGTATGTAATCTGATTCGGTGCTTTTTTTACGGATATCTGCGTGGAATGAAAATGGATCCGATCGGATAAGGAACGAAGAAGGAAAAAATATTACGTTGCCGTGATACTTGCTGTATTTCATGGTTCAATAAGCATTATTATAATATATATGCTGATAAAAAATTAAAAGGCATAAGTTCAGTAGACAATAAATAATTTGTTTTTATAAACTCCAATAAATGGTACGTTTGAATAAACAACAGTAAAAAAAGAAATGTCCGAATAAAGATATATTATACATATTTATTTTACTCTTAACGCAAAAAATTAAACTAATAATAAAAATTGTTGGCTTTATTTTTCTTCTTCGTTTTCTTGCGTATTTAATGAAATTGGCAACTAGACTCTGTCGACCAGGCACAGTAAATTTATCTTGATATGTGTTAAGCTCTCCGGCAGGCGTTACTAGGGAGTTAATATATGAAAGAAGATATAAGACAAACAGAAGATTTTAAGAAATTAGAGTTTGATGTTACGTTCTTGAAGGAGGGAGTACAAAAGGATATAAGTATCTATAGAAGGAAGATACAACACATAGGTGATGAATAAGGGTGATTGATGTCCAATAGAGATAAGAGGAAGATATAAGTTGTAACAGCTAGGATAGTAGTTTGAGCAGGAGAGGAAAATGTGTTTAAGATCATCAAGTTCTTCACATAAACAATTTAGAGAGTCAATTTGTCCTATTTTATACGAGTTTAATTCTGACCAGGGATGTAATAAACCTTCTTTCAAGGGTCTTTAGATTAGAAAACCAAGGACATAGGGGAATAGTTGGTTGAATAAGAAAGTATATAGTGTGTTCCCGAAAACAGACCATTAAGACTGCCATCTCAGGCTGAGGATGAGAGGATGAGAGCTGAGGATTTTAAAGCAGTATTGGTGATGAGAATGATATTCAGGAAGGGGAAGTTGTTAAGCAAACATAACATATTGATCAACAATTTCATTTCCTTCAATACCTATATGACTAGGTATCCAGCAGAAAATAATAGAGTAGTGAGACAGAAATAAATTGATCGAATTTCTTCTATATAGTATAGTGTTGGTTTATACCCGTAGATTGAACCGAATGTAACGCAGCTTTACTCATTTTTTTGGAGTTCTTGCGACTTATCAATACTAAACACTCCTTGATGACTGTCAGTTCAGCAGCTAGTATTGAGGAGGTGAATGGGATTTTAATGGAAGTTATTAAAAGGTGTTCAAGGTATGTAGCACAGGAAAAGTAGGGAAGGATATTGTATTTGAAATCACACCCTTAAAACACCGTTTAAAATGTTTGCCATTTATCCAAAGTTAACGAGAGGAAGAAAGTACTGGTGGTGAAAGAAGACGTTGTAGAGATGCATAGGTAACATTTATGGAATAGAAATAAGAAAAATAAGAAAAAGTATAGCAAGGAATTGTAGACGACTTTAGAATATTAAAAGAAGAAGTAAAGCAAAAGGATTCAACATAAGAAAAAAGTGGTTTGTTTTTTGAAATAAGTACGGACTGTAATTTATTGATTGGAGAATTATTAAAGGCTAGACATTTCAGGAAATATTTACTAGACAGTAAGGAGGCCTAAGGGGACTAGGGATATGCAGCATTCAATTTCTAATGCTTAAAGGGTTAGGGGGGATTCGTAGCTCCAAGTACTACACGGACGCTTTAGGTTTAAAGTCGGTCTAGTTTTTGTAAGAGTTGCTTGGAAATTGAAGAAATGGCCATTAGACCATTCTTTATTTGTGATCTGACAGGAGATTTGTAAAACATAATAAGGTTCACAGGCCCAGAGATAATTGAATGTTTTGTATACATTAACCTAATTTATGACACTGAGATCAGGAATAGGGACATTGTTGAAATATAGCTGGTAATTTTGAAGGTGCTTTTTTGTGAATATGATATTTTGGGATTTTTTTGGTAAAGCGAAACAGATAATTCGATCAAGGAATGATTCATTTCTTCAGTCTCATTAAAATGGTTTCTAATTTTTTTATAAGTAGCTTATGTCAATCTTTCAATAGATTATGAAAACTTAAAGGTAATTCCTAGGGTAGTTTTTTTTTTAGAATTTTTCTAACCTTGGAATGGAATTTTTAATTTCTTTAATTTGAATAAAATGGATTATAATTTAGTTTATATGTGACGTGTATCAATTATATTAGTAAAAACTGATAACTACACTATTTCTGGATAGATTCTGAAATTGTAATGCCCATTTCTGCTGTAGTTATTTTTTCAGAATTTTGTTTATAGGTGGCGTATATCAAATATTTTAGCAAAAATTTATAACTACTATTTGTTAAAAGATTCTAAAAAATTACAGCAAATTCCAGCTGTAGTTATTTTTTTTAGAATTTTTCAAACTTAGGAATGCAATATTTAATTTCTTCATTCCCAATAGATTATATTTTTGTTTATGAGTGACATATATCAATTGTTTTAGCAAAAAATTATAACTACGCTATTTGTAGAAAGATATTCAAAATATAGAGTAGTTATTTTCTTTGGAATTTTTTAAACTCTGAAATGCAATTTTTAATTTCTTCAGTGTCAACAAAATTGATCAAAATTTTGTTTATGAGTGGCGTATGTCAATTGTTTTGGTTAAAATTTATACCTACGCTATTTGTCAATAGGTTTCGAAATTCTAAAGCTATTTCCTGCCGTAGTTATCTTTTTAGAATTTTTTAAACTTTTTTAATTTTTTCATTTTCAATAAAAATGAATTGTGATTTTGTTTATAGGTAACGTAAGTCAATTGTTTAAGTAAAAATATATAACTACACTATTTTGTAATAGACTATGAAAACTTAAATCAAATTTCCGGTGTAGGTATTTTTTTAGAATTTTTAAACTTTGGAATGCAATTTTTAATTTCTTCAGTCTCAATAAAATGGATTGTAAATCTGTCTATAAGTATAGTGTATATAAAATATTTTAGTAAAAATTGATAACCACACTAAATGTCAATAGATTGTGAAAATCTAAAGCCAAGTCCTCCAGTAATTTTTTTTAAAGTTTTTAAACTCTTGAATGCAATTTTTAATGTTTTCACTTTCAACAAAATCTATTGTATTTTTGTTTATTGGTGACCTATATCAATTGTTTTAGCAAACATTTATAAGAAAAGAAAAAAAGTAAGATTTTGAAAATATAAAGCCAATTCCTGCTGTAGTTATTTTCTTTGGACTTTTTCAAACTCTGGAATGTAAGTTTTTATTTTCCTTAGTTTCACAAAATTGACTTGTTTTGGGTAAAATTTAAAACTAAACATTCATCAATAAATTTTGAAAATTCAAAGCCAATTCCTGCTATAGCTATTTTTTAGAACTTTTTAAACTCTAGAATGTTTTAGTAAAAATTGATAACTACACTATTTGTGAATAGATTCTGAAAATGTAATGCCAATTTCTGCTGTAGTTATTTCTTTTTAGAATTTTTTAAACTCTAGAATGCAATTTTTAATTTCGTCAGTCTCAACAAAATGCATTGCAATTTCGTTTATAAATAATGTATGTCAATTGTTTAAGTTAAAATTATATAACTTCACTATTTGTTAATAGATTTTGAAAATTTAGAGTTAATTATTGTTTTAGTTATTTTTTACAATTATGCAAACTCTGGAATTCGATTTTTAAATTCTTCAGTCTCAATAAAATGGATTGTAATTATATTTATAGGTGGCGTATATCAATTAGTAGTAGTAGTGTTAGGCTATCGACCACGTGGTCCTTCCGCCATGTGTCATTTGTGTATTTGTGTGTGTGTAAATGAGCTTGTTACTTTAAAGGATCGCCCCCGTCACTCTAAAGCACCATTAATTGTATCCCAATGGTGAATGCTACCGGTCACCCATCCGACTACTGACCCGAATCAACGTTGCTGCACATCAGTTCGGGACCGTAACCGATGCGCCACCACCGGCGTGTGTATATCAATTATTTTAGTAAAAATAAAAAAAAATATAATTACACCATTTTGTAATATATTCTAAAAATGTAAAGCCAATTTCTGCTGTAGATATATTTTTAGAATTTTTCAAATTTTAGAATTCAATTTTTAATTTCTTCAGTCTCAAAAAATAAAATTTAATTTTGTTTACAGGTGGGGTATACCTGTAAACAAAATTACACAGTAATCATTATCAAACTAAGTACTTAGTTTGATAATGATTACTGTGTTCGATTCGAAACTAGTCACAAAGTGTTGTATAAAAATAAAAAGTAGTATAAAAAAGTTAAACGTTTTTTCTGTTATTCATTAAAAATGTACTACGAAGTGAACGCCTCCAAAATTCAAGATGAAATAAATCCAATTTGAGTTTACCATTCGGTACACGCCGGAGCAAAAGGCCGAAAGGATGAATCGAACCATTCTAGAATGTGCTAGGTGTATGTTCCTAAGCTTCAAACTTTGGGCTCAAGCAGTGATTTGCGCTGTCTACCTTATCAACCGAAGCCCCACTTCGGCATTGAACGGACAGGTTCCAGAAGTACTGTGGTTTGGCAAAAAGCCGTACTGCGTACTTGCGCGTTCCCAATGAGCTCATCAAAGAAAAATTTCAGTCGAGGACTATGAAATGCTACATGGTTGGATATTGTCCAAACGGTTATGTACTTTGGAGTTCGGAAAAGCGAAAGCTAATAAATGGAAAAAAACCTCATCTTCGAAGAGTCGACTGGATCTATGAAGAAGAGGAATCCAAAGGATGCCAAATGCAAAAGGAATCTCCAGAAGACACCTTTGCAGAATCTTTTATAGACAAGGTTCCTGGATCGTTTGAGGGCATACAAAATTTCGACAAAAAGAACCAATGGATGAATCAATTCAGGAGGAACTCAACGACCAAAAATCTAACATGGGAAATGGTAAAGACGTCCATTGGAAAGAAGATAATCAACTCTAGGTGGTTCTCCAAAATTTAACGCGACAGCGACGGCCATATCGACAAGTACAAAGCGCATTTAGTGGAAAAAGGATGTGCGCAAAGAGAGGGTTAAGACTACCATGAAACCTATGCTCCCATGACTAGGCTGATGATTCTCCGTACCCTCCTATCACTCGTTAATAAGGAAGACCTCTTCGCGGACCAATTCGATGTTAGAAACGTTATCCTACATGGTAATTTCAGAGAAGAGATCTCTATGAAACCGCTACATGGTAATTTCAGAGAAGAGATCTCTATGAAACCGCTACATGGTAATTTCAGAGAAGAGATCTCTATGAAACCGCCGTCTGTGTATGAGCACGAGGAAGGATTTTTCTGCAAGCTAAATAAAACACTATACGGACTAAAGCAGTTCCCCAGGAAATGGAACGCGTCCTTTGACGCCTTCATAACCAAAATTGGACTACAGAGATCCCACGCTGACATTTACCTTTACATTTGTCATACTAAAGAGTCGAGACTATACCTTCTTTTGTACGAAGATCATCTCATCATTACAGCAAACTCATGAGCCCACATAGATAATGTCAAGAACGCACCGAAAAAAAGATTCGATATGAAGGACTTGAGGAAACTACACACGTTCTTAGGAATTAATATCCACAGAACTTCTGAAGAACTGTTTATGAGCCAACCAACCTACCCATAGGAACCTTTTGAAAAAGTTCGACATGGAAAATTGTAAACCGGTTAAAACACCCTTTGAAGTCAAACACATACCAAGTAACGAAGATGATGAGCCTTTGAAGGACGTACCGCACCGCGAACTAATTAGATGTCTGCTATACACCAATCTTACCACGAGACCTGACCGGATGGAATGAAAGCCTTCAAGGAGTGCTTATCTAGAAGTGGAGCATCTTGCAACAATCTATTAGCCTCCAGATTATTGAATTGCACACAAAGTCTACTTCTGCATCTACGAGAGGTGGCAACTTTATAACCTGCTTGATAGAACCATTTCATGAAGAGCGGGTGGAAGTCAGGGATTAATTTTTTTTCAAAATACGGATATAGCATTAAATTGATATAAGAGTTGATTAAGCGTTATTGAGACATGATATACATTTCTCTTTTGTTCTTTAAATTTTAGAAAGCAATGTTTGAATCAGAAAGAAGAATCCTCTTGGTATTGAGGAATGAATAAAGCTATATATTAAAATTTCAAAAAATGTATTGTTGAGGCATAGCTAACTTGTTACGTACTTATATATAATCATATATTTATACCATATTTGTTGTAAGAATGGTCACACATACAGTAACGAACAAGACGTATTATATTCCAGGAAATACAATTAGTACCAACTTGGAAAATTTAATTGCCTTGGTCCAAAACTGTGGGAACACAATAAGAAATTACTCAGCAGCATCGCCATCGATGGCACAATTGTAATTTATAAACGGTGCACATCTCGAGCCAATACAGTTATGAAAGAAAATAACCTTATTCACGGATTACCGGGGTTTCTTATTTCAAATTGAAATGAGCCGCGCCGGTCCCTCCCCCCCTGCCTTCCATCTGATCTGTTTCCCGGTGCAATTGTATCCCGCAAAAATGAATTCCGACGGTCGCCTTCGATAGCGATCCCCATTCACGGTCCGAAATGAGAAACCCGTCGCGTAATTTCCCCATAAGAGGAGATCCAATTTTTCCGGTGCGGCAGCGGCGGCGGCGGCGGCGAAGAGAAACGCCGAGGACGGAGGAGTAAAAGAGGAGGCGGACTCCTTGTTTCATTATAAATTTCGCGTGCACTCCAGATAGGAGCTGGTGAATGCGAATTTGCATTTCGCGTCGGGATGAATAGGTGATGCAACAATGCGAGTTCGAGTACATTAAATATATCAAGAGGGGCCTTAAACAAAAGGTCACGTGGCGGGCGATGAGATAAAGCGCCTATTCATATGCGTAAGGTGAGTTCCGAGGATGGCCACGGATTTGACCCCCGCGGCTCTCGGGGTAGAGGTGCGCACTTAATTTTCATGGACGGCCGTCTATAAAGCACACTTCTTCGCCGATATTCCAATTAAATACTGCCGAGTCCGGCCCATGTACGAGCTGCTGTATAACTTAAGATGGAACGGCCATTGAGTGGACAGTTGAAACGGGCACGCAAAAGGATGTGGTTGTATTTAAAATTACAAATATAGATTGTACCATCGATTAAAATAAAAATGTTACTAATTAAAATTGATAATTTATATCTTTATTTTATAACTTTGATAATATTAATTCGAATTTCTTACAAAATAAAAAAAATTGTTGACAAATATCTCTTTGATAATAATAATAATAATAACACGGCATTTATAATTTGGCTATTGCCTTTAAAAGGAGTGGAAATATCTTTATTATTTATAGTTTTCTTCTGTGGGGTATTATCCTGGAAGAAGACCAGGTTTCCAAAACCGTACGATTTCACTCCTGTAATTTTTCTATTGCTGCAAACTGCACAATGTTTCGAAGAACCTTCCAATTTTGCTATAAAATGTGCTTTCCCATCAAGCTTTTCTTCTTTATCTAGAAAACTGGGTCTTCATCTTTTCCTTGATAGTCTTTTGTCTCTAGTATCTCCTATACTAATTCTAAAATTAGCTGTTTTCTAAACTTTTGATGTTTCAGTTTTGTTTTATCGTTTTTTTCAAGCTGCTGGTTGTAAATTATGAAACTGTTGATAACACCAATTTCCAACGATCAAAAAAAGTTTTCTCCAACACTTGAGAGTCCTTCTTTGAAAAGGGTAACTGGTACAATAATGTACCGCTCTATCTACAGCTTCCACATCCGCATTATGGAAAGAAAACAACACGTGGACAATTCTCTTATCCTTCTATGCTAAAGCAATTAGGTTTTGAGTTGTATATGCTCTGACCTTGATTTTTCATAGTTGAACTGGCTTTCGACTAGGCATTACAGTTCCTGACAAATTAACTTTCAGCTTTTGCAACTCTTGAGCTAAATGGATACCTATATATAATATGTCGGTATATAAGTGAAAACTGTTTGTGCCAGTGAAAATAAGTAGTTTATTCACAATATGGGCTACAATTCTGTTCGTAAATAGTAAATCACTTCGGTCCATTTTTTAAGTCGTTTCTTTACCAAAATATGGCTCACATGCAAAGATGTATCCTATTGCACTGTCCCCAAAAGCACACACTCGTATGCCAAATTTCTGCAACTTTTACGGTTTATATACTTTGAATCCAACAGTGGATTCGTCAACCGCAATTTCTCGGAATTGTGAAAATACATCTCTCCCTTTAGAATCCAGATATTGCACGAGATTTTGAGTTTTATGACCTTGGAGCATTTCTCTCCGCTGGCGGATTGATATGCAAACTCAAAAATATTTGTAAAAACCTGGTTATATAAGCTAAAACAGTTTGTCTCCTGTACTATTCCTAGATAATGATGTAAAAATAGTAGCAATAAATTGTAAAAAATATTGTGAAACCAACCAAGTCCCTCATTGCAAATAACCAATAACCTCGTATTTTAATTACAACCCATAACCTCCTTTTTATCAAAACGTCAGTAAAAAACTTCTTGAGTCAATCCACTCTTAGGAGAAAAAATCTTGTGCCGTTTTTTTTAGATGCATGGCCATGTTGAAAATAATGCCAAGAAAAGATTTGAATTCGGGATTTCTCACCATGTATTCCATACGGATTTTTGGGGCAATGGCATATTTGATTTTATTTCTTCAGGTGCATATCTGTTTTGTGGACGATTTCCGTTATCAGCTCGTCTGTGAAAAATAATTGAAAAAATCCCAACACGATTTTGGACGCTGCGCCATAGGTATTCGGATGCCTTCCGATTCAGGTTTGTTTAAAAATTTGAATTTTTCGAATGATGCCTCATTTCTATTATTTGACAGTACCTCTTCACTATCATCTTGAACATCAGAATTTCATCAAGAAAACTTGCTTCTTCTTCACTGTCTCTAAAGTCTTCTCATTAAAACGAATTATGAAATGACGACTATCTGGATCTCGAGGTAAATTTTTAACTTTTAAAACGATTTTTTACTGAAAATCAAATTTAACGTTTAGAATTTAGTTATATAATAGTTTGTCACAAAAACGTCCAGCGAATGAGCGATATTGGGAGCTCAAAAAACTTACGCGTCGATGACAGACGAAATCATTGTCGGCGATGAATGCATGTTCTCTTTCGTTTTTTAAATTTTGGAAAGCAATGATTGAATCAAAAAAACACGTACTTACGCGTCAGTGACGGCCTACAACTGAGTTACAGCACTAAGGGATATTATGAAATAGTTGTCAAAATAAACATATAATGGTAGAAAGACCTCTGGTCGATAGCCAATTAACAATGACAGTTACATAACCACTTTTTCACTTATTGTACGTTTAATTTAATATTTGTAGAATATATGTATGTATCTGTTTGTTAATAAAGATGTTGAATATATAAACATATAAATCAATTTTTATTTAAAAAATATAAAGTGAGTAATTCTATATAAGTCAAAAAATTAGGGCACCGATTCTAAGAACTTCTCCTCTCTTCCGTGGAAACCCCTCCTTATCATTAAATGACTAAAACTCTCCTGATTGGGAGGAGGTGTCTCTAAAAAACATCTGAGTCTTTAATAATGGGTGAAGCTTAATGAATTTAATGTTAACGAAAAGTGGTGCAATTCGTTAAAAGGGCGCCATCATCAGAGCTCTCTTTCCAACTTGGATACGATATACACTCTCCTCAACCTTAACTCCGGTGATGTTATAAGTTAAATAGTGTACTTGTGAAATATGTTAGCCTATCGTGAACTGCGACCTAACAGATCTATTATTCTAACCCCGGTTATGTTGGTAGCAATACTATGTACTTAGCATCAATGGCAATTCTTCTTGAATCACAAAAACTGATGCAACCACCTCCATCACACACTCTAGCTGCTAGTCGGTTGAATGTAGCAATAATAATGTTAACCAATTTTAAACAGGAATAAATCTTCTAGAAAACACTCCGGTACGTCCATCAGACTAACTCTGGAGGAGAAATCACAGAAAACTATACTCCGATTTTAAAGCGAAGGTTCTGGTTCCGGTTCTGGTTTAAATCGCTCGGAGGGCAGAGAGTTCCGCCACACGTAGACCCCAATGGGCCCTTTGTGCGTACTCCTATCTGAGTCATCATTCCTTGCCACGGTCAAGCCAACCCAGGGAATTGACAAATGCCAGAACTGCGGCAAAAGGGACTCTGAGGATGTCCGATGGATTTAGTCATCCCTCTCTCATTATGGATTTTCGAAGGTTGGATGATACGGGGCAGTCTATAAGTACATGCTCCGCGGTTTCCTCTTCTGATTTACACCCTCTACAAATAGGACTAGGTTATAGTCCCAGTTTGTTCAGGTGTGATCGTAAATTGTAGTGAAGGTTTTTGTGCAATTAAATAAACAAATTAATAAAGCTTTTGTCTTCAACGCTATACAGAACTCTTCATTCAATATGTCAGTACCGGGTGTTTCGGCAACATCAGAAACATTGACCAGCTTCACCTCAAAATGCGGAAATTGATCCCTTGTACTATAACTAGGTTGACATTCTCAAATCCAGAAAGAATTTTTTTCATATATCTACATCTACCGAGAATTCGTCAGTTAAATCATCGAGATTCAACAATGTCTGACCAATAATGGAGAAGCCAAAAACGCGTCCACCTCAAAATAGGTGGACTAGTTGGAAATTCTAGAAAGGCTTCAAATGAGATTGGTACCCTGTTTGTAGACATAATGAGAGACTATCTTATTATTAATCAAGACGATGTTCATAGAAAACCGTATAATGAAACGTGCATCTGAAGTGCTGTACCTTTTAGGGCATTCATACCACTCTTAGTGATATAATCATCAGAGTAAGGAATCCACCACCCAGGCTTTCTTAAGCAGACCAATTTTAATTCAATATATAGCAGTACTGCAAGCTGACTACCTTATGCACGTAGATGCACAAATTATTTTTTCAACAGAAATTGTGAATAATGCAAAAACGTCGTCAGGTGGAATAGCTACAATAGCTCACATTAACTGAAACATCTACTGCTACAGTAAATAAAAACACACCCACAATAATTACATAAACTGTCATCTAGTCTCCATCAAGAGTAGCCATTCTTCGTCCAACATTGACTGGAAATCTCAACATTTTCGACAAAGATGTGGCCAAGTAAACATATTAAATATAAAATGGCCAAGGAAATTATAACGAGGCATTGAGACAGGTGATTGACAAGAGTGTGACCGGAGAGTCCGTTTGTATTATTTGCGAATTCTAAAACGTGCTTCTCATCAAGGACACCAACAAGGTCTTCAAGAAGGAAAAGGAGCTCAAGAAGAACGTTGCTTTTCCTATCTGTGCGTCCTTTAATAACTTCATCGACCATTTCTCTCCTGTCCTTAGTGAACCAAAATACACTTTTAATGACAACTATATCGCCAAAGTAGATTTGAGCGCAGATATCCACGGTTTCATCGCACAAGATCGTCGTGGGCGCTTCGAGTGATAATAAGGTGACGAGCAAAAATGTGGACGTCATCCTGAGGCGGCGCTCTACCTAATCAATCCGGGACAAGACCTACGTAATCAACGAGGCCGTATGGAAGATGGCCCAGAGTTTTGAGAGCAAACAAGATGAAGGCATAAAGCAGTTTAAGATCTATGACGAGAAAACCCAAAAGATGTCCAGAAGGAAGAGCACGAAAAGTTGGAGAAGTACTTATCAGTACTAATAAAGGAATGAGAAAGAAAATCGATTCAAGACTGTGTATCTATAAAAAAAAAACTGATGAGGTGTATCAAGGTGCATAATCTGAAACTGAAAACTTCGAGTATCTTATACAGCGAAGTCAGGTCGAAGCACGGAAACATTCCTTTCAACCTTCATAGTTCCGAGGAGGAGTCCAAGGCCAGATGCGTGTAATGGAATCTGCCAACCATTAACTCGTCGAGACAGGTTTTATATGAGAAGCAAGGTAAATTGTAGTTTAGTATAAATTCACAGTGTTACTTATGCCGAGCCTTTCTCCTCAACGATCGAAGTGACGTACTCTGTTTTGGAATTGGACACTCCACGAATTCACCAACATCATTACACTCGTTTACTATGGGACTGGTGGAAACCCCCATATGTAGAGCATGTGAAGAAGAGGACGAGACAGTGGAACATGTGTTAACCACCTGCCCACCTTAGAGAGTCCATGCTAGGGAAGCTTTGGCCGAACATGGCCAACATAAGGGATAACCCTCCAAGCGTTGTGCTGTCCTTTGCTCGCCACCTTGGGTGGCTAAATGAGTGATAGAACAACGCAGGGCTGTCCCAGTCAAGGGGGCACAACGGGCCTAGTGAGGCCTAAGTGCTCTGGTCAATGATTTGATCACCCTTGGCAAACTGAATCCAGATCCAGATCCACCAACATCATTGGGAATCAATGATCTCCTACGATTTAGTTCATCTCCTACGATTTAGAGCCGATAATCTCGACGCTGAGTTATTGCTTCTTCAAGAAGATCTGACATCCGCAAGGCACGTAACCGGTGACCTGTATTTTGACAGATCAACAGTTAATGAACTCGATGCTGGAGACGACGCTTTCGAACACCACGGACGTCTTGTTTCAGGAGTCGGGCATGATGGAGTGTAGAGGAAAAGACAAAAGCCAATGTGGGTGTAATGAAATCTGTTAAATATTAACTCATCAAGACTTTCCATGTTTTATATGAGAAGCAAGATACAATTGTAGCTTAGTATAAATTCACCGTGTTACTTTTGACGGATGGAAGTTACAAGAAAATTGTATTTCGAAACGAATGTGCACCAATCGGACAATACGGTGACCAATCCCGAGCTGAAATCGTTACTTCGGCCAATGCAAAAATGATCAAAAAAAGAAAAAAATGTACAAGAGTTCAGAGCAGACGATGGCTATCACTTCCTATTGGAATAAGTGTGCTCTGGAACTACAAATAGGCTAAGAAATATGGATGCTTTTAAATAAACTTCAGCACCACCTTGAAGTACAGCTAACATTACATCTCCACATTTTAACAAAAATCCAAACCTAAAATTTAGTAAAAATATTTCATTTATTGTGTTCGGTTTTTGTTAATAGTGGAAATATTTTCCGAAAATATACGGTTCTGTTTACCTAATAGGGCAATTCAAATATGTGTTGAAAAGAGGACAGTCCGCTCTTTTCATCTGGTTTCTTTTCTTTTAATTGACATTAGATTTGTCTGATATACAGGTCTGTGAACATGCTGGAGAATAAGGTGCAATTTCGCCATATTTTTCTTTATTATTTCAACAAAGGCAAGAATGCTGCGGAGGCTCTCTGAAAAATATTCGCTGTATGTGGAAAAGATGCCTTCACAGAACGTACAACTCGGAAAGGGTTTGCCAAATTTCTTTCCAGAGATATGAGTCTCGAAGATATATTTCGCAGCGGTCGGTTCACCGAGTTCAATTCGACTGATGTCAAGGCGCTGGAGCAAGGCCGCAAGCAAAAAGTGCCAGAGATTGCGGAGATGCTTAAAATAGGGTAAGGAGCCGTTCAAAGGCATTTCAACAGCTTGGCAAATTTTGCCCATTTTGGCCCAAATTTTGTCAATTTTTGTCCATTTTGACCTAAATTTGGGCAAATTTGCCCATTTTATCCCGCCTCGATGTTTGGGTACAAAGATGACCGAGGAGAACTTGACCAACCGCATGCCCATCTGCAATTTATTTTTGAAGCGGCAGAAAAGCGAACCGTTTCGAAAACGTATAGTTACTGACGAAAAGGAGATCGTCTACGACAATCTAGTGCGGAAGAGATCGTAGAGAACCGCTGGCGAGGCGCCGTATGCCACCTCGAAGGCCGACCTGTATCCGAAGAAGATTTTGCTATCTATATGGTGGGATTATCATGGCGTCGTGTTTTAAGAGTTGCTTCCTCAGGGAAAAAACAATTGATTCAGAGGTCTACTGTACGCAGCTAAAGAATTTGAACCAATCATTATGACAGAAATGCCAAGAACTGGCCAATTGCAAAGGTGTCATATTCAATAATCACTCAGCGAAAATTAGTGTAACCTGGCTGAGATATTTTGCCCCACCTTGTACCATCAGACTATTGCCTGTTCCCATCCCTGCAAAACGCCTTCAACGGGAAATCTTTCGCTAATCAAATAGCTGTGAAAAAGTACCTCGACGTGTTTTTGCCTCTAAGCCCTAAGCCTTCTATTAGAGCGAAATAATGAAATTGTTATAAAGATGGCAAGAGGTCATCAACAAAAATGAAAAATATAACGTTGATTAAAATTTATCCTTTGTATGAAAAAATACTTAGATTTGTTTGTATTGAAAATCTTCCTTCAAAATTAAATTAAAAAGCTAAACTAAATCTTTCAGTTATAATTTTTTTAAAGTCAGTACTTTAAATAATTTTGATTTTCATTAATCTTCATTACTTTATTTCTCCTCCTAATGTTTTTGGTATACAAAAAATAAACGCTTCTCTCCCTACTTCAACATTCACTCTTCGCATTTCTCTCCATCGTTTCCCTCCACTTTTTAATTACGCCCTCTTTTTCCACCGATGCCTCCGACTCCTCTCCTTTCCCGTCCGTCTGTAGCCTTTCATTGGCCTCTGGATAAAAGGAGAAGGTTCTAAAGCCTTCCTCTATTATCTTCCTCCATTTATAACTATAATAATTGCGAATATTTCAATATTGCTGAATGATGGAAGAACATAACTGTAATCTAGCAAAAAGTGCAAGAATTCCCCCAACACTAGTTCCTCCTCATCAACTTCTAATCACCAAGTAGTCAATTCTAGAACCTTCTTGGAGGTTCTAGATGAGAAGATCGGTTATCTTCGTCCACTATTAACTATGAGAATGATTTAAAAAAAAAAAATATAGCAGACTATTTTCCGGCATATGATACGTGCAGTACAACAGTCAAAATTTTTGCATTTGGTTCGAAACTATTGTAGACTTGATAAAATATGATGCTTTTGTTTAGAGAACAAGTATACCTCGTTGTTTCATTTTCCCAGTACTTCTGTATTAACTAGAAGGTTGGGCCCTGAAAAGAAAAGGAAACATCAAAGAGATTGGAAGCCTTTGAGATATGGGTCTTCAGACAGATGTAAAAAATCTCCTGGGTAGACCACATCACGAAGAAAATGTTTCTGGAAAGAATGGAAGAAGTCCTATGTAGCATAAAAAAGAGGAAATTGAAGTTTCTTGGGCACATAGCTCGCAGCTCACAATATAAAATTTTGCAGCTCATTATATAAGGCAAAACTGTGGGAGGTCGAAGCTCATGGTTGCACAACCTATGGGATTAAATCAAAGTATCATCCATTAAATTATTCTGCGCAGCCATCTCCAAAGTAAGGATTGGCATATTGATGAGCAATCTGTGAGGGAGACGCTGAATAGAAGAAGAAGATGTTTTTGTTTCAAGAATTATATTCATATAAAGTCATTGGATATAAAATCGTAACCGAATTATGAATATTAAGTTCTATAAAAATATAACAATAGTAAATGAAAAACTCTTAATACAATTGTGGTAATAGTGTTTTATAATAATAATTACATTATTATGATGATAACAAAAGTTATAACGCTATTCATATTAAACATCAACTTATACAGGGTGACTGACGAAAAACCTTTGGTGCTGTATCTCGCTTATTTTTTATCCGATTCTAATAAATAAAACATCAAATTAAACCATTTTTAAAAGACTTTAATAGGATCTGAACTGTTATTTTTTCTCGCACCCAGTTTTTGACAAAATACGATCAACATTTTTTTTTAAATTGCACTTTATATATATTTTTATTGATTCGCAAGGAGATTTTTTTTCTGAATATAAAATTGTAGACAAATTTATCCATATCAAACTTAAGTCGAGAAATTGAGGATTAAAAAAATAAATAAAAAGTCAAGTATCCATTGTAAACAATATACAGACCCTATTTTAAATGTCAAAAGTGACAGTGACAGCCATTGATACAATACTGCAACGATTTTTAATTATTTCATAATTAAAATGTTGCAATATTTCAAACACTGTACTAGAATTTTGTGCTTCTACAGAAATCGTTTTTTGTTTTTGAAATCTTGCAACATTTGTATTATGAAATTATTAAAAATCATTGCAGTATTGTACCAATGACCGACACTGTCACTTTTGACATTTGGAATAGGCTCTGTATATTGTTTACTATGGGTATTTCATTTTTAATTTTTTTTTTTAATCCTCAATTTCTCGACTTTGGTTTGATGAATGGATAAAATCGTTTACAAATTTAGATTCAGAAAAAAATCTCCTTGCGGATCAGTACAAAATGTATATACAGTGCAATTTGAAACAAAAAAGTTGATCGTCTTTTGTCAAAAACTGGATGCAAGAAAAAAATATAAGTACAGTTCATATTAAAGTCTTTTAAAAATCATTTAATTTGATGTTTTATTTATTCAAATCGGATCAAAAATAAGCGAGATACAGCACCAAAGGTTTTTCGTCAGTCACCCTGTATAATAACATATTTAATAAGTAATTGTGGATACATTTTGATAATTCAAAATAAATAAACAATTAACTTTGTTGGTATCACTTTTTATTTACACTTGTAACGATAGTTTCGACAACTTCAGCTTGTCATTATCAAACAATTGTTGAAGTTGTCGACATTATAGTTACAAGTGTAAATAAAAAGTGATACTAACAAAGTTAATTGTTTATTTATTTTGAATAACATATTTGTTTAGAGGCCAGTACACGATCACATCACATTTGATTAATAAAACAAATCCGAAACTCATCCATAGTAATATCGCCGCCGTTGTCGTCCTGATTAACTTCTTAAAATGCAAATGCCGTTGATTCCGCCCGTTCGGTACCTCCGTGCATAAGGCTTCATCATAATATTAAATTCCCGTCTAATTTGTAATTTATAAAGTTCGTATGATTAATATAGACAATCTCGTTGAGCCAGGGATCCTCTTTACCCTCCTCGCAAAGGGAGCGGAGGAGCGTTATGAATAATTATATGCTAAACACTGATTATAAATTAATCAAACCTTTGTTTGGTAATACGAATGGAGATAAGAACTGAGCGCTGGTGATTGTGGGTGGGGGGGAGTGATAAAAGCTTTGTTGCCTGAGTGGATGTCGAGTGCCGGTGGAGGATGATGAGAGGGCGAGGGGGAAGGGTGATGTTTTCAATAATATCGAGGAGTAGGGTGAAGACGAGCGGAAGGAAATTAAGTGCGTAAAAATATTTAGGCCGGTTCGTAAATTTGTAAACAATCACCGGATGAAAGAAGGTTCATTATGAGATAATAAACTGATTAATTGTTTTTTTTATCATTATTAGTTCCTCAATATTTTAGACTTTAGTCCTCTTTACAGTAAATCAGATAAAGATAAAAAACAAATACTGATTTAACATAAAAAAAGTAAATGCATTGAATTATTGTTTTTCTGTCAACCACAGCTATGGACCAGTTTCGATTTATTCTGGATCTCATCAACGTAGTGTAGTTAAAGACAACTAAATCTATTATATAATTTTACTATCTTTAACTACGCTACGCTGATGAGATTCAAAATAGATCGAAACCGGTCTGTGTCTGTTGCTGGCAAAGAAACAAAAATTCATTATTTTCGCGCATTATTCATACTTTATTTAATTCAATGTATTCAAAATATAGCAAGTTGAATTATTAAAGGAATACATTTAATATTAGAATTTAGAGCGTACACGAATTATATTTGTCCATGCTGACAGTTCCCTGTAATTTCCGGTGGGTAATGGATGTCACCTTACAGGTTTCTCTACAAATATAATTTCATATTTTTTTTAATGTTTTGATTAGACATATATTTTAGAAAGTGTTAATTATTATTTCTTATAATGAAAGCTACTGGAAAATTACTAAAAATGCATTGTAATGTAATATATTGGCATTGGCGTGGATGGCATCGATCAAATGATTCTTCAAGCGTAAATTTTACGTTTCCTTTTTATACATACAGGTAAACTTGCTACTTGTTACAGAGGATGACTTCACTCATTGTGAAGCGCTATTAATTTTATCACCGTGGAGAATGTATAATGTATTAAATTTTTAAAAATAAAAACAGAAAGAATTTTATTGCAATTACTTACTTCCTTATACCACGAAAGAATTTATTATGTGGTTTAAATTTTTACAATTGAAGTTAAATGCTTAGGAAATAATTAAATTAAACATATACACTACATAATCCAAAGAATAATAATTTAATTTTAGTTTAATTGGCCAAACTATATACCAAAAAGTAAGTAAAAAGAATAGAACAGTAATCTAGCAAAGATTTGTAAATATTCTGCCCTCTTTATAGTAATGTGTAAGTTTAGAGAAATGTCGCACTCTTAATTTTAGTTTTGCTTTGATGGATTAGAAATAAATTACTTAAACATATCAAAACATACATCAAACATATTACAAATCGTTTTCTATGTTAGTATAAAATAACTTGTGTTCACTTTTTCCACAGTTTATTTTTATTTTGTTAAATGATTACATCATAAAGAAAATGTACATTTAGTAAAATAAAAATAAACTGTGGAGAAAGTTATTACAAGTTATTTTATATTGCATCATCTTCAAGTAACTCATCAATCAACTTTCTATGTTAGTAGTGCATCTTTAAGAGCATTAAACACCCCTAGTTTTAAAATAACTTGACATATCTCAATTGTCTTAGAGTACTTTTAACTTATTGGAATATACTATAAATAACCTTTATCTACGATCGTACAGAAAGTAGACGCTTTTTGCATCATTTTTCATTGTAAAAGTGGCCTTTTAAAGCACTAGTGCTTTTTTACGTTTTTATTGCACGGTAATGTCAAACTGTTTTTATTGCACAGATATGTCAAATTTGACAGATGAATGAATAGCACAAATTTTCGACGAAAAACTAAATTTTTTATTAATTGATACAAATAACTAATAAACTATAAATAAAATATATAATACAAACGAAATAGCAGATTTAAGAACTCTGAAGATTTCATTTAATGCAAGTCGAAGCGATTACAATAAAGCGAACAATTTTTCCATAAATAATAATGGCGGCCGATATTTGTGCAACTTGTTTACTGGTTGCTAAGTAACGCTTTCATTGGTGCACTGCGGGTAAAATATGTTTTCATTAATTGAATTATTGAAATGACATTAAAATATTACTCATAAGAATATATTCTTTATCCTTTACGATCGAAGATAAAATTTTGTAAGGCACACGTGTAAAAAGTTTCTTTATTGCACTCCTGGCTTTAAAAAAACTCGCTCGTTCCTCGCTCGTGTTTTTAAACGCCAGTTCGTGCAATAAAGCATCACTTTTTACACTTGTACCTTAAATAGCTATAGCGTACTCTTGGCCTACCTCAAAAAATATACATTAATGTAGCGTATTTTTGACCTACTTTAATAATCAATCAATTTTAATAAAGCGCACTTTTGGCCCTTATCTATAAAATAGACATTAAACCTAACACACTAATATATATTTATCACTTTATTTATTATACTTACATATATTCCACTGATTGAAACGTGAAGTACCAGAAACTCACCTGAAATAAAGAAAAGACATTAATATGTATTTTTTAGGATTAATAATCTAAATTTATACAATAGGAATTATGATATTTAATCTTTTCCCACAACAACTACATTAATTATATAATACGATTATAATTAAACTTAATTATTTAAATATAATAATTTTACATAATAATGTAAATGAATTAAAGCTAAAACTGCTAAAGGAAATATGTAATAAGGACAATAGATAATTACAAAAAACAACCTTAATTTTTTAATTATAAATCTAAATCAATTCGAATATTGTTTTTTTTTTGTAAATAATGAAAAACAGTTGAAATTCGAATTACTATTTTTCGTTTCGTCAAATAGAGTTTAATACTTAAAATCTATTGTAGCTAAAATTTTTAAAATAGGAGCTCTCTAAGCAAAATTATGACAAAAACAATTAAAAACAATTGAAGTTCGATTATAGGTTTTTTGGTTGATTCAAGAATTTGGCGATTAGAATCTATTGTACGTGAAATTTTTCAACTCTAATATAAATTATAATAAAAACAATGAAAAACGTTCGAATTTCTATTTTTCATTTCATCAATTATAGTTTAATTTTTAGAATCTATTGTAAGTAAAATTTTTGAAATCGGAGCTCTTTAAGCAAAGTTATGACAAAAACCATGAAAAACAATTGAAGGTCATTATTGTTTTTTTGTTTCATCATTAAGAATTGGAGGTTAAAATCTATTGTAGATAAAAAAATTTCAATCTAAGCATTTCAAGCAATGTTATGATGAAACCAATGGAAAACAATTGAAGTTCGAATTTCCATTTTTCGTTCTATCGATTAGAGTTTAATGTTTAAAATCTATTGTGGGTAAAATTTTTGAAATCGGAGCTCTGCAAGCAAAGTTATGACAAAAACAATGAAAAACAATTGAAGTGCGATTTTTGTTTTTTTGGTCGACCATTAAGAATTTGGCGATTAGAATCTACTGTAGCTTAAATTTTTTAAATCTAATCATTTTAAACAATGTTATGACCAATATAATGAAAAACAATTGAAGTTCGAGTTTCTATTTTTGGTTTCAGCAATTACAGTTTAATGTTTAGAATCTATTGCAGGTAAAAATTTTGAAATCGGAGAGCTATAAGCAAAGTTTTGACAAAAATAATGAAAAACAATTAAAGTTCAATTTTTGTCATTTGGTCATTCATTGAGAATTTGGCGATTAGAATCTACTGTAGGTGAATTTTTTTAATCTAAACATTTCAAGCAATGTTATGATGAAACCAATGAAAAACAATTGAAGTTTTCTATTTTTTTTTCATCAATTAGAATGTAATGTTTAGAATCTATTGTGGCTAAAATTTTTGAAATCGGAGCTCTATAAGCAAAGTTATGTCAAAAACAATAAAAAACAATTGAATGTCGATTTTGGTTTTATTTGGTTCATCATTAAGAATTTGGGGATTAGAATGTATTGTACGTGAAACTTTTCAAATTTTCAAATCTATTGTTGGTAAAACTTTTCAAATCAAAACATTGTAAGTGAAGTTATGACAAAACAAATGAAAAACATTTGAAGTTCGAATTTCTATTTTTCGTTTCATCAATTATAGTTTAATTTGTAGAAACTATTGTGGGTAAATTTTTTGAAATCGGAGCTCTTTAAGCAAAGTTATGACGAAAATATTGAAAACAATTGAAGTTCGAATTTCTAGTTTTCATTCTATCAATTAGAGTTAAATGTTTAGAATCTATTGTGGCTAAAATTTTTGAAATCGGAGCTCTATAAGCAAAGTTATGACAAAAACAATAAAAAAACAATTGAAGGTCGATTTTGGTTTTATTTGGTTCATCCTTAAGAATTTGGAGATTAGAATGTATTGTACGTGAAACTTTTAAAATTTTCAAATCTATTGTAGGTAAAACTTTTCAAATCAAAACATTTTAAATGAAGTTATGACAAAACAAATGAAAAACATTTGAAGTTCGAATTTGTATTTTTCGTTTCATCAATTATAGTTTAATTTGTAGAATTCATTGTGGGTAAATTTTTTGAAATCGGAGCTCTTTAAGCAAAGTTATGATGAAAATATTGAAAAACAATTGAAGTTCGAATTTCTAGTTTTCATTCTAGCAATTAGAGTTTAATGTTTAGAATCTATTGTGGCTAAAAATTTTGAAATCGGAGCTCTATAAGCAAAATTATGACAAAAGCAATAAAAATAATTGAAGTTCGATTTTTGTTTTTTAGTTCATCATAAAGAATTTGGCAATTAGAATCTATTGTAGGTGAAATTTTACAAATCTAAACATTTTAAGCAAAGTTATGATGAAAAGAAATGATAAACAATTGAAGTTCAATTTCTATTTTTCGTTTCATCAAATGGAGTTTAAAGATTAGAATCTATTGGGAGTAAAATTTTTGAAATCGCAGCTCTCTAACAAAAATTATGATAAATCAATGAAAAACAATTGAAGTCCGATTTTTCTTTTTTTGATTCATCAATAAGAATTTGACGATTAGAATCTATTGGAGGTGAAAATTTTCAAATCTAAACATTTTAAGTAAAGTTATAATAAAAACAATGAAAAACAATTGAAGTTCGAATTTCTATTTTTCGTTTCATCAATTAGAGTTTAATTTTTAGAATCTATTGTGGGTAAAATTTTTAAAATCGGTTCTCTATAAGCAAAGTTATGACAAAAACAATAAAAAAACAATTGAAGTTCGATTTTTGTTTTTTTAGTTCATCATAAAGAATTTGGCGATTAGAATCTATTGTAGGTGAAATTTTTCAAATCTAAACATTTTAAGCAAAGTTATGATTAAAACAATGAGAAACAATTGAAGGTCGGATTTCTAATTTTCATTCCAATTATAGTTTAATTTTTAGAATCTATTGTGGGTAAAATTTTTGAAATCGGAGCTCTATAAGCAAATTTATGACAAAAACAATAAAAAAAACAATTGAAGTTCGATTTTTGTTTTTTTTTTGGTTCATCATAAAGAATTTGGCGATTCAAATCTATTGTAGGTGAAATATTTCAAACCTAAACATTTTAAGCAAAGTTATGATTAAAACAATGAAAAACAATGGAAGTTCGAATTTCTAATTTTCATTCCATCAATTAGAGTTTCATGTTTAGAATCTATTGTGGGTAAAATTTTTGAAATCGGAGCTCTATGAGCAAAGTTATGACAAAAACAATAAAAAACAATTGAAGTTATATTTTTGTTTTTTTGGTTCATCATAAAGAATTTAGCGATTAGAATCTATTGTAGGTGACATTTTTTCAATCTAGACATTTTAAACAAAGTTATGAGGAAAACTATAAAAAACAATTGAAGTTCGAAGTTTTATTTTTTGTTTCATCAATTAGAGTATAAAGTTTAAAATATATTGTGGGTAAAATTTTTGAAATCGGAGGTCTCTAAGGAAAGTTATGACGAAAACAATGAAAAACATTTGAAGTTCGATTTTTGTTTTTTGATTCATCATTAAGAATTTGGCGATTATGATCTATTGTGGGTGAAATTTTTCAAATCTAATCATTTTAAGCAATGTTATGATGAAAACAATGGAAAACAATTGAAGTTCGATTTTCTATTTTTCATTTCATCAATTAGAGTATAATATAAAGTTCAGAATCGATTGTGGGTAAAATTTTTGAAACCGGAGATCTCTAAGCAAAGTTCTGACAAAAACAAAAAAAAAACAACTGAATTTCAATTTTTGTTTTTTTGGTTCATCATTAAGAATTTTGCGATTATAATCTATTGTAGGTGAATTTTTGAAATCTAAAAATTTTAAGCAAAGTTATGATGAAAACATTGAAAAACAATTGAAGTTTGAATTTCTATTTTTCGTTCCATTGATTAGAGCTTACTATGTAGAATCTATTGTGGGTATTTTTTTTTGAATCGGAGCTCTATAAGCAAAGTCATGACAAAAACAAATGAAGTTCGATTTTTCTTTTTTTTAGTTTATCATTAAGAATTTGGCGGTTAGAATCTATTATAGTTGAAATTTTTCAAATCAAAACATTTTAAGCAATATTATGATAAAAACAATGAAAAACAATTGAAGTTCGAATTTCTATGTTTCATTTCATCAATTAAAGTTTAACGTTTAGAATATATTGTGGGTAATATTTTTGAAATCGGAGCTCTTTGAGCAAAGTTATGATGAAAACAATGAAAAACAGTTGAAGTTCTTTTTTTGTTTTCTTGGTTCATCCTTTGAAAATGAAGAATTTTGTGATTAGAATCTATTGTAGGTGAATTTTTTTAATCTAAGCATTTTAAGCAAAATTATGATGAAAACAATTTAAAAAAAACAATTGAAGTTCGAATTTTTATTTTCCGTTTCATTAATTAGAGTTTGATGTTATGATGTAAGCAATGAAGAACAATTGAAGTTCGAATTTTCTATTGTTCGTTTCATCAATTAAAGTTTAACGTTTAGAATATATTGTCGATAAAATGTTTGAAATTTCTAAGCAAAATTATGATAAAAAGAATAAAAACAATTGAAGTTCAATTTTTGTTTTTTGGTTCCTCATTAAATATTTGGCGATTAGAATCTATTGTACGTGAAATTTTTCAAATCTAAACATTTTTAGCAAAGTTATGATGAAAATAATGAAAAACAATTGAGGTTCGAATTTTTATTTTACATTTCATCAATTAGAGTTGAATGTTTGGAATCTATTGTAGGTATAATTTTTGAAATCGGAGCTCTCTAAGCAAAATTTTGAACAAAAACAATGAAAAACAATTGAAATTCGATTTTTGTTTTTTTATTCATCTTTGTAGGTGGAATTTTTCCAATTGAGACATTTTAAACAAAGTTATGAGGAAAACTCTAAAAAAACAATTGAAGTTCGAATTTCTATTTTTCATTTCATCAATTAGAATGTAATGTTTAGAATCTATTGTGGGTAAAATTTTTGAAATCGGAGCTGTCTGAGCAAAGTTATGACAAAAATAATGAAAAACAATTGAAGTTCGATTTCTGTTTTTTTGATCCATCATTAAGAATTTGGCGATTATGACCTAGGTACATATCATTAAGAATTTGGCAATTAGAATCTATTTTAGGTGAAATTTTTCAAATCTAAACATTTTAAGCAAAGTTATGACAGAAACAATAAAAAAAACAATTGAAGCTCGAATTTCTATTTTTCATTTCATTAGTTAAAAATTAATGTTTGGAATCTAATGTGGAAAACATTTCTGAAATCCGAGCTCTCTAAGCAAAGTTATGACAAAAGCAATGAAAAACAATTGAAGTTGTATTTTTGTTTTTTTTGGTTCATCATTAAGAATTTCGTGATTAGAATCTATTGTAGGTGAAAATTTTCAAATCTAAACATTTCAAGCAAAGTTATGATGAAACCAATGAAAAACAATTGAAGTTAGATTTTCTATTTTTCGTTCCACCAAATATGACAAAAACAACGAAAAACAATTGAAGTTCGAATTTTGTTTTTTTGGGTTAATCATTAAGAATTTGGCTATTAGAATATATTGTAGGTAATAAAATTTTAAATCTGAGCTTTCTATGCAAAGTTATGACGAAAACAATAAAAAAAAAACAATTGAAGTGTGAGTAATATAAGCAAAGTTATGACGCAAACAATAAAAACTCTTAAAGTTCGATTTTTGTTTTTTTGGTTCATCATAAAGAAATTGGTGTTTAGATTAGAATCTATTTCAGGTAAAAAAATTTCAAATTTGAATATTTCATGTAGTTATAGTAAAAACAATAAAAAAACAATTGAAATTTGGTTTTTGTTTTTTAGTTCATCACCTTTATTAGAGGTGAAATTTTTGAATCTAAGCATTTTGTGCAAATTATATTTCTAACAATGAAAAACAAATGAATTTTGATATTTGTTTTTTAGGTCATTGAACTGAAGAAACAAAAATTGTTTTGTTTTATAAGTATTTTCAAATTTAACACTATATTAAATGCTCTAGTTTCAAAAATTTCACCCCTAAGGAGAATTCAATAAATTCTAAACATCAAATTCCTATTAGTGACCGAAAATATAATAAAAATTAATTTCAATTATTTTTCATTGTTTTTACCAGAATATATTATGTTCTGACGTTCAGATTTCACCTCCAATAGATTTTAAATATCAAATCATTATTGATTATCTAAAAATCATAAATATCTTATTCATGAACCAAAAACAAAAATGAAAATTGAACTTCAATTGTTTATTTTTATTGTTCTCGTCATAACTTTATAAAAAATGATCAGATTTGAAAAGTTTTACCTCCAATCGATTCTAAACGTCAAATTCTTAATGATGAACTAAAATATCGAAATTTGCACTTCAGTTGATTTTTTTTATTGTTTTTGTAATTTCTTTAAAAAAAATGGTCTAATTTGTAAAATTGTTCAAATAGAATTCTAAATGATGAACAAAAAAATCTAAATTCGCACTTCAGTTGATTTTTTTTATTGTTTTTGTAATTGCTTTATAAAAAAATGGTCTAATTTGTAAAATTGTTCAAATAGAATTCTAAATGATGAACCAAAAAATCTAAATTCGCACTTCAGTTGATTTTTTTATTGTTTTTGTAATTGCTTATAAAAAAATGGTATAATTTGTAAAATTTTACTTATAAATGATTCTAAAAACAAAATACTTAATCAAAAAAAAACAGAAACTCGAATTTCAATTGTTTTTCATTGTTTTCGCCATAACTTCTCTTAAACTGTTTAGATTTAGAAAATTTTACCTCCAATCGATTTTAAACATCAACTTCTTATTAATTAATAAAAAAACAGAAATTCTAACATAAATTGTTTATATTATATTCACCATAACTCAGCATAAAAAACTCAGATTGATTCTTTTTTACCTGTAATGGATTTTCAATAGCAAATCCTTATTGATGAAACGAAAAAAAGAAGTTCGAACGCCAATTGCTTTTTAATATTTGCGCTATAACTTTACATAAAATGCGGAAATTAAAAAAAAAAATACCTCCAATAGATTTTAAACATCAAATTCTTATTGATGAAGCAGAAAACAAAAGTTCGAACTTCAATTGTTTTTTTATTGTTTTCGTCATAACTATATAAAAATGCTCAGATTTGAAAAAAATCACCTCCAATACATTTTGAAAAATACCTTTAATGAATTTTAAATATTAAATTCTTATTGATGAACATAAAAAAATTAAACATTAATTTTGAAAAATTTAAAATTAATGAATTAATTGATGAAGAATTTTTTTAAATGTACAATAGCACTAATGATTTTACTAATTCATTTCTACTTCTTGACATTCTTAATGCGTTACGATCTTTAAAATTAAAACGAGTAACAAGAAAAAAAAAGTGATTTCATTACTTCCACTTAAACAACGTAATAATATTAATCACCAAGCACTTCCATTACGGTTTTTGTCTCGTAAAACAAATTTATCGCTTCATAATTATTCATGGAAGTTTTAATTCAGTCCCAGCCGCATCATATCATGTAAAAATACTGCCTGCGTATATAGGCTAACACAATGTAAGACGTTACATTTTAAACAAATTTTACCGTTTTAACAGTGCCGTAAAAGTCCTGCCCGCCCTTAACGATAACTACATTGATGATGGGTGGGGAATAGTGATTATTTTAAATTGGCCATTAAATCGACTTTGATGTACCCAAAAAAAAAGGTAATGCCGTCTTAATTTATATTTTTTAAGTACATCAAAAAGGCGAATAAGTATATGTATATTTTTTTAATATTAATGTGCCTTATTTAAATCAATGTTTGAATAATTATATTAATGACTTAAAAAAATTAATTAATAATTATTAATAGTGTTCATAGGAACTGTAATGTATAATTAAATATACAATAAAAATTAAATAAGTTTCATTGTTTTGAAGTACTGACTTTTTAGAAGTATAATACTTTTTGTAATAAATCCAAATATCTGTGATTATAACTTCCAGAGTTGTTTTGATTGGCACCTAAAATTGAAACTATTTTGACTGGGTATGTTATATAACTAGATTATTTAAAAACATCTTGTGAATTAAATCAGTTTATTGAGAATAGACATACATACTATTCACGTTGATTTTGCATAATAGGAGGCCATGGAAATTTAACATTTATGTTGGCACTAAAACTATCTGTAACTGTAACTATATGTACTCATTATCAATAGATTATAACTGTTATAAGCTATTGATAATGAGTACATAGTACTCGAAATGTACATCTAGAAAAATAAAATTAAATAAAGTGTTAGTGTTTTTATTTTCCAAGTGTGTAGAATTTTAAAACTGTAAAAATTTTCAGAAAAATGTAATTTTATCTGCAACGACGTGTTTCTGTTTACATAAAATTTTGCGACCGTTTGCCATTTTATACTTGTATCCCATCGATTTCAGAATTTTGTATAAAGTTGTTCTCCCACCTTAAAATTCTAAATTTTCTCGCGAAGTAACCAAAAAATCATCTAACGAAAAACATTTATTTTTTGAGTTATATTGCCAAATAAGTTGTTGCAGGTCTTTCCTACACATGTGATTGGTAAAGTGTCAGTTTTGACTCTTTTGTTAGAGGATGAGGTGCTTAAATATTCGATTTTTTCCTACACTATCTTTGCTATTCACCTAGATTCAATTTATGAATGATAGAAATTTAATTCTAACTTACTGAAAATATGTTCTGCAGTCTAATACAAATATCACTAAGGCTGAAATTTCGCAGATCTTTTCTTTATCAAACAATGCAAACTCTATTCAAATGAACGTATGATGGTCGCGGGAAATTTAACAACACGGTATGTATTTTGACAGGTTCACATGTCAGGCGCTTGAGTGACGGAAAATTGACGAATAGTGTGTCCAATGTAAAAAAAATGGCCACCCATTATTCAAAAACAACGTGAATACTGTTTATATATATACGAATATTTATATGTACAGGGGATAGATCAACTTAGGGTTTGGTTAAGGGCATCGTGTAGGTCAACTACTTGCCGGAGTGAGGTAGCGTTGTTGGAACTTGGCCTTGGTGGTGGTACGAGCGCGATGCGGGTGCCTAGACTACCTGCGAAGGGTCGCGCGTTTTGGCGTTCTTTCAAAATTTCGACAGCATCGATTCATCTGCAAGTAAACAAATTAATGAAAAGTGCCTTTGTTTTGGTATTTAATCATTGCATGCATGGATCAGATTCTTGGAGTTCTTTCTGGATGCAGCATATAAATCCGAACTTGACGAGAAAAGTAAAAAATGGCAATCCCACTCTTCAGAGCAGAAAGAACACGTCGCAAACCATAAAGCAGCCATCCAAAAACAATTTTCTCAACGTCTTGGTTTGATTATTGATGTGCCATAGCCTGGATTTGGCACATAGAATGACGGTAACGCGCCTAGACGATTTTTTTTTAAATCGTACCAATAACTGCGGAAATAATGGGTATCGTTGAAAACATTATTGCGGTGAGCAAGGTTTTGTTACAAGCCATGTCGAGCGGATGTGCCATTAATATTGAGAAATTCAAAAATTATAGTCTCGGTGTTGTGAAGCGTTTTGTTCAATTGCCTAGTATCCCATTCCAACATCAGCACACATTGTGTTAATTCACGGTTACACCATCATGGAAGCTTCACCACTTCCAATTGGTCAAATATCTGAGGAAGCGCAGGAAACCCGATAAAAATGTTACCATATAGGAAACAATTTGAAGAAAATAGTCGTTCCGAGCATCTACACATCGAAATTCAAATCAAATCACTCGTTCGTTTTCAAACTGTTGATGGCCAAAATATGCAAATAAAACACGAATTGTTTTTTTGTATTGTAGTCGGTAAATTAAAAACAATTTGAAAAATATTCTAACACGTCTTCATATTTTGACCAGGCTTTTTCATGCTTTGGCCCACTTTGTAGCGTGAAGTGATATTTGATTCCAAGACTGAACATCTGCTGCATTACTGAGTTTAAAAACTGGGTTCCGTTATCCGAGATACAGCGACTGGTTGCCCAAGTAACGCAGAAATACTTCATTCAGCATGGTAAAGGCACAATCGCTGGCAGTTGCCTTCCAGAGTGGTAGAATTTCCACTCATTTGCTGGCGAGGTCTTCCATGATTAAAATTGTTTTGCACCCCTCAGCTGATGTTGGCAGTGGTCCAAACAGATCAAATAAGATCATTTTGAATTTCTGATTTGGTGCTGTTGTTTGTAATAAACCAGCAGGTTTTAAATGGCTTGGTTTGTACCTCTGGCATTCGATGCAGTTTTTCTCATCTTTTATCCTTTTCCAGAATTTTTATGAAAGTCGAATTAATGTTCCGTGGTATCCATAAAGTGCCTGCCATAGGATTGTCATGGAATTGCAACAGGGCTGATATTTCCTAGTTGGAAATTCATTGCTGTGCATCCTCGATAACACCTTATCCAGGTTCTATCTGTAGAACACTCCTTGTTCCAAAAGGTATCCCTTTTTGCCCCAGTATACAGTGTTTCCGGTTTTAGGTTTCGCTTCCAGTGCTTCAATGATTGTTTTGAGCTCTACCTCTTGGAGTTGTCTTTGTTGTGAGTCTGCGGCCCCTCGATGCGGCGTGTCCACCTGGATGGAGGTTACTCCGACACTCGGTTTCTCGGGCAGTCTGGATATGGCGTCGGCTACATAATTTATCCTTTTAGGCACGTATTTGATGCTAATGTCGAGATGTCAAATGGTTGCAGCTAGAGGACCAATCAGCCTAACCAGTCTGTGGGCGATTTCAGCGTCATTAAGCTAGTGGTTCGCTTCGATGATGATGGCTGACCCCGCTACGTATTCCAGACGATAAAACAGGGCTTCTCTTTCCCTCGTAGTATAATTCATATCCGCCGGTGTATGGAATCAGGCGTAATTGACTGGATTCTCTTCGGATCCCTCCTGCTGGACCAAAACAGCTCCCAACGCTAAATCGCTCGCATCGGTGAGGATTATAAAAGGTTCTCCGGCGGTGGCGGCTTTGAGAATCGAGGTGGAGGTCAACTGGCTTTTCAATCTGTCTATTGTGTTGATCTGGCATTTTTCCCATTACCACGTAGCAGTTTTCTTGAATAACTTTGTAATGGTTTGAGCACATTCAGCGAAATTAGGTATAAATCGCCTATACCAGGAGCAAGTCTATATAAACGAAATGGTCTCCATAGTAATTTTTGGTGTTTTCTACTGCTTTACTGCCAAAATTCTATTCGGATTTGCGGAGATCCTATCGTCGCTGATGACGTAACCAAAAGATGGTATCTTCTGTGCGCAGAATATCGTTTTCTTTTTGTTTCCTATCAACGTTGCGTTTATCATTTTCAGAATTCCCTCCAGGTCTCGTTAAGGTTGGTGGAAGTCTTTCGATAATATGATGATGTCATTCAGATATGCAAGTAAATTTATATGCGGCAGTCGTAATTTGAGGAGATCCATTGCTCGATAAATATGGCGGGTGCTTTCTTCAGTCTCAATGGCATCCGTTTAAATTCAAATACTCCGAAGGGACAAGTAAATGATGTTTTTTTCGATATCCCCGATTTCCACTGGGATCTGCCTATGCCCACAGCTTAGGTCAATAGAGGATCGGAACTTCTCTGTTGTTCCGGCGTGCAGCAGGTCATCTTTCCCGGGTAGCAGGATCAATACCATCAGTTATTCCACGATGGTGACGATGTTTAAATAATATCTGCTTCCAGTAATGTTTAAACTGATCCTGCAGTTCTTCTCTCTTTTGTGGCGCGGGGCGTTACGGTTTCGAATTGACCGGTGGTCCTCCGTCTATATTAATGTGGTGTTAGCCGAGTTCCGTGAGTCATCCGGGATTCGTAAAGGCGTCGGTATTTTCCTTCAGCGTCGCGTTGATTTCTTACGTTGTTCGTCAGTTAATGCGGTCCTCTCGTATTCGCTTCATGTCCACGGTCGCGAATCTTGCAAATTGTAGAGTTATAGAGAACTAAAAAATATTATTGAAAATTTATGTGTATTTATTCTGGATGCAAAAGTTTCCAATTTATTCACTTAACAAATCTATAATTGCCTAAAATTCTAAACAATGAAGCAAAAACTCTTCTCATATAAAACAATGTAATGAAGGTTGCAGTTCTTCCATGAACAATGGTGAAGGTGTTTGAAAGGACAGATATAAACAACTTTTTTAGACAAATAATTGTTTATATAATGAATACCACAAAATGTATAACAAAGTAGAACAACAACAAAATTGTTTATCTCTCGAGAAAATCCTTAATTATAATTAATTAATTTTGCCCGAGTTTCTTGCTTTCAATATTGATAGTGAGTTTGTAATGTAAGGCAAATCTTCTACAATAACAGAAGAGAATGGGTTGGGTTAGACTTGATACTTTCTTTTATTTGTATTTTTAAAAGCCAACTTGATACCCTATTTTATTGGTCAAAATTTTTAGAGAATCTATTCAGAAATCGTTTTCCAACAATCTTTGAAAAAAAAAAAAAAATGTATAGATGAAAGATCAAAATTGAACCAAAGGTTTACAATAATCTTTTATACTTAGCTCAAAAAATTTATAGTTGAAAGAACAAAATTGAACGTAAGTTTTTAACAAATAGTTCAAAAAGATTTTCAAGGTTTCAATGGAGTATCTTTCGACAGAGATCAATTGATTCGACTTGAAATTACATACGAGTATCCCACTATAGTTGAAGAGGTAATGTTACATTTGAAAACAATAAGTTTACTCATATTTCTTCGGTTCTCTCAAAAACTTTTGCTAAGGATTAAGTTTACTAATGTTGTTTTGGGTTAAAAAAAATTACGGACGGATAGAAACCATTTAAGTATATAGCTGAAGACCCTTGCTTTCACTCTAATATTTTTTTCTACAGTTTAGTTGACTTTGTTAGGGTTCAAAATTCTTGATAGGCCTTTTCAGAAATTAGTCCACTTTAACAGTACCGATTTAACTTTGCAAGTACTCTCTGCACAATAAAATCATCTTGGGATTAGAATTATCATCATTTATACGTATATAAATCAAAGTCAACGGCTTTGGAAATTCATTCTTCCGTTCAAATTACCTAAGTTTATAGCAAAAAAATATTAAGTTTTCAGTAAATTAATCCCGATTTGAAGTAAAAAATAAAAATTAATCTTTCCGCTTTTTTTACTTCATTTGAAGCCAAAATGGCCATATATGAAACCTAAAGACAATCAACTATTTTATCGAGCATAATTTTTAAAGTAAACCGCTGCAAATTTGAGATTTTCTTGTGTTCTTTGTTTTCTATCATTTCAAATTCAAATTTACGGAACAAAAATACTGATTCTTCTGATCCTTCTTTAAATTTGTTGCTTTGTGATTGTTTTAATATTTAGCAAATATTTTATAAGAGTCATTTTATAAAATATTTGCTAAACATAAAAAAAACACAAAGCAACAAGTAGGATCAGAAAAATCAGTTTATTTGTTCCGTGAATAATGTAGAAGGTTGCTATTGGAAGGTCTTTTTTGAACTAATGGATGTCAACAATTTTGTTGTTACATAAAGTATTTTTTAAATTAGTTTTTAGGAACCGATTTTAACGACTGTTTAAAGATATTTGTTACACTTTCCCAAAAAAAAAACCTACAAATTTAGAGGATATTTTTTAAGGTAATAACATACTAAACGATCAAGAAAAAATGTATCTACTAGAGCAATGCGATGAAGGATATGTCACAGTTTTATTTTTGTATTATTTTCATGAATAATGCAGAAGGTTGCTATTATGAGGATTTAAGAAAAAACTGTAATTCTTTGGGCAAAATCAAAGGTTTTAACTTAACTATTATGAGGATTCAAGAAATATTATAATTCTTTGGGCAATGCCAAAGATTTTAATTATTAGATCTTTGAAGTAACAGATTTCAACAGCTGTTTTAGATGAAATAGTTGTTTATCTTTTAAGGATACCTTCAATTAGAATAAAGAAACAAGTCCAAATCTCCATTCTACCAAACATTACTACAGATGAAATAAAAAACATCATCTCATTTTTATTTCTTCCTTTGTATAAAATTTTTATAGGCGCAGTTCTTGCACCAAAATATATCTTCAATGATTTTACATGTATATAAGCTCCTCTTATCGAAAGAAACAAATAATAAGAGGTAGACTCTTATTATTTTTTTTTCTTCAATTGAAGTAAATGTCTAGAACTAAAGTTAAACTATTTGAATGGAGTAGATAATCAGCTAGAGCCTGCAAACAATTTTTCGGATAAAAACATTGTTTTGCAGGTAATTTCAAGTAGGTAAATATCGAAATTTGTTATAGAAATGTGAAGATTTGATTACTTAGGTAAATATTTTTGGGGATTTAGATTATAAATCTCTCTATCGGAAGATGTCCTACTGTTTTTAAAAGACAATCAAGCAGATCGCAAAATAATTTTATCGTGATACTGTCAGTAATATTATTTACTGCCTATAAAGAAGATAAAGAAGAAGAAAATTATTGTAAAATCCTTAACTATGGAATGTTAGCGCCTGTTTTAGATCGTCATATGGTTTTAATTTTAATTACGCCCTCTAGTGTCATTGCCATTTCTGGTATAAAATACGCGGATTCTGTCGACTGTAACTTCCTCGTTGGTCCGGAAAATAATTCGCGTGTAATTTCTTCGTCTCGATCTACTTTTGCGGATGCAACCGGCTTTTCCTTTCTCGGCTTTGCGTCGTTGAATAGTTGGTGATTTTCCTCTGCTTCTTCAAGGAAGTCGGTCCCTAGGATCGTTTTTCGTGTTCGGCTTTCCGGGAGAACATGGAATGTAGTTTATCAAGGTGACCTTATAACCGCAATGATGAAATGCTGATGTGCGACTCTGAATCCATAAGAACATTCTTTCCTTTAATTACCACGTGCTTGTGTTGTCTTTTAACGTCAAAATTAGGAGAAACGGCAGCTTTGTTCGTCTTTTTCTGCCGGTAGGTCGGGTACTTACTACGTATTGTGTTCAAACTGCCGAAACCAGCTCCATTCCATGGATTTATCGTACTGTCCATTTTTTTCTTATAATGCTCTTCCCTTTTATGGCCCTGGACCCTCCAGTAACCGCAAAGCAGTTTTTTTTTTGCTGTTATTCCCTACCTCTCCCTTGTAGGAGTGTTTCCGCTTCCCGGGCGTTTTCTAACAATTCTTCGTACGTTCTAACAGATGCTACTACACGGGTTCATATATCCAGGTGCAGCAATCTGTAGATCATATCCAGTTGCAGGGTTTCTAATCGGCTGAATTGTGTCCTCATTTTTGACACAAATTGAGTTGATTACTTTGCCTCTCCTCAAAGATTTCTAAAAAAGTTATAATTAGGGACAGCCGGTGTTTCGTAGCACTGATTTTAGCTGATCCCATGTTCTGAGGGTGGATCTCATCACATACCCAATAGAAGAAGTTCAAATCTAATTAGCGCATCTTCTTCGGAGAGGTGCTCGGTATTCTTATATACGGTGATCTCGTTTAGGAAGGTCTCCACTATTTCGCTTCGGCATACCCCCGCGAAAAGTGCTGTACAATTCGTAAGTCTTCCACTGAGTCTGATTTTCCAGTAGCCTGGTGATTATTTCTTGGAACTGGTCCGCAAATAAGGTCATGACTGGGCTCGGTATACTTATGGTTATTCGTCTATTCTCTAGAGTCGAACGTTGGGTTGTCGGTTTATAAAGCTCGTGTGAATTAAATCAGATTATTCAGAATAGATATATACACACACGGAGACATGTACAGGAGATAGATCAACTCTGGGGTTCGCCAAGGACAGCGTGATGGTCAACTGCTTGGCTGCTCAGGCTCGGAGGTGGAGCGTAGATTGATTCAGGCTAGGGGACGAGATGGTGGTGAAACTTGGGTAGGCAGCGCGCAGTTGGCTCTTGTGGGTTGATAGACTAGGGCTGTGAGGCCTAAGTGCTCTGGTTAATGATTTGATCATCACTAGGGCTGCGTCGCCGAAACTAACGTTAGCGATAGGGGTAGCGGTACTCGTTGGTTTTTTTGAGATTGTAAGGACGTCCAGACGTGCTCAAAGAATCTGCCGATCCCTTGGGGTGCAGCTGGTTTTATTTGCTGCTGGACCATGGTCTGTGACGTAGAGCTGATGGTAGTACGAAGGGTACAAGCGCAGTACATGCGGGTTCCACAGGTGAAATATGTCAAGCTACACTTTTATTACTTACTACACTACCAATTACTATTTATAATCAAATAATAGTTCTATCCTGATTTTTTTTTAATTACTATTTGTGAAGATGATATGTTTAATGTTAAATGTGCGTAATTGCTGAATATGTCATTTATGGATGCAGTTTATATAATGATGATGTAAGAGAGAAACGTGCTGTAAAAACTTCCGATGATTTATATCTATAATTTTAACAGCTTTTAACAAAAAAAGGAATCTTAATTACTTCTGTATAAATATGCAAATTGAGAAGTATATGCAAACCCTCTTGTAGCCGCTTTAATCTTCTGTGTCCTTTGTTGCAGCGAATTTGTTCTTTGCTGATTTAAAATTCTGGCCGATTTTCCCCGTTAACACCATCGCTTTTATGTCCGCCGCCCGGAAATCGCATTTTTTTTACCCTAAGCGAAATTAACATTCCGCGCGCGCCCCTCGATAGGCGACTTTTATAAATTGAAACGTCCCGCTTGAGAAAATTAGAGGTGAATCCTCACGGTAATGAAAGCTGGATGGTTGGTTGGATGTCTGGATGGCCGCTTCCACCCTCACCATTCCGTCCACAATTAGCCGCGTCGCTCCGTCGAAATTAGCATGTTTTATTGTCCCGTGTTTATGATATCATTGAAGCGGGTATTATACGGTCGACCCTGCAGGACATATAATGTTGATTATGGTTTAATCTAGGTGAGGTCTGAGGGACATGATTAGGGCGAGGGAAGAGAGGAAGAGAGGAACTCGGCTCGGCGTGATTAGTGTCGTGTTGATGTGACCGGGCGATCTCGGCTCCTGATGAATGCTCTCTCTGCTGGTGAAGATTAGCATGCAGATGAGGGTGTTAGCATATTGCCCTGCGCGAAACCAATCAGCGCCCGCTTATTAATGCACTCCCCGACATTGTCGCGTTTAATTTATCAAAGCCCTGGCACACGCAACCTAGGTCGTGCGGGGTTAGACGCTTAAATGATCACCCGGGGAAAGAAAGGCTTTTTAAAATGCAACCGGGTTTACACTGCAGCGTAAAGCTAGAAAAATTTCAGTCCGGTACGGAAGATTAAGCTCCATCCCTCTGCTTACACTCCTTTTTTGAAGCGGAATTTGAAAAATGTCCCCGGGCTGTTTCATCATATAAGAAAAATATGGGGAGCTCGCCTTTATTTATAGTTCTTTTAAGTCTACTCCGCCGAGACGTATTAAGAGAAATAACAAATAACACGTTTCCGCTGCACCGTTACTTTAGAAACTATTTTTCTTTGCGAAGTCCCTTTAAAATTAATTACAGCTGGTGGTTCTGCTGGGTTCAAATGCGACTTTCTTAAAAACACCACTGTGTTTTAACCGTTTACATATGTTATACTGTATGGTTATTACTGCAATAACAGTCCTCCCATTGCATATAATTAATTACTTAATGTCAACCTCATAACTGGAGAGCAACGGCAAAAACTTATATGATATATAATATTTAGTAATGAGGACCCATTTTAGAATGAATTCATACATTAAAAATTTCTGCTGGTCAAGAATAAACAAATTTAAAATTCCAAAAATTTAACATTACTAGTTTGACAAACCCCACATTATAGTAACATCTACTTCAAAAAATCTGTAAAACTAAGAGAATATTACTTTAAGATAGAATCTACACGGAAAAAGATGATTAACATAAATTAATTATACTATAATATAATTTTCAATTTTAGTTATATCTCATTACACCCGTAACAAATTGACATTTCAATAACTACGCAAAGTCACATTGTGTTTAACTGAACATATAAATTGAAACGTAAATTATAATTAAATTTGCATAATGGCGATACGAACACTATTAATTTTATTGTCTGAGCAAGCAATACACTCGGCCATAATTTAACTTTTAATAGTGTACTATTTACGGACACTGCACCATGCATAAAACTATCCATTGCATTTTATCATATTAACGAAACGGCACGCATTTAGGCCGTAAACAGCAATGGTTATCGTAATTGTTAGGCAGGAAAAGTACGGTTTTATCATGTATCGAACTCGTGAGTCTATTCAAATTCAGACCAATAAAAACTTGCACTTTCCGTTCGTACGAAACTAATGTAAGCAGTTTTCCCACGATACTAATTTTAGCATTGACAAGGCATACATCGGCGAGTAAAATTGCGGGGAATTTAAACCGGCGACAATGAACAGTTACGCACATGACCAACTAATGTCTCTCTCCTGAATTATGCATTAACCTAGAGGCTTATATACGCCGGTACACGGTGTAACCTCTGGATTCTAGGTTCGCGGAATTCTAGTCGGCTTTAATTAATGGTACGCTATTAATAACAGGTTTCGATTTCGCGAACGATGGGCATTCCTTAGATCGGAGATTTAAATTTAATTATAATAAACGCCAGGATCGAATTAACTATTTTGCTCGTAAACGGTCGCACGTCCATAAATCTAGTTCCGTTTAATGGTGGCAGCAGTGTTCCCCGCTGAATCAATTCCATTATTTCATTTGATGAGGTTTTCCGGGCAAAACTATTTGTCATAATAAAAGTTGATGGTAATAAAACTGATTTCGCCAAGAGATGCTCATCGATTTTAAATATAATTTTTATCACCGGAATTTATACAAAAAAACAAAATTTTACGATCGCTTTAATAACAATTTTAATTCCTCAAATGCTACTTATTTTAATTGAAGCAATGATTGTAATTATAATAAGTGTTTGAAAAAAACACTGTTTTATAGAGGGATAACCTAATCTAATTATTCAATCATAAATACCACATCATTTAAGAAATTTATGAATAAGTTTAAATTTGTATGAAATGTGTGTGCTCAAATAAAAATTATTTGCAAAGAAATTGTTAGTGTTTTATTCGAAGTTCATTAAATTGATACCCTTATAATACTTATTGAAATCAGCTTCATTTTTGTTTTAATTTAGTATAAATTTATAAATTATACGAAAATATTTTCGTAAAATCTACAACAAATGAGTCTTTTTAAGACTACAAGAACAAATCACTTTTGAAACAACTACTTCTCTGCTTAGTAGTTGTAATAGCATGACCTTAATATAATTACAATAATTTTTAAAAAGCATTTAATGGTGTTAAATAATTTAAATAACCTTAAATAATTGTTAAAGAGGATCGAATGCACACAAATAACTTCGAATTATTGCATTTACTTGAGTGAGAATAAGTGAGAATCCAGTATAAGCCCGAGAAATTTTCACCTGTATTTTGATTCAATAGAGTACGATTCAATGTAAAATTCTTTACTATGGTTTTGTTTTCATTCATAATAAGCCTATTTGCTGTAAACCATAGTTTAAGCTTCGACATTGGCCTGGGAAGCACATTGTAAAATTTTTTCTGATGAAATTAAAGTGGTATCATCTGCAAATTGAATCACATCTGATGAGATTATAAAATCAAGAAAATTATTTATAAAGATTAAAAATAGTAAAGGTCCTAATATTGATACTTGTGGCACACCTAGGTCTACTGCAGCCTCACTCGAGTATTTATTATTATTATATATTACACGTTGCTTTCGATGTTTCAAATACGAAAATATTAAATTACAGCTATTCTGATCAAAGTTATTGTATTTTAGTTTGTTTATTAGAATTTCGTGACTAATTAAATCGAAAGCTCTACTCAGATCGATAAAAGTTGCCACAGCAAAATTTCCCTTTTCATATGTATCGATAACTATATTAACAAAATCAATAATTGCATCGATAGTAGATCTATTCTCCTTGAAACCGTATTGGCAATTTTGAAATAATCTGTTCTCGTTAAAAAATCTGTTGGTTAGTAAATGTACTAAGAGAATCTTTTATAGGATCTTTCATAGATTCGATTCTCTGTTTGTTCTGAAGAAAGTTAATTTTCTCTTTAAGAAGAGTATTATTTTCTCCAATTCTCTAATAATTCTTCTTAATGATTTGATTTCTTCAGTAAGTTAAAATTCGTACCTACATTAGCCGAGCCCGGTGACTTAACCTCCTCTTCGTCGCCGAACGATATGGTTTTTAATTTTTCACAGGCCTTAACGTGGATTTTTAAGCAGGAAGAATGAAAGGGCTACCCACAATTTACACACTGCTTAACTGCTACAGATTTACCTCTGTACTTATTGAACTTTTTCTCTGTTATACTGTCGGATGGACCCGAAACACAATTTATCTCATCCACCGTACTTAAATATTTTTTATTACTTAATCCAGATTTTTATTATTTAATCCAGTTCTGTAATTCAACTGAGCATAATTGACAGTTGAATGATCTTAAATGACTCCTGGATGACCTTAATAATTCAACTGAATATAATTGACAGTTAAATGATCTTAAATGACGACTCCATGACCTTAATTAATCTTCAGGGTTATTTTAAACATCCTTGATAAATCATTAACCTTGAATAATTAAATTATCATTGGATGGAAATTAATGACTTTCAACTATGGATTATGATCGATAGTTGAAGTTGAATAATTGATACAACATCAAACACAGCTGAATGACCAGTAGAGAACATCCTGAATGATCATCTGGTGAACTTCAATGATTTCGAATATAATCGTGAATAGCTTCGAGTAATTCTTAGATGATTTTAAATGATCGTTGGATAATCTTAAATAAATTAAATAATGGTTGGATAACCCTTAATGAAAGCCAAATGACCTTAAATAATCTTGAATTATTACTGGGTTATTTTAAATATTTTTCTATCTATCGTCGTTTGATCTTGGGTGATTCAAACTAACTTCAAATCTGTTTTGATAGAGTGAAATGCAGGGTGCAGCAGAAAAGAAAAGAAAAGTATAATGTTTTTGGAATGCGTATAACTCAGCGTTCCTAACGTTTTCGGAATGGCTGATATGTGACCACCCAACCTTGCCATTTTGTTTGGTTTAGTCGTTATTAACCCATGGCCTCTAGTACAACGCGTATTTATTTTATTACATCGAAACTGGGCGTTCTGTGGTTGCTAAATATTGCTATTTCGAACACAATTCAATCTTGGAAGGCAGGGTCATGTTCCTACGCAAAACAGCACCCTGAAGTGGGTGCAGAATCTCGGTACTAGAGGATCGTTAAAGCCTGGAGTACCTTGAAGTGGAACAAGAGTTGATGGAACTCCTGAAAAAGTGGCTCGAGTTAGGACAGTTAGCAAAGCAAGTCAAGTTGTTGCTTAATTTTTTCCTTCCAGAGTTGACAAGGCAATGTCGATATTAGAAGAGTCTTTTTTTAGCAAGATGGGGCAACTTACCACACCTCCAGGGAGTCTATGGCATTTTTGAGAGGACAATTTCCAGAACGACTCATTTCATTACCGAGTGCGCCACACGATCTTACGCCCTAAGATTTTTTTTCTGTGAGGGTATCTTAAGACAGGGGTATTTGCTAAGAAACCATGGATCCTCCAATGCATCACCCGAGAAACTCAATCAATTCCGGCCAACATGTTAGAAGGATGCATGAACTTCTCAACTCAACTTGAGGAGTGTGTGAAAAAAAATCACTTAGATGACATGTTTTTTAACTTTTTCTATGATATACATACGAAATGGTAAAACCACAGCTATCTATTAAACAAACAAAAATTTTGATTTATTTGAAAATTCTCGGATTTGTGATTTTTTCAAAAACGTCATACTTCTCTGCCGAACCCTGTATTTATAATTGTAATGACTGATTTTCATGACAAACATATTCTTTGCTTGTTCCACTCATTTTAAAATTTATAATTTTGAAAATATTCAGTAATGTTTAAAATGTGTATAATATTAACGGTAGTTAATTAAAACATATTTAGCAAAACACTGGTAGTTGTTATACTATTTAGAAGAAACAAAGAGATAAAGTATCATTTAGGAGCTTATATTAGTTATTATTACTCAGACACATGTTGTTTTTCAATTGTTATCTGTTATTGGTTTTCTTTCAGTTATGTGTTGTTATCTGCCAGTAAGCGTCTGCTGGGTTCTGTCAGTAAATTTTTACCACCAAAAATCTAAAATCTGTACTATATCTTCTATCAACACCCTTCTATTATTAATAGTTAGTCTTTTTTTACCTACCATCTCGTATTTATCTTCTGTTATTTATCATCTGTTCTCTGTTATTGTCTTTGATTTTATCTTCCATCTTCTGCTATGAATAATCTATCATATGCCGTATGTCATCCATAACATTTGTCATTTTGTATTTACCATCTAGCATATGTCATCTGTTATGTAATCATTGCTCTGTTATCAATTATCTGTCTTTTGTTATTTTCCACCTTTTATCGGAACCTAACGAAACGTCCAGCATAAAAATTATATTTTTAATTTCAAATAATTCTTTTAGACAAGAAAAAAAGGAATAAAATTTTGAAATAACTTGATTAGTCTTCTCTCATCAGTTATATATTACTCATCATTTGTTCATTGTCATATGTGATCTGCAATCTGTCTTCTGTCATCTACCATCTATCTTTGATTATTGTTACTTGTTACATCTCATCAGTCATTGGTTCTTTTCTTAAAACATTCAAATATTTGAACTGAAACATTTTAAACACTGATTCTGATTTTAAAAAAATATTTAACTAACTAGTTAGTTAAATCAATTTGAATGGCCATTATGTGACCTTGAATGACAGTTTGGTTACCTTGAATGAGCGTTCGTCAAAAGATCTTAAATAAACTGGAATGTCCGACAAATCGGGTTTAAATGATATCACCTTGAGGATCGTTGATTGAAGTTGAATAATAATTGGATGATCTTAAATTGTGAAGAAAATTAATGTCAAGAAAATAAAAATTTAGTTTAATAAAGAGAATGGTTGCGACCGTTACTACGTGGTAATCCATACTTACACTGAATTGATATCAAGTGATAATGACGATAAAACGTCGAAACTCGAGTCGTGCTGTGTTCTTTAGATTTATATAATTGTGCCTCACGTTATATAATATTTTTACAATAATTATCTGTGGTTAAAACATAGTGAATTTTTCAATTCAGTGTAAAAATTAGTTTATTAATAAGATCTTCAAGTATCTAAAAATTATATAAAACATAAATAATTTTATATGATCCTTGGATTACTTTGTTAAATTGAAATGATCGTTGGATAATAGTTCTGCAGTCATGATTGTTTTTAGAATTTATACAATTTATACAAACGTATTTACAACGTTTATTTAGTTTTTGTACAAATATTTATTAGTATTACATAAAATACAGACATAAATACAATAAATCTCTTTCAAATTTGGATCTTGAAGGCGGAGTTCACGAATTCTCATGATCTCCCACTCGTCCCATTATACTTAGCAGTTGATGATAATACTTATCAGCGCTTATATAATTTAGTTAAGTTGATATGAAAAATTAAAAAGAAATGAATTTAGTCAAATCTAATCTTGATTATCCATTGGATTTTCTAGAATGACCTTGAATGACCTTGGATGGCCTTTGGATAACCTTAAATAAATGTAAATAACGTAGTCACTGAAGATCGAATGGATGACCTTAAATCATCGTTGAGTATCGTTAAATGGCTTTAAATGTTAGTCGAATAACTTTAAATGCCCCTTAGTAAATGACTGGTTAGGTGGAAAAACAGTGAATATTTCTGCTGACACCAATCACTGAACCTCTAGATTTTCTTATTAGTAGCTTAATTTGCGATATCTACTTTTTTGTATTTACATATGAAAATGAGAAATAATGTTTATTATTATTATTATGAAATGACCTTGAATTGAAAATGAATGACCTTATATTTTGAATAATCTCTGGATGATCCCAATATATTTTTTTTTAAATGAGAAATGTATTACTTAAATGATTGTAAAAATATAAAGCTAAAACTAAACACAAACTTTGAATTTAAAATGTTATTCTTTGTCAGAAGAGCTAACAATAATTTAATGTTGGTTTATTGTTTCCTGGCAAACATTTTAAAATTTGCAAATTAAATATTAAAATTCGTAGTGCAGTTATTAATAATGAAAATTAATAATGAGATAAATCAAATCTCTATAAGATTTATACATTTATTGGAAAACATAAGTGCAGAAACGCTCATAGAGATTTGATTTATCTTATTATTAATTTTCATTTTAAAATATATTTTTTTTAAATTTTCATTTCTTCAAAAAATCATATTTTTAATAGTTCTTTGTAATTGCTTAAAAAACATTAAACTAAATAAATTAACATTAATTTCTACGTGTTTGCATTTACAATTAAAATAATTTTAATTGGCCATTAGTCTATATAGAACGATTTGATGAATTTTAATTTTAATAAACAAATGAATATTTCAAACATAAAGTGACCATTATCAATGGATTAGGACAATTTACATAGAATGACCTTGGATTACCTTTGAAATTTGACTAAAATAACCTTTAGCAAACACTGGATAGCTTTAATTAATCGTTAGATAAAATTAATTTTGAATGACCTTTAATATTTCATAAATAATTTTCTCATTTACCTCTTGGTGAAATATTGTGGAATAATAGATAATTAAATTAAAAAAACACTGTGATTGTTTCACTGAATTTTATATATTGACCCGACTAGTTTCGCTTGTTGAATAACCTTGAATGGCCTTATAATATCTGAAATGATCCTAAATGATTTGAATGTGGATTATGATTTGAACTACTCTAAAGAAATTTCACCGACCAATCATTAAATAACCTTTAACGATCGTAATCCCACATTTAATAAATGGATATCAGAAATGATAATTCTTTATTATTTAAGGTATTATTTGAATATAAATTATGATTTTGATTATCCTAAAGAACATCTAAAAAACATTTATTAAATGAACCAATCACTTAAAATAACCTTGAATGACCCCTGAATGACATTAAATAATAATTGGATTACCTAAAATGATACTAAATAATTTGAATTTGAACGAAGATTTGCATAACTCTAAATAATGTTCAATGACCAGTAAAATGGTTATAACAACTAATTTTGGTTGTATTGGTCCATTTTATTTGTATCATAAATCAGATTTAAAATTTTTATGATCATATTATTACTTTTTTATGTCCGAGGACACTGCTAAAAATACAACTTGAACTTTAGTACTCAATTTTAGAACTTAAACTTGAAACTTAAACTGAAAATCTTCGATTATTTTTTTCATTTCAAAAATTTCGTTAAGTTTATATTTTTTTTAATAATCAATAAAATGTCGACAAATTATTTAAAACTCTAATTTAAATGACTTTGATTGTTCGTTGAATTATCTAGAATAATCTTGATTGTTAGATGGATTATTTAAAATAACCTTGAAATATCATGAAAGATCTTGTTTGACCTTGACAGACATTAAATGACATTTCATGAAATTTAGATTACTTTGAGTGAACGTGAATAATCATTTAAGACTGATCCTTGGATCACCTTAAATTAAATTAAAATTGCGTTGAATAAAATTATACTCAGAAACCTTGAATGATACTTGGGTGACCTTAAATAATTTTTAGCCAATTGAATGGTTTTTAATAACTGTGAAAGTAAATTGAAAAACCCTGACGGTTGAACTGTTTACAGTAAACAAGACATGGATGACCATAAATTATTGTGAAATGGTCATAAATAAATTTGAATGACCGCTGTATGACCTTGATTGATGGTTTTATTACCTGAAATTATATTGAAAGTTCGTCAAATCATCTTAAATAAACTGGAATGTCCGATGAATCGTGTTTAGATGAGATTACCTTAAGAATCGTTGATTGAAGTTGAATAATAATTGGATGACCTTGAATTATGAAGAAAATTAAAGTCAAGCAAAAAAAAGGTAAGTTTATTCATAATAAGATCTTGATGTATCTTAAAATAACATTTAAAATTAAATGAAATGATCCATTGATGGCCTTGAGTAAATTTACATGATCCATGGATGACCTTGAGTAAATTGAAATGATCCATGGATGACCTTGAGTGAATTTAAATGATACATGGATGACCATGAGTACATTTAAATGATCCATGGATGACCTTGAGTAACTTGAAATGATCGTTGGATGGTAGTTTTGTAGCCATGATTAACATTAAAAAGTAATTTTAGCAATTTTTGATTTTTCATGCTAACAACAACAATAATAATCTTTATTAAAACACAATAACATTTAACATGATAAATTAATGGTGCTAGTTCATCTGGGCAATAGATCTAAGGTCTTTCTCTCTTGTCTTGAATTTAATAATGTCAGAAAAAAATATCTATCTATCTAGCTGAACTGTCCTTATGATTCGAACAAATGAATTCATGAATTGTGAGGGGAGGATGTTTTCATGCTATTTTTGTCAAATTATTTGTTTTTAGAATCAAGTCTATACAATTTATACAAACGTATTTACAATGTTTACTCAAAACAATTGGCATGTCATTATATCAATGTTAAATTATATTACTAAAAAGTGAACATAAATCAATTGTCTCAAATATGTAATTTAAATAACCTTGATTGTATGGTTATTAGGTGACCTTGAATGACCTCGAATAAACTAAGTTATCTTAAGATGTTATAGATAATCCAAAATAATTATTGACCATTATTCTATAACCTTAAATGTTCTATGACAAACAGAGGACCTTGTTTACAATTTATTCCTTAAATCGTAAGAAAAAATGTATTTCCTTCTCAAAAAGTTTGTGAATAGATATTAAATAAGACTTTTATATTAGTAAAACTTATAGTATTTAAGTCCAGACAAATATTTATTTGTAAAACACTAACCGTTTCGTTTTCTGTTTTGTTTTCGTCCTTCTTTTGTTGAATAATAAATAACCTTTTTCAGCTCAGACCGACGGTATTTACAAAAATATACTTTCCAGATTACTCGAGATTACGTTTTGTTTATTTCGGCCTTCCATTGTTATAATTGGATCGGCTTTGTGATAGTGACCCTGGTCGCAATTAATATTTCAGGTCGGAACCACGCGCTCCCTTGGCATTGTACGAATGAATGGAGCCAGACCGGGCATTATTCCGATTAATTTTCGCGAGCCCCACATTCTGGCCCGTTCATGATATAATAAAAAAAATCTCCTCGTGAAACTCCGAGGCAGGTCCCAACATTATATATATATATATATATATATATATATATATATATATATATAAATTTTTTGCTGCTAGTAGGATGGGAGTCGGAAGTGGGTGGCTGAAGAGGGGCATCAGTTTTGTGGTGGCTTGCGGTGCGCGCGAGAACATCTCGTAACTCATCCGTTTGAAGGTTTTATTGCGGCAGCAGGCATTTTTATAATTGTCCGACACCCCAATTAACGTTATCAAACTGCGCTACTCTCCTACGAACGCGGAATGGACGCCAATAAATAATACTCTTTTTTTTATTAATTCTGCCGCGACCGCAGCAATTGGTCCTTTTCGGTGTTCGGAGCCGCTTGATTAATTAGAATTTGCGAATTTAATACGCGGCAGAAAATAGAGATGAATTGGGCTTGAATATAGAAATATTTCCTTGTCAATTTTTAACCTACACCAGAGGAAAATAGCTTGAGATTATGAGGATGACAATTATTACCTCTAAAATGTTTTTAAATTATTGTCACAGGTTTTTACACAATAGAACGCTGCTCAGTTTCAAGGAGAGTGTTACGTAGATGATTAAAACTCTTAAGTTTAAACCAAAAAATTATATTGGCAGTGTACCTCAAGGATCTAAATTGGGTCTTTTATTTTTCTGTTTCATTAATGATATAGTAATATAGTAGTAAGTGGTTTTAGTGAGTAGGTGTTCGACACTTTCCTTCTATAAGAGTGTCCAGGATGCATTTCCTCTAGTCTCATCAGAAAAACCTACACTACCCTAATTTTACGAATAAATCAAATAAAGACAAGTAATTTTCGAAACATCTGTCAGAAAATTGATAAATAAATTATAAAACCAAACAAATGTTTAATTTCTACTGATGCTAAATACTTGTTTTTCTTTTTACTCCAAAAATGTCCCTGATGTTTATTTAGTGGAGCGTAAACACGGAATAACGACGGCGCACTTTATTAAATAATAATAAAGAGGGGACGACGCGAGGAGTCGGAGTAAAATTTCAAGCATCATCTGCATTTACTTTTACGGCCCCATTTATATTTATATGATAATATCCGTGTATCCAAAGTTCGGAATCCGTTGGTAATTCGCAAAACGGGTGCGAAGAAATTTAAATGCGCGCCACCGTCGCCCTCCTCTTCACAACAATTTCATAGGGTATTATGATCACGGATTTAACTTCCTTATATATAGAAAACATGGAAAATTAAATTAACTTAGTTTTTTAACTAGTTAGGATCATATTGGCTTATAATATTGTAGCGAAACTGTCGAGTTGGAAATGAAAACGCAGAACAGTTCGCTGTGCGAGCGGCCAGGGTTGCAAAATAAGAGAGTACAAATACTTCTCTGCAGATGATTTTAATGTCATATTCATTAGAATATAATTATCTTAAATTCATTTCTTCTTTTAACGCGAATTCATAATTTTTCAAAGTTTATTTGACAGAAATAAATACATTCAAGATTGAAGAGAACGAAATATGATTCTCAGGTGAGTATAATACTTTTTGCAATCAAATATTATTTCATTAAAATTGGTTCTTATGTTTTACTGATTGGATGATAAGTTAGTAAATTATCAGAAGTATGCTACTTCACAACATAGACTTTTTGAAAAAAAGTGAGCTGAAATTCGCAAGTCGTAATTTAAAAATTTGTAAAAAATACATCAATTGCGGAAAAAGTTTTAAAAATCATTATATATACTCAGAATTGATGTACTTTTGACATATCAAAAAATTATTAACGTAACGTTGCTGTGAATAAAATGGCAACGCTGTAAACTGAAATTAGTGGAAATGAAGTTCGCAAGTCGTAAATTGAAAATTTGTAAAAAAATAAATCAATCGAGGAGTAAGTTTAAAAAAAATTACTAAATACACTCAGAATTGATGTACTTTTGACATATCAAAAAATAATTAACGTAACGTTGCTGTGGATAAAATGGCAACGCTGCAAAATCAAATTAGTAGAAATGAAGTTCGCAAGTCGTAATTTGAAAATTTTTAGAAAATACATTAATTGTGGAATTAGTTTTAAAATTCACTGGATACTTTCAGAATGGATGTATTTTTGACAAATCAAGAAAATAATTAATGTAACGTTGCTGTGGATAAAATGGCAACGCTGCAAATTCAAATTAGTGGAAATGAAGTTAGCAAGTCGTAATTTGAAAATTTGTAAAAAATACATCAATCGAGGAATAAGTTTTAAAAATCGCTAGATATACTCAGAATAGATATATTTTTGCTATATCAAAATATAATTAATATAACACTGCTGTGGATAAAATGGCAACGCTGCAAACTAAAATTAGTGGAAATGAAATTCGCAAGTCGTAATTTGAAAATTTATAAAAAATACATCAATCCAGGAATAAGTTTTAAAATTCACTGGATATACTCATAATTGATGTATTTTTGACATATCAAAAAATAATTGATGCAACGTTGCTGTGGATAAAATGGCAACGCTGCAAAATTAAATTAGTGGAAATGATGTTCGCAAGTCGTAAATTGAAAATTTGTAAAAATACATCAATCAAGGAATAAGTTTTAAAGATACCTAAATATACTCAGAATTGATGTACTTTTGACATATCCAAAAATAATTGATATAACGTTGCTGTGGATAAAATGGCAACGCTGTAAACTCAAATTGGTGGAAATGAAATTCGCAAGTCGTAGATTGAAAATTTGTAAAAAATACATCAATCAAGGAATAACTTTTAAAAATCACTAGATACACTCAGAATTGATGTACTTTCGACGTGTCAAAAAATAATTAAGGTAACGCTGCTGTGTATAAAATGGCAACGCTGCAAACTCAAATTAGTGGAAATGAAGTTCGCAAGTCGTAATTTGAAAATTTGTAAAAAATACATCAATCGAGGAATAAGTTTTAAAAATCACTAGATACACTCAGAATTGATGTACTTTTGACATATCAAAAAATAATTGATGTAACATTGCTGTGGATAAAATGGCAACGCTGCAAACTCAAATTAGTGGAAATGAAGTTCGCAAGTCGTAATTTGAAAATTTGTAAAAAATACATCAATCGACAAATAAGTTTTAAAAATCACTGGATATACTCAGAATTGATGTATTTTTGATATAACAAAAAATAATTAATGTAACACTGCTGTGGATAAAATGGCAACGCTGCAAACTCAAATTAGTGGAAATGAAGATCGCAAGTCGTAAATTGAAAATTTGTAAAAAATACATCAATCGAGGAATAAGCTTTAAAAACCACTAGATACTCCCAGAATTGATGTATTTTTAACATGTCAAGAAAATAATTGATGTAACGTTGCTGTGGATAAAATGGAAACGCTGCAAACTCAAATTAGTGGAAATGAAGTTCGCAAGTCGTAATTTGAAAATTTGTAGAAAATACATTAATTGTTAAATTAGTTTTAAAACTCACTGGATACTTTCAGAATGGATGTATTTTTGACAAATCAAGAGAATAATAGATGTAACTTTGCTGTAGATAAAATGGCAACACTGCAAACTCAAATTAGTGGAAATGAAGTTCGCAAGTCGTAAATTGAAAATTTGTAAAAAATACATCAATCAAGGAATACGTTTTAAAAATCACTAGATATAGTCAGAATTGATGCATTTTTGATATATCAAAAAATAAGTAATGTAACACTGCTGTGGATAGAATGGCAACGCTGCAAACTCAAATTAGTGGAAATGAAGTTTGCAAGTCGAAATTTGAAAATTTGTAAAAATCACATCAATCGACAAATAAGTTTTAAAAATCACTGGATATACTCAGAATTGGTGTATTTTTGATATAGCAAAAAATAATTTATGTAACACTCCTGTGGATAAAAAACGCTGCAAACTCAAATTAGTGGAAATGAAATTCGCAAGTCGTAATTTGAAAATTTGTAGAAAATACATTAATTGTGGAATTAATTTTAAAAATGACTAGATATACTCAGAATTGATGCATTTTTGATATATCAAAAAATAAGTAATGTAACACGGCTGTGGATAAAATGGCAATGCTGCAAACTCAAATTAGTGAAAATGAAGTTCGCAAGTCGTAATTTGAAAATTTGTAAAAAATACATCAATCAAGGAATAAGTTTTAAAAATCACTGGATATACTCAAAATTGGTGTATTTTTAATATAGCAAAAAATAATTTATGTAACACTCCTGTGGATAAAATGGAAACGCTGCAAACTCAAATTAGTGGAAATGAAATTCGCAAGTCGTAATTTGAAAATTTGTAGAAAATACATTAATTGTGGAATTAGTTTTAAAAATGACTAGAAATACTCAGAATTGATGCATTTTTAATATATCAAGAAATAATTAATGTAACGCTGCTGTGGATAAAATGGCAACGCTACCAACTCAAATTGGTGGAAATGAAATTCGCAAGTCGTAATTTGAAAATTTGTAAAAAATACATCAATCTAGGAATAAGTTTTAAAAATCACTAGATATACTTAGAATTCATGTATTTTTGACATATCAAAAAATAATTATTGTAACGCTGCTGTGGATAATATGGCAACGCTGCAAACTCAAATTAGTGGAAATGAAGTTTGCAAGTCGAAATTTGAAAATTTGTAAAAATTACATCAATCGACAAATAAGTTTTAAAAATCACTGGATATACTCAAAATTGGTTTATTTTTGATATAGCAAAAAATAATTTATGTAACACTCCTGTGGATAAAATGGAAACGCTGCAAACTCAAATTAGTGGAAATGAAATTCGCAAGTCGTAATTTGAAAATTTGTAGAAAATACATTAATTGTGGAATTAATTTTAAAAATGACTAGATATACTCAGAATTGATGCATTTTTGATATATCAAAAAATAAGTAATGTAACACTGCTGTGGATAAAATGGCAACGCTGCAAACTCAAATTAGTGGAAATGAAGTTCGCAAGTCGTAATTTGAAAATTTGTAAAAAATACATCAATCAAGGAATAAGTTTTAAAAATCACTAGATATACTCAGAATATATGTATTTTTGATATATCTAAATATAATTAATATAACGCTGCTGTGGATAAAATGGAAACGCTGCAAACTCAAATTAGTGGAAATGAAATTCTCAAGTCGTAATTTGAAAATTTGTAAAAAATACATCAATCTAGGAATAAGTTTTAAAAATCACTAGATATACTTAGAATTGATGTATTTTTGACATATCAAAAAATAATTATTGTAACGCTGCTGTGGATAAAATGGCAACGCTGCAAACTCAAATTAGTGGAAATGAAGTTTGCAAGTCGAAATTTGAAAATTTGTAAAAATTACATCAATCGACAAATAAGTTTTAAATATCACTGGATATACTCAGAATTGGTGTATTTTTGATATAGCAAAAAATAATTTATGTAACACTCCTGTGGATAAAAGGGAAACGCTGCAAACTCAAATTAGTGGAAATGAAATTCGCAAGTCGTAATTTGAAAATTTGTAGAAAATACATTAATTGTGGAATTAATGTTAAAAACGACTAGATATACTCAGAATTGATGTATTTTTGATATATCAAAAAATAATTAATGTAGCACTGCTGTGGATAAAATGGCAACGCTGCAAACTCAAATTAGTGGAAATAAAATTTGCAAGTCGTAATTTGAAAATTTGTAAAAAATACATCAATCTAGGAAGAAGTTTTAAAAATCACTAGATATACTCAGAATTGATGTATTTTTGATATATCAAAATATAATTAATATAACACTGCTGTGGATAAAATGGCAACGCTGCAAACTTAAATTTGAGGAAATGAAATTTGCAAGTCGTAATTTGAAAATTTGTAAAAAATACATCAATCTACGAAAAAGTTTTAAAAATCACTAAATATACTCAGAATTGATGTACTTCTGATATATCAAAAAATAATTAATGTAACATTGCTGTGGATAAAATGGCAACACTACAAACTTAAATTAGAGGAAATGAAATTTTAAATTTTCAAGTCGTAATTTGAAAATTTGTAAAAATACATCAATCGAGAAATTAGTTTTAAAATCAGTAGATATACTCAGAATTAATGTATTTTTGACATATCAAAAAATAATTGGTGTAAAGTTACTGTGGATAAAATGGCAATACTGCAAATTCAAATAGCACTTTTCTTATATTCTTAATGATCGTAATTTATGTGGATATCATCCACTTCTTTTCTTGCTAGTATAGGATATTAATTTGTTCTCCATTTAGAAATTTTTAAGCTGATTTCCTACAGTGGTTTCAATTTACAAAATCTTCAAACTGCTGAATACAATTTTATATCCCTACAATCAAGTTTCAAGTGCGGCCATTTTGTTTCTAGCTACAGTGAAGAAGAAGAAATATTGCAAATATGTTAATAGTTAAAGTTTTTAAGCTAATTCCTAGAGTGGTTTCATTTTTATAGTTTTATAAACCCACCCAGCCTACATCTAAAATTTTAATTCAGGCTAAGTTTCATTAGAAAACTACATCAGTTTTGACCTTGATTTTAATAACACTTAAAAAAATGTTTTAGCTTAAATTGTACGTGTATATGTGGGGTGGGTGGGTGTCCACTGTTACACTCTCTAACCAGTGGTTTATCATAAAATGTTAAATTAAATGAAACGTTTTACTGATGTTAATTAAGGTATAGTCATTCTTAAGATTTAATATTCGTTCATTAAAACTCATGCTTATGTTTTATTGATTGGAGGGTGGGTTAGAGGCCACCCACCAACCCTAAATATTCAATTTTATTTCTACACTGTTATAAGTTAGACTTCATTAAAAAAAAATACATAAGATTTTAGTTTGATGTTAACAAAACTTCAAAAATTGTTTTAGTTTAAAGTTTATGTGTATACGAGTATATAGGGTGGGAGGGTGGCCACTATTTCACTCTCCAATCAATATAACACAAACGTTGGTTTATCTAAACAAATCAAATCAAAGAAAACGTTTCCTTGATTATAATTAAAGTATAATACTTTTTGCGATTTAATATTAATTAATTAAAACTAGTTCTTATGTTTTACTGATTGGAGTGTAGGTTAGAGGACACCCACCCACCCTACATATATATTCTAACTTAATTAATGTCACTCATTTAATTTTGCCAAAAAACAATAATAGTTTTCTGTAGATGTTTTCAAATAATTTAAATTCATTTTTCTGGTTTATACTTGTCTGCATATTTAGGGTGGGTGTGTGGCCACTATTTCACCCTTTAATCAGTGCAGCACAAACGGTAGTTTATCAAAAACTTTTTATATGAAAGAAAACGTTTCCCTTATATTAATTAAAGAATAATCATTTTTACGATTAAATATTCATTAATCACAACTCTTGCTTATGTTCTACTGATAAGAGGTTAGGTTAGAGGCCACCCACCCACCCTACATATAATACGTTTTTACTTCTGCACTGTTAGAGCTTAGGTTTCTTAAGAAAAATACATCAGTTTTAAGTTTCTTCTCTAAAAATAAAAAGAAATATTTATTTAAAAAAGAAAAACAAAATAAGAAATAATAATAAGTTTAGGTAAAACTCTATAAAAATAAGAAAAGTTTCTGAAAAATTCCAATAAAATAGTGCTAGAAAAATTCTAGAAATCTGGAGAACAAAATGCTAGTGAATTCTAGAGCTCTTTAAGAAACTTCTAGCAAGTGAAATTCTTGTGCGAATCACAAAGAAAAATATGCTTAAAACTTAATTTTTATATGAAAAAAAATTGCATAAGAATGTCAATAAAATAAAATTTTGAAAAATTCTAAAACTTTAAACCTTTTAACCTCGGAAATTCATAATAAATTAACTGTTGAAGTTGAAGAGAACTTTCTAAATAATAAAAATAAAAAGCAAGAAATGGACAAAATAAGAACTATAGAGAAAATAATGGTAAATTTTACATGCCTGGAAAAAACTTTTCGCAACTAAAATTTCTGAAAGAATTGCGAAATACTAAAGAAATCCTAACCTCTTGAATTTAACTAATGGAACATTCTTTAAAATTTGAAGAAAAGATCGAATAGAATATGAAATAGTGGAAAAATATACAAATCTCGCAGAAATCCTGACCTAATCCCTAAATATAAAACCCCTTCATTCACAACATACGAATTCATCGAATCACATCATCCATCATCATCACCACCATCAGAGACAGACTGACGAGACATATAAAGACAAACAAATCCGGGCTGAAAGACCGCTGGTCAATAGCCATTTGACGGACTAATCCACTAACATCATCCATTATAAATGTATTATATTTATTGTTATTGTAAGTTTGTCTGTTAATAAAGATGTTGTATATATATACAAATCTGAACAAATTGTGGGAAAACAAAAGAGAAGGTGCTGGAAAAAATGGAAATTCTGAACATTTTTGTACCTCTGATAAAAACTCTGGCACTCTAGAAATTGAAAAATTGTTATTATCTTCCAATCAAATAAAACAAGACAGCTAAAAAAATTTGGAAAAGCCTTGAGGGAATTTCTTGAAATTTTGTTCTAAAATTCGAAAAGTGGAAAAGTGAAAAACAGTTGCTAGAAAAAATACAAAACAAAAAAAATAAAAGACAAAATAAAATAGGAAATCGCAAAATTTGAAGAAAATGATGATAAATTTTGAAAAACTACAAAATATACAAATGGAAAATGGAAATAAAATTCTGATAAAATAAAAAAAAATGATAATTGAAAAACCTCTTGCAATCTAAGAAAGAAATCGTAAAAAGAAGTTAAAGAAAAAAATCTGAAAAATTCCAATAAATTGAAATGGGAAGTCCTGGCAAAGTCGAAGTGTCTATAAAATAAGATGCTGCTAAAATCTAGAACCCTTGAAGAAACATCTTACAATTTTTAAGTAAAATTTTAGATTATTTTGTGTAAAAATAGAAATTAGAATTTACCATTATATTTTATAACTTTTACTTCACAGTAAAATAGAATAGTGGTAAAATAAAGTCACCGTGTTTTCAATCCCATGTTAATTCAAGATGTATCAGAAAGTAAACGCCTTTACTATCAAAAAAAAAGAAAAAAAATCTTGTAAATTCTGATGAAATAAGGGGCTGAAACATTCTAAAAAACTACGAGAATAATTCTCGCAATTTGAGAGAAATTTTGATAGAAATTTCTCTAAAAATTGAAGAAAGGTTTCTTGGTTACTCCGAACAAACAAAATAGGTAATACAAGTAATATAGAAAATACTGAAAGATTTTAGAATTCTTAAATAGAAATTAATGGAAAAAACAGTATAATTTTTTTGGAAAACTTCTCTTAAACAAAATACTTTAAAATACAATAAATTTGAACGTAATATTCTAGTGAATCATTAAACCCCTGAAGAAACTTGTCATCTGATTAAAAATTTCCGGAAAATGTTTGAAAGGTGGACGAAATAAATTCATGAGAAAATGCCAATAAAATAAAATAAGAAATAGTGAAGTCCTAATCCTTCTGTTTCTTATCAGCTTCAGCCATTAATTCATCCAGACCTTTCTTCTTCTTTTTCTTCTTTTTTACCTTGCTAAAGTCCAGTGGTTTTAGATCTTTAAAAAAAATCTCACAATCTGAAATAGGAATTCATTAAAAAAATATCTAAAAATCAAGAAAAGTTTCTAAAAAATTTAATCCGGGATACTGAGAAATTTAGATCTTCTCAGATTTCTAGATTTTCTCAGCATCCCGGATTAATTTATTTCGAAATTTTTCCTGATTTTTAGATAATTTTTTATAAATTTTATTTCAGATTGTGACATTGTAAATTCTACAGACATTGATAAATCTTCTTGCAAGTGAAATTTCTGCGAAAATTACGATTAAAAATTTATTTAAAAGTAAAAAGTACATTTCTTAAAAAAGGTAAAATAAAATAAGAAATACTAAAAATGTTTTAATGGAACTTTTCACAATATTTATTTCGATTTGGAAATGATACTTGGGTAAAATTTTCTAAAAATTAAGAAAAGTTTGTGAAAAAATCCAGTAAAATAATGAAGGTGAAAAAATGCTAGTAAATTCTAGAGCCCTTTAAGAAACTTATCGCAAGTGAAATTCCTGTGCGAATCACAAATATTTTATCTATCACTTATAAAATCAATTTGTTTTTATTAACCAAGACTACAGTCTGGATTCCCGGCAAACCTGAGGAACCGGAAACGGTTCTGAGGAGACTGGTCTTCCTAAACAAAGGCATTAATGTGGCAAGGTAGTGCACCTTCCTAACGAAGCCACAGGAGAATCCGGACCTCGGCCCTGCACATCGTCGTTAGCAGAATTGCTCGATCCTTCGAGGAAAAAACCTTCACCCTGGCGACTTTTATGGACATTGAAGTAGCCTTTGATAAGACCTTCTTTCCAAAGATAACATCGGCACTTCGACGCAGAGGAGTTTCGGTGGCTAGACAAAAAACTAAACTGGAATGCCCACCTGACGGAGAGATCTAAGAGAGCATGCATAACCCTCTGACAATGCAGACGAGCTGTGGGGAAAACATGGGAACTATCTCGACGACCACCAAATCAGCCGCAAGGCTCCTAGACCACGTTCAACGTAGCACCCTTTTGAGTGCGACAGGAACAGTTGCACCTGTCACCCTTGGACATATTTATCAGAGAACAGACAGCAGCGGCAGCAATAAGGCTTCGAGCAACAAAGACATAGCTTGTAAGCAACGGAGGAGGTGAACACCACATGATCTTAGAGGATCTAAGGAAAAGTAATCCCGAGATTATGATGGCGGTGAAAATACATTTTCAACAGAAAGCTTCAAATAGACCTGAGATTCGAAAACTCAGGAATAGGATGCAAGCCCAAAGACATCCACATATACACTGATGTGTCGTCAAGGAAAGCAGGGGCTGGTATAGAAATTTTCTGCAAAAAAGAATGGTAGAACTCGTTTGAATACTATATTCAGCAAAAGCAATATCTGACAAGAAGATTAAGATTAAAAACATACACAATATAACGAACAGCAGAGCGGCAATCTTGTCCATTACCATCTGCAAAATAACCTCAGCATTAACGCTAGAATGCTGCGAAGCCCTGGAAGAAGTTGCTCGTGACAACGAGGTAACTATATGCTGGGTAAAAGGACACAACAATAGCAGAGGGAACAGAATAGCAGATGGTTTGGCGAGGAAGGCATCTGGACAAACGGTAAGCGGACCCAACCCCTCCCTGCTGCCCTCTCTGCTAGATCTGAGTACACTACTGAAAACTGCATCAATCAGATGCCACAAGGAGCGATGGGACAACACACCTAGCTGTAGAGTCTCAAAAAACTTCATCGCAATGAACACCAAAACGGCCAGATACTGTATGCAACTGTCCAGAGAAAACCTACGGAAGGTCGTAAGGCTTCTTACAGGACACTGCAATTAACGATCACACCTAAACAAACTGGGACTACAACCTAGTCCATCTGCAGAGGGTGTGAAGCAGAAGAACTGGGGAGCATGTACTTCTAAACTGCTCAGTATTATGCAACCTACGAAAATCCATAATAGGAGAGTGATGTCTAAATCCATTGGACATCCTCAGAATTTTGTTGCAGTCCTGGCATTTGCCAATGCCTTGGGTTGGCTTGACCATGGCAAGGAATGAGACTTAAAATGGGAGGACGCACAAAGGGCCCATTGGGGTCTACGTGCGGCGGAACTCTCTGCCCTCCCATCGATTTAAACCAGAACCAACCAGAACCAGAAGAGTTTTTTTTTTCATATTCCAAAAGATTTTCATCTACATAAGTTTTCATCTACTTTCATCTCACACAACACATTTCTCGAAGCGACCGAAGTGACGAAATTATACGTGCATGACATAATTCCCGTCGAGTGGTTGTAAAAGTCCTTACTTAGGGTCCGTGGAGGACCCTCAGGTCCTTAAAAAATAATGAATCCGGCCGATCGAATCGCGGCGCTGCGTGCGGACGGACGGATGATTGATTTGCCGAGCGGCCACGACACTCCATCAATTGCGGCGAATGTTATGACACCAGTAATTGAATGAACGAGTACCTCTTGTCAATTGGAAAGTAGACGCGCATAAATTCATCAAGCCGCACGCCAGACATGCACCGGAACGAAACGAGTGGGGTTTTCACTTTCGCCGTTCGAGAGACCTGCCGCACGGCACCGGAGGCGGCGCGGCACGCACTCGACGCCGCGCCGCGCCTCGAAAGCGCGGGAAAACGCTAAATGAGTGAAGGTCAAAATGTCAACGACTAAAGTAGTACACTGTGTCGGTAATGATTGAGATTAGTATTTACAGCTTGACTTATATATTAAATAACAGTAATCCGTCTGTCGTGGAGGAGTATACGTTTTGTTAAATATGCCAGGGTTATGAAATATCATGGGAAAGGTCTTTTCTTCGTGTTAATTATCTTAAACAGACACTAAGCCGGCTTATGCACTGTTATGCAGGCTTTATCCCAAAGCTATCAATTTTTGCAGTCAAGAGTTGAACAAATGCATTTAAATGCGACAGTAATGATTTATTTATTCCACATGCTGAGATAATAGTTATTTAAATTGCTTGTGCTACATTTTCAACACATAAAAAGACTTACAACCATAAAAACTATACATCTTCTTATAGTATGGTTCAATCAAAACATCTTTAATATATTTCTAAAAAATTTGAATGCTGGAGCAACGAGAGAAGTTCTCTTAGAAAAATGAGCAAACGTCATTTATTATTGTAAGTACCAACATATAAACCATTTGATATCAATATGTTAATCTATTAAAACTGACATAACTGTTGAAGGTTATCAACAAGAATTCCATTATAATACAACATTTGCACTTGACATCCCTTTAAGTATGTGTGCTGCCTCAATTACCCACATAATGATACGCCGTAGGTTAAAACGGCGCAAAGGAAATTTGAATCGACGCATAAACGCACAAATCCAAGGCCGTTAGTCCTTTGTGATATTATTGCAATTAATATTCTTGCGCGGCGCAAAACACGATCAAACAGAACGCGGTAATCCGTTTAATTGATTGCGTGGAGCAAAACAAGAGAAAAAAATTTACAACAGACAGCATTCACGCGAAGTTCACAGGTATGTGAGCTTCAAGGTGAATTGTGTGTCTACCAGACGTCATTTCTGCACGCCCTAATGTGCCTAATAGGCGCGCTTCGCACACCTCAGCAATTATTTTCGGGCCGACATTTCTGAATGATATTTTTCATTTTAACTGCGGTAATAAAGCTTAGATTGCCATCGACCACGACGTGGATAACAATACGGTGCTCATAAGATAGGACTAATTACGGCTTTCATGAAACGCTTTTTATCCGAAGCATAAAATCTTTATAATTCTACGATTAAAAGTTAACATTTGAACATGCGAAGGAAGTATACTCTTACCAGTATATAATTTAAGCGGACGAATAAAAGTATTTCATAAACTTTTCCATCAATAAGAATTTTGAATAATAAACTAGTTTTGTGATTGTCTCCTGTTTATTTAAATGCTAAAAATTACTATATCCATAAAGATAATTGCAGCAAAAGTTACTAGGGGATAATCCATTACACTGAAATTATGGTTAAAATCTAGTGAAATTTTTAATTCAGTACTAATTCTTTAGACTTCTTCAGATAATCCTTAAGAACATCTAAGGCCTGGGATTTATAATCATAATCTGTTCTAAAGTTTTAAAATTTTTCAATATTTCTCTATTTATTTAATTGACATTTTCTGTATTTTTAAAAAATTTTAATTACTTGTATTTTTTTACAGATTTCTAGAAATTTTCCAGCACTATATTATTGGAATTTTTTCTTGATTTTAGAGAGTTTTACCTAAATATCCTTCCAAGCAATTTTTTTTTAAAGTTCCATGAAAAGATTTTTAGTATTTCTTATATTGTTTCATATTTTTAAGAAATGTTCTTTTTACTTTTATAGAATGTTTCAAGAAATTTCTTCGTAATTCTTGCAAATTTCACTTGCGAGAAGGGTTTTCAAGATCTTTAGAATTTACCAGCATATGTTTCTCCAGATTTCTAGATTTTTCCGGCATCACAGTTTATTTTTTTTAATATTTTAGAAACTCTTCTTAATGTTTAGAATTTTTTTTATAATATTCTATTTCAGATTGTGAGATTCTTTTCCACTTTTTAAAAATATTGAGGAAATTTTAAAACAGATGGCAAGAAGTATCAATTTGGTGATTCAAATGTTTGCTAGGATTTTTAGTTTTAATATTTTAATTTATTTTAATGATTTTATTTATATTATTATATTTATTTTGACCATTTTACTTATATTATTTATATTATGATTTTAGCTGCTTTATCCATAGATGTATTTATACTATCTATGTTATTTATTGTATTTTATTTATATTATATTATTTATTTATTTATTTTACAACTTCTTAATAGTTTATATTGTTTATTCAAATTAAGGGTAACACTGAGAAATAATAATTATTTTGTTTTTGTTGAATCAATGGGGTCTAGACACTTAGATTTAACATTTTCTATTTCTAAACAAAACCTTCTATAATTTCACTTCCAAATTGCGCCATGTTTCTTCAAGAGTTTATCAGCATCTTATTCTTTAGATTTTTCGACTTTACCAGCATTTTCTGCTTCAGTTTATTAGAATTTTTCAGCAATTTTTCTTATTCTTTCATTTATTTTTCAGATTGCAAAAGGTTTTTCAATCTTCCATTTTTTTAAGAATTTTTACTTTATTTATCACTTCCATTTTCCAACAATTTCAGTTCAACATTTCTAAAAATTCTTCAGTTTTTACAATTCGTTTATAGTTTCCTATTTTATTTTGTCATTACTTTCTAGCAATTTTTCTTCCACTTTCCAAAAAATTCTCAGAACCAAATTTCAAGAAATTTCTTCATAGATACTTGAATTAAGCACATGTTCACTTCCAAATTTCATTTTTTTCATTTCTCTTGTTTTATTGGGTCAGAACATTGTAACAAGTTTCCAATTTTCAGATTGCCACAGTATTTTATAAAGGTTCCTAAATTTTTAGAATTTCTCATTTTTTAAAACAAATCTTTCCTTTCGTTTTTTTGTAAATTTTTCAGATTTGATCTTTCTCTCAAATTTTAAAGAATCTTCCTTTAGCTTCATTTAGTTAATTCAAGGGTTCTAGATTTTTTTAGCATTTCTAATTCATTCATTTTATCAAAATGTATTTTCTTCCATTTTCCAAATAGTTCACTTCTAAATTGGGAACAGAATCGAGAGCATTAGAATTTACCAACATTCTTAGAATATTTTTTGCATTTCTCTTCCTAAAATTTTATCCAAACTTTTTCGAATTCCTTAGTATTTTAATTTATTTAATTTATAAATCTGCAACTAGCTTTCTTTATATTTTTTAATTAAGGAATTTTATTTCCAAAAAACGAAATTCTCCAAATGTTCTACAATTTATTGGCATTTTCTTAAAGGAGTATTTGAGCAATTTTATAGAAAATATAGTTGTGAGAAAAGTCACTTTGTTTTTAATCACAAGATTTTTTTCTATTTTTACACATAAAATTCTAGAATTTCACTTCCAAAGATGTTACGTAAAGGATTCTAGAATTTATTCGAATCTATTTCTATAGCGTTTTCGACTTCTGCAGCATTTCTTATTTTGGTTTATTGAAATTTTCAGTAATTTTTCTGTAATTTACCAACGATATTTTTATCAGATTGCAAGAGGTTTTTTATTTTTTTTATTTTATACAAAATTTATTTCCATTTTTAAAGTATTTTATTTGAGCATTTCTAGATGTTCTTCAAGTATTCTAGAATTTACCAGCATTTTCTTTCGAGACTTTCAGATTTTTTAAATATTTCCTATTTTTTTCCTCATTTTCCAATAACTTTCCTTCCAGTTTTCAAAAAATATTCAGGAATTTCAAAACCAAATTGCAAGAAATTTCTTTAAGGATTCTTTAATTTATCATGTTCACCAAATTTATAGTTATTTTTTAGTTCTCTTGTTTTATTTAATCAGAATATTGCAACAACTTTTCAATATTTAGATTGCGAGAGTATACAATCAAAGGTTACAGAATTTTTAGAATTTTTAAATTTTTTTAAATCAAATTTTCCAACATCTTACCTTTCTTTTTTTTTTGTTTTTTAGGTTTGTGTAATTTTCAACTATTTCTAGTCTATTTGATATTTTCTTCAAATTATTATCAGCTTCATTTAGAAATTAGGAGAGTTACATATATTTCTAATTTCATTCCATTCGTTTTTTTCCATTTTCCAAATATTTAACTTCTAAATTGCGAGCAATTGCATCAAGAGCATTAGAGCTTACCAACATTTTGAACTTTCGAGATTTTTTTTTCCACTTGTCTTCCTCAAATTCCAACCAAAATTTACAAAATTCTTTAGTATTTTATTTTATAAATCAGCAAGTAATTATTTTCCTATTTATTTTTTGAACTTTAGGAATTTTACTTACAAATTGCGTAAGTTTTAGAATATTTCGGCGTTTCGGCATTTCTTTAAATTTATAGATTTTTCTAGCATTTTTTAAAAGAGCGTTTAAGCAATTTTTCTTTCTTTTATAAGATATTCAGCAACTTTTAAAAAATAATCTAGATTTACTTAATTTTTATTTCAACTTTTTTTAAAAATTTTAGAGTTATTTCCATTACATTCTCTTATAGATTAAGAAAGATGAATTCAAAGTTATTTAATTTTTTATTTTTTATTTAGCATTTTTTCCATTTACTAAAAGTTTTTCAGGAATAAAAAGTTTTTAAAGTTATGAAGAATTTTTCAATATTTATAATTGTCGATGTTGACAGATCCCTTAAAGAGTCGGTGGTTATCCATTCATAGGGATCTACTGCAACGCTTAAACAAAAGATGGCACTTGTACAACTTGGTTCCCTATTCGAACCAGAAAATTCTGAGGTAGGGAAGAAGATCTTCCATTAACATTTTGTCCGCAGTCTTGAAGTTAAAGTCAAGCCCAAAAGAAGGACATCCGGCGGTAAACAATATCGCCGCTGCCAAAAGATTGGCCACGCTCAAACAAATTGCAGAACCAGCTTCGTCTGCGTGAAATGCGTAGAAAACCACCCTATGGCGAAAAGGAACATTTCAGATGACACCAATGTGTCAATTTCCCGGGTGAACACTTGGTCAGCTACCGCAGTTTCAATGATCTTAAATTACTTTCAAGAAGAAGTTTCCTTCTTACAAGCGTTCGGCGACCACTCGACTCAGTAGGTCCAGTCAGTTGCGCCCGGATTTTCGAAAATCTTCTCGGACCAGGCAGAAAGTGATTGGCGAAAATTCTTGCCACATCGAAATAAGACCTTAAAAATCATTGAGATTTTTACAATTTTCACGATAAATACTTTAAAAAGCGACATCGGACATGACTAGACATAAAATTTTCTTCAACTCTCCTTTTGGAATACGAACGGGCTATCTGACCAAAAGATTCTGGACTAGCCACATCAACTGCGATCGTGAAAAGTGGTTTATTACAAGGGTGTCCATTACTGATTTTGCTCTGCTCTTATCACTCCCTGTCTCACTCACATCAGAACTGTCCAAATCTAATTGAAGTCCTCTCTTTATGGGAAAATAAGCTAAACTTAGCAAGATAATGGAGGAACAACCTACACTATAGAGACCTTAGGTGGCAGCAGTATCATCGAAGCAACAATAGACAATAGTGGAAAATCATATTTTTATACGCAAGCCTTTCATTGTAAAAAAGTATTGTTATATTTTTAGTTTGAATTTCATTATGTAAGTACAATGGATAAATAAAACTGTCCATGTCTGGTGATGAGATCCAAAATAGATTAAAACCGGTCCATGGTTGATGAGAAAAAATAATTACTGTTTACATTATTATTGTTATAACAGTAGCGGTTGACAGATCCCTTTAATAGTCGATGGTTATCCACATATAGGGATCTAGTGCAACGCTAGACCAATAGATGGCAGCTTTATAGTAATATCTTCATTTATAATGTTAATTGATCGCAGTTTCAATTTTCTTCAAGTGCTCTACTTTTAGAATTTCCTAGATTGCCTATTTTGGTATATCGGATTGTTTCACAAAGTTTCCTTTATTTTTAGAATTTTTTTCACGAAATAAGTGATTTTAGTAGCTTCCACTTTCTTTAAGGGTTTTAGAAATTTTTAATATCTTCCATTTTATTTTATTACAATTTTCCAGAAACTTTTCATTATATAGAAGCTTTAAACAAAATTGTTCAACAACTGGAAGAAACATTTTCAAAAAATAATTCAGGAATAAATAATAATAAATTTTTCCCTTTTTCAGCATTTCATATTATATTTTAATCGTCATTTTCCAGCAATTTACTTTAATTTTTAGAGATTTTTCCAAGTATTTGTTTTCCATGTTGGGAGAGTTTTTATCTATATTTCTTAGTTTAAATAAGTAATTTTGGAGGGCCATCTAATATCGTATAAATTTTACGTCAATTTGTAGTATATTTAGTTTGAGAATGACAAGCTCCAGTGTGTCTAAACTACTGCCACTATAATTTCTAAATTTATTTCATCGAAATTCTTCTTCTAAGAATTTTACTTGTAAAAGTTTTCTTAAAGTGCTCCAAAGTATACGATCTCTAGATTTTAGATTTTTTTTCTCAGAAACTTTGTTTTAGTTTTATAAAAAAATGTATTAACTTTTTTTCTAAATTACAAAGGTATTCGAATTTTATAAACTGTACTTTCATTTTTAGAGGTTTTTCTTCTAATATTTTCAAGATTTTTCCAATAATTTTACATTTTAAAAAGTTCTAGAATTTGCCCTAATTTTCTTTTTTAGATTTTTAGAAATTTGCAGCATTACGTAGTTCAATTAAATAGATTTTTTCAGTACTTATCTTGTTTTTTGAGAATATTCCAGACTGCAAGAGTGTTTTAGGGTTCTAGAATTTTTGAATATTACTTGCTTTATTTGAACCAAAATTTTCAGCAACGTTGCTGTCATATTTAAAGAGTTTTTGGGAGTTTTTCTTCCTTTGTTTTCAAAGAATCACACTTAGTCTTGCGATTAGTTTCTTCAAGGGTTCTAGAATTTACAAGAAATGTATTCTTTATATTTCTAATTTTTTTTTCTCCATATTTAGAGATTCCAATAATTTCATTATCGAAAAGCTCTCCAAAAGTTCTAGAATTTATCTATAGAGTCAAATCTAGAATTTTTCAGCAATACTTGTACTACTAAACTTCTTTATTTACAGAAACAAAAATATGTAAGACAATGGATATTAGTTTCTTGTCCAACGGCCTTTCAGCCTGGAATTATCTATCATACAAGTGACATGATTGCTAATAACTTATTGAGTTAACTGTATATTTTTCAAACGTTAGGATTACTAACGTCATTTTCAATGAGGAAGTAAATTGATACATGAAAATATAGAAATTATTCAATAATATGTTCCCATTGCGATTAAATCTACATTGAATAAATTTAACGAAATTCATTAGTATTTTCGGAGTGCTTAAATCAAAGTGTTGTGAGGAAATTGCGGGGGAAATACATATGGTTAAGGATCTCTAGGTTATGTAGGTTAGTAGAAAATTTTTGGACAAGGAATGTAAGGTAAGTAAGGTGGTTTTATTCTATCAAAATTCAATTTCAGAAACTATTCTTTATTTTTTTTGAAATTCGTCCAGAAATTTTGCTTTGAATTTACCAACAGTTTTTCTTGAAATTTCTAGAGAAAGAAAACATCTTTATCAAAGCTAGTATTTACATTATGTAGTTATAACAATAATTATTGTGATTATTCGTCTTCTTCACGGTTATCGACCGTAGATCTTAAAGCCTTCAGATTTCTAAAGAGAGAAAACATCTTTATTGTAGATAGAATTAAAATATATATAATTATAATAATTATTGGGTTTCTTCTTCCTCTTCTGGCTATCGACCGTAGGTCTTTCAGCCTGGCAGATTTCTATTTTATTGGATTTTTTCTTATGAAAAAAAGATATTTCAACATTGTAATAGTTTTTAATATCTTCTGTTTCTACATATATGCATAAATTAAGTAATTTAAATATAACGACTACTAATTCGGTCGTTAAAAACTAGTTCAATTTTTGGTTTACCAAAACGTGCGTGCGCATACCAGCTTAACGATATAATCGTTCACACCTGAACATCTCATTTTTATGTATAATCACCACAATTATGTGTCATTATTGTGGCAATTCGGCATTACGCTTGCATATTAGGAGAGTTTCTGTTGCGGCCGTTGGGGAAATTCGGCGTGTCGCAATAAATTCGTCAGCGGTAAGAAGTGAGCGTGTGTGAGTGTCTTTGATGGGCGCCGATAAATCCTAACAATCACGTGCATCGAAACCGAGGAGTCGTTGTATTTTCAAATTGGATTTGATTTGACTTCTGTTTATTTTTACCACAAACAATGACAAAATTAGCGCAAAATCTCTGATGAGATCTAACTCAAACGAAACTAGTCTTAAGTTTATTGATAATTACCTAAATAAGTTAAAGTCTTATATTGGTTAATCAAATATTGATTGAAGTTATAGTATTAGTTTATTTGTAATTAACTGGAACGATCAGTGATAATTTTTCTTCGCTGGTTTATTTTGTATTTGTACTTCATCATCGGTGTGTAAACATTCATTAAATGTTTTCGACAGTTAAGCTAATCCATATTCTATTTGATGCGCCCATGCATAATAACTCATTATGATCCTAACAGATGATAACTTTCACTTCCTGATGCACGGTTAACGCGCACCAGGGCCGATATGAATATTAATGGCTGCTCTCGCTTCAATTGCACAGCTTTTATGCGTGTACGTTTGACCTTCTAAACAATGTGTGAAGGCCCCGAGATTCCCCTAGATGCCAACGCGGGCATTCTCACCGCATTAATCCACTTTTTATCGTACCCTTTACACCTCGCGCCGTTTAATTTACAGTCCGGCACGCCCCGGGTTCTTTTTTTACGTTCCTGCAGCTCGGACTGAGCTCAGGATGGATATTTCGGAAAGAATGCGCGCAACGTCCTGAATTTACGACAGATCAACGCGGAAATAGCACAAGACGATAGAACGAAAAGCGACAGTTCTCTCATGCATACTGATTAGAAATTATGTACTCATATCGTTAACATTTGCACGGGCCTATGATTCATGCAAGGGACTTTCAGCGGTCGTTGTATTCAAGGGCTTGGGGAAGATGAATTCATGTTCGGGTCCTGTAACGGTATTGTGATCACGAGATATCTCCACTACTGTATACTGCACGTACACGTATAGATACACAAACAGAAACAGAAACAGAGAAACAGGTCCTCTCCCCGTGCCACAGGATTATTGGAATGCGACGGTATAAATTACCATTTGATCCTGGCACCGATAAGTCGAATGGAAACGCTCTCGCACCTACTAGCTGTACGTTCTGGGCACTAAGGGGAGACCTTACAGTCAGATTCCATCGGGTTCGGTTCACATTGTGGTCATTTTGTCCACACAAACGCTCATTAGTAAATATCCATTGGCTACATGCATAACGTGAACAATTCAATTCAATGCGTTGTTTGAAAATTATTTGAACGTACTTTTATCAAGCGAGGCTCGTATATCGATGGTCACACTATATAACTCGTGCTAAAACAATATTATCACCGACAGCTTTATTGTTGAATGAAAAGACAAGTTTTCTGCAGGAGGAGATTATTCACTCATGAAAGGTGCACGATTGCGATATCGAAAGACTCATGAATCCAATTGTCCCATGTCCATAGGTATGGAATTATCTTTCTTTCTTAATAAATATATGCTCAAAAACATTTTATTTTAATTTCTATATAATTGTATAATGTATAATAAAGTAAAAGCTTTAAATGGCCAACATATGAAGTTTCCATTTTATCAGCTTAATCAACAATTTTAGATTTGAATTGTTAACTGTGTAGACATCATATTTCATAAAATGAAACACTTATTTTAACTTTCTTTGTATAACTGAGTCTTTATAGAAATATGTTTCGTGAGTTACGTGAAGATTATTATAGTAAAATTGTATTGAAAACACTTTCTTCACAAATTAGATATACATTTTGAGTACAATGTACTCATTATCGATAGTTTAACTGTTTACTTTCTTCACAAATTTATTTTTAATTATAAAAATATAAAAATAAATTTGGGAAGAAAGTGTTAGTGTTAGTTACAATTTTAACTCGGACTTTATTTAGATAACTTTTATTTTGACAATGACAAGCTATAAAATTTACTATAATTTCTTCACCTTAAATTATTTTAAATATGATTTTTTCTAATATTTTTAAAATGACTCCTTAAGCAATTTTTGAAGTTATAAAATAATAATGGTAAAAAATTCATGGTGTTTTCAATCTCAACATTTTACGATGTATTAAATTATCACTTGATCGGTGGTGAAACATTAATTAACACAACATTTTATTCTGTTTTTGCACAAAATATTCCAGAATTTCACTTCCAAATAGCGACATATTACTTGAAGGGTTCTAGAATTTAACAGCATTTTATTCTATAGATTTTTCGACTTTGTCAGCAAGTCCTGTTTTAATTTATTTGATTTTTTGTAATTTTTCTTTGATATACTAACGATTTTAATTTAAATTTTTTAATAAAGAAAACACTTAACTTTTTTATACCACTTTTATTAAAAAAAATATAAGTGGTATAAAAAAGTTAAGTATTTTCTTTATTAAAAATTGAAAATGTACCACGAAGTAAACGCCTCCAAAATTCAAGAATTAAATTTTTTAGTTTTTTTATTTGATTGGAATTTTCCAAGTATTTCATTCCAACATTTTTAGAAGTTCTTGAAGTATTCTAGAATTTACCAGCACTTTTTTTCCAGATTTTAAAATTTGATTTAATATTTTTTATTTTTATTTGTCATCATTTTCCAGTAAATTTTCTTCCACTTTTCGAAAATAGTTCTGGAATTTTAAACACAAATTTTAATTAATTTCTTTATGGTTTCTTGAATTTATCATATGTTCATTTCTAAATATTAATTTGACGAGGCTGATACTTGGTGAAATTCCATTATATATATATATAAGGTAAATAAAACACTGGTTTTGTAATTTCACTACTCATTTCTAAATGTGTAGATTCTGTTAGTTTTCTTATTTGATCAGAACATTGTAACAACTTCCAGATTGCGAGAGTTAAGGGCTCCAGGAATTTCCTATTTTATTAAATCAAATTTTCTAATTTTTCAGATTTGAATATTTCCACTGATTGCTATTCTATTCAATTTTTTCTTCAAACTTTAAAAAATATTACATTAACTACTTTTAGAAATGGAAAGAGTTAAATTCAAGATTTTTTAGTACTTCTAATTTCATTTAATAAAAAAGATTTTTCTTCGATTTACAAATATCTCACTTCTAAATTGCGAGCAGTTGCATGAAGAGCGTTAGAGCTAACCAATTTTGAACCTTTAAGAATTTTTTGCATTTCTCTTCCAAAAATTTCATCCAAAATTTTCTTTAGTATTTTATTTTATAAATCAGCAAGTAACTCTTTTTTATTTTTTTTTAAACTTCATGAATTTTACCGATAATCTGCGATGAGTTACTCAAAAAATATATATAATTGAAGGTTGACAATTTATCAGCATTTTCTTCTCTAAATTTATAGAAATTTCCAGCATTTTTAAAGCAAGTTTTCTTTTAATTTTGACGAAATTTTCAGCAACAAAAAGAATCCAGATTTATTTAATTTTTATTTTAACTATTCTTTAATTTTATATTCTCTTAGAGGTTAAGAAAGCTCAATTCAAACTGTTCAAAATGTTTCAGTATTCATTTTTTTTAAATTTTATTTGATTTGTTTAGAAATCTTTCTTCTTCTAGCAAAAGTTTTTAGGAATAAAGAAGTTTGCGTCTTTTTTAAGGTTATGAAGAATTTTAATTTTATTTAATCGGAATTTTTAAGCAATTTTTTTCCCATTTGCTTTTGGGATTCTACAATTTTCTTCAAGTGCTTTAGAAGCACGCCATCATTTTCCTTTCTAGATTATTAGATTTTTGTAGGATTACCCATTTTGTTTTTACCTGATTGTTTCAGAAAGTTTTTTTGATTTTCCATGAATTTTTTTTCTACGTGAGAGTTGTCCATAAGTGTTCTAAAATATTTTAATATCTCTTATTTTATTTTATCATAATTTTGGAGAAACTTTTCTTTCATTATCAGAGAATTTTCTAGTAATTTTCAAAAATATTTCACTTGAGAGAAAAATTTTGTTCAACAACATTTCTTCTATTTTCCAAAAATATTTCAAGTATATTTATACCTGAAATATTTAATAATAAATTACTAGCATTTTTTCTTCAGATGTCTAGAATTTTTTAGAATTTCATATTATACTTTATCATCATTTTCAGCAAATTATCTTTAATTTTTAGAAAATTTTCCATGAATTGGTTTTTTGAGGCTTTTAAAAGGTTGATGAAGTTTTAAATTTCTAATATTTTTCACCGAAATTCTATAAGATTTTCACTTGCGAGGGACTTTTTAGGTGCTTTGGAATATACCATCTCGAAATTTTTAGAATTTTCCAGAATGAAGAAAAGTTTCTGAGAAATTCTAATAGAAACTTTTCCTGATTTTTAGAGAAACTTTTATTTTTTTTTTCTAGATAGCAAATTTTAAAAAGTGTACTTTCATCTTTAGAGAACATTATTCCAATAATTTTGAGTTTTCTATTTTCAATTTTAAATACAGTCTCCCTTATAAAAACAATATTAAAAAGTGTTTCATTTGTGAATTTTCAATTTTTTTTTTCGTCTGATGAAACAGAACAGTATTTCATTTTATATTTTTTTCTAAATGTTAAAATTTACTTTAGGATTCCTTGACTTTTAATTATTTTAAATAGGATTTTTCTTTCGATTTTTTTTTAAATGTTTATAAATATGTCTAAAAATTAAAATCATCGAAAATTACAAGTTTTTTTTATTTGAAATATTTCAAAATTTTATTTAAGAATATTTCGCCAAAATAATAATTTAGATGTATTTAATAAAAAAACTAAATTCGATGGCATTTTCTAGATGTTGGCAACAATTTGTCTTAGAATTTTAAAATATATTTTGTACTTGTTCCAAATTTCTTGAATTTTTTTAAGTGTTCTGGATATGTGTGTTTATATAAAGTTTTTTCTATATTTTTTTTAAATAGCCAAATTTTTCTTAAAGAGTTCTAGAAATTACCAACAATTGTACTTCTATTTAAATATCAAGTATTTTCCGCATTTCTCTAAACTTTTAAATTCCTTTTGACAGTTTTATATGTTTTAATACTCATTATTTTACTTTTAAATGACGAGAATTTTTATTATTATTTTTTTTTAACTTGTTGTAGTTCTTCGAAATTTCAAAAATTTTATGAGTTTTAGAATTTCTAGTATATATTGAGTCATATTAACGATTTCTTTTATTAATTTTTCTTCCAAATGGGGAGAATTGTGACAAGATTTTAGAAATTTCCACAAAATTCATATTTTTTTTGTGGGATGTACTTAGCAATTTTTTTTATCTTTGGTACTCGAATGCTCAGTACTTCTTGTTTCATTTATCGGATTTTTTTTAATTTTTATTTGATGAACTGCTTGGGGAAGATCATTGATATAAATCAAAAAAAAGAAGAGGGTCTGACGTTGATCCTTGAGGAACGCCATGTGTTTGTTTTGTCTCCGCTGAACATTTACGTGTATGACTTGTTTCCTTTCGCATAAGTATGAAGTTAAGAAACGACAGCTAGTCGGATGGAAGTTTAAAAGTACAACTTTCTGAGAAGAACAACACACACAACACAGTCAAAATTCATGAAAGCCGCAACTGTTGATAGACTATCTTTAAAACCCAACAAGCTCCATAACTGCATCACAAGTTGATCTTCCTTTTCAAAAATCATAATACTTAGTTCTTAAAATATGATTTTCCTCCAAATAGGATAATATTTGAAAAAACCTAATTTTTCAATTCAGAGTATTATTTTCTGGTCATTTAAATTTACGACAGTTTTTTTTTTACTTTTGTTTCTGTTGACTTTGAATTATTTTAAAACTGGCTTTAAGAAATATCAATATATATCTATACATCTTTATTGACAAATATGTACAATATTTAAATAAATAATAAATAAATGATGAATGAGGTGTTATTATGTTAATCTGTCAAAAGACTATCGACCAGAGGTCTTTCTGCTTTTTTAAAAAGTTAATTGAAATATAAAATTTTGACAACTTTGAGATTAAAAAGTACAATTAAATAGAGTTCTAGAATTTTTTGTTATTTTAAAGATTTTTTTTAAATTTTACTTCAGTTTTTTCAAAATTGTTCAATAACTTCTCCTCCAAGTGGTGATAAGTATTTTCGACGATTCTAGAAATTTCCAGCAATTTTTTTTCACAATTCATCATTTTTCCGAATTTTTAGATATTTTAGAATCTATGATAATTCTTAAGCTACTTTGTCCGTTCTATTTAGCAACAATTTTTTGAGATTTTTTCAGAAATATCTTTTTCAAATAGTAAAAGTTTTCTTTAAGAGCCCCGAGTGGTACATTTTTTCTCAAGATTTTAAGAATTTTTCTCCACTTGTTCCAAATTTCTTGATTTTCTTTAATGATTCTACGATGTTTAGTGTTTTATCCATTTTTAAGTAACATTTTTTACAGCATGTACGGAATTTCCCGGAAAATTCTTTTTAAATAGCTAAAATTTTTATCCAGCAATATTTTTATTCAAAATTGTTAGCACTTTAGGGTTATAGATTTCTTGTGTTAATATCTCTTTTAATTTTCGTTGAGTGTTCCTAGAACATTTAGCAAACTATTTTAATTTATTCGAGAAATTTCTCTTTCAAATGGCAAGAGTTTTTTTAAGAGCCCTGGATGATACTAACATTTCTTTTTCAGGATTTTAACCACTTGTTCTAAATTTCTTGAATTTATTTCGAGGGTTCTATAATTTTTAACATTTCCTTTAACATGTTAAGAATTTTCCAGCAAATTATTTTTCAAATAGCTAAAATTTTAATACATCAATAGTTTTATTCTAAATTTTTCGCACTTGTCTAAATTTTTACATTTTTTGAAAGGTTTTAGATTTTTTGGATTAATTTTTTTTTAATTTGAGATCAGAGTTATTCGAATTAGCAAACTATTTTTATCTAGATATCAAGAATTTTCCAGGTCATTAAAATTTACTAGTTTTTCACATTAAACTTTGATGACATTAATTACATATACAACAAATCAATTCACAATCACAAAGTGTTCTTCCACTCAAACCCATCATTTTACATGATGCTGAGGTAACAACTATCCTCTTGGACATCCGGATTAATTTGTAAATGCTTTCATTTCCTTTTTCTCTCTCCCCCTTTATGACATACCTTTTTTTAGCTGTTATTGTCAGAATGACGGGTAAAAAATAATTAGTTAAAAGTTTAATTTCAAATTGGGAGAAGTAAGACTCTTCCATTTCTTTATTTTCAAGTAACCGACAATAAAGTGTTTCAGTCCTTACGTATCATTATCAAAGTTAGAAGAGTTTTACTTCTACCCAAATTGAAAATTTGGTTTCATCAAGAGAGTAGCAGAAGAAATATCGATTAGAAGTTGAGTTTATTTGCTTTACAAGATATATTTAAAATAAATACATAAATATTAAATTACTTTGAAATTTAGAGTATTGATCTTGAAGGCGGAGTTCATAGTATCTGATGTTCTTCCACTCGACCAATTACACGTCAACGATTGCAGCAGCCACTGAGGCAATAGTTTGGCCATTTCTAGCACATTTAATTCGTCTAAAAATCTAAAGACAATTTTGTTTCAGTCAATTCCAATGACTAGAATAATTTTTCGAAAATCCTAATCTTGTAGAAATCAGTCAAGAAGGTTTTCAAAATGTTTCGAATTTTCTTCAAGGGTTCTATATTTTTTAGGATTCCTTCTGTTAACTTCCTTCTTAACGATTTTTTAGCAACATTTATTATAATTATTTTTTACCAATTTCATCTTCAAATGGCGATAATTTTCTTCGGGGTTTTTACAAATTTTCCATTTTTTTCCAGGATTTGTAAATGTTGCTAGATAAAAATTAGATACTATTTTGTAACATTTTTTTGCGAATTTTCCAAAATTTTTTTCATTTTACTTTCAAATATTAAAAATTTTCTTCAAGAGTTCTATATTTTGGCAACAACTTTTCTTAGGATGGTAAAATTTATTTTTTCACATACTGAATAAAAATACCTTTAATTTCCGCATCCAAAATCGTTGAGAAAAGTGGAATTTTGCGCATAGAAACACTTTTCTGTATGGATACACTTTTTCGCACTACTTTTATTTACTATTAATCAATGTTAATGTCAGTTACATACATGAAGTAATATATACAACACATGTAATATCGGTAATTATAACCTATTTTTTTTTCATTTTATCGCAATTATTAAACAACTTTTCTTAAATTTATCAATACTTTTTATCAATTTCTCTTCTAAAACTCGCCATAGTTCTGGAAGTTTTCCGAAAAATTTCTTACAAATATTTTTTTTAAATAACCAGAATTCTCGTTTGTTTTGGTGTGTTACGTAAAGATAAATTTTTTTTTTCGCTTCATCAAAATTGGTAATTTTTTCTTTATTCGTACTTCTTTTAAAACATTTTATAGCACTTTCACTTTCAAGTGAGAAGTGAGAATTTTGTTTTAGTCTTTTAAATTTCTAGATTCTAAGTTCTAGTTATCCTTGAATTATTTTATCGGAATTATTAAGCAACATTTATTTAATTTATCATTTTTAACAATTTTTTTTTAAACTCGCCATAGTTCTAGAGGTTTTTGAAAAAATTAAAAATTTCAAGAATTTTGTTAATGAATTCTTTAATAAATTATTTTACATTATAATGTAACAAAAACAAAAAAAGCAAAATTACATATATAGATAAATATAACTATATACAAGGTGGGGCATTTATCTTGGCAAAGTGGAATATTTCCGAAACAGAGCAAAATATGAAAAAATGTTTCAAATAAATGATTTTTGATATGAGGGGGCAAATTGTATGTCACTACGTGAGATTTTGAAACTTAGGTCTTTCAAGGTCAATTTTTTTTTAATGGAAACATTTATTTTTTCATTTTTTTCTATTTCTATCTGTATAAATATAACTCCTTTAACTCCTTTAGAATTTTTACAATTTATTTAGGATTCTAGAATTTCAAGTATTCCTTTTCTTACTTTATCGGAATTTTCATTAATATTTCTTTTAGTTTTCCAGATTTTTCCTCTTTTCTTAGAGCATTATAAAAAATTTCGATATTTTTTGTTTAAGTTTGAAAATATTTTTAATTTTAACCTCTCTCAAGGTTTTTCAAGAATTAAAAAAAAATTGTAATATTCATTTATGTTTCACAATTTTTTCAGCATTTTTATTTTGATAAAGTTCCTGATTTTCTCTTACATATTTTATCTTAGACTATTTCAAATTTCCTGTATTTTTTGTTTGAATTTTAAAATTTAACTTTTCTAAATTAAACGATTTTTGTTCTTGTATTTTTTGTGCTATTATATTTATTGTTATTTTTTTTACTTTTTCAAGAATTATCCAAAAATGTTTCTTTTAAATAGCAAAAATATTCTTCACTAATCCAAAAAATTCAAAGCATTTTTTCAAAATGTTTCTTTTAAATAGCAAAAATATTCTTCACTAATCCAAAAAATTCAAAGCATTTTTTCAGGTTTCTAGAAATTTTTTTAAATATTTTGAAAACATATTTTGAGTGCTTAAGAATTTATTTTTTGTGTTGTTTTATTAAAATTATTCAACGTAAGGTTTTTTTTTTAAATTTCTTTTTCTTATTAGAATTTCTGTTTTAGATTTCTAGAACTTTCCAGTATTTCTAAAAATTCTTTCTAGGAAATTTCTTCAACAGATTTTTTAAATTTAAACCTTCTAGAATTCGCAACCCATTTTTCTTTTAACATATCGGTATTGTTTAGCATTTTTTTATTTCTAGACTTGTAGAGTTATTTTCCTAATCGCTTTCTTGGAGGGTTCTAAAATTTCAAAACAGATTTTTATAAGTTTTGACCAACCTTCCGTCAATTTTAATGTCTTATAGCCTTTGTTTTGGCATTTTCTGGTCATTAGAATTTACGACACTTTTTTACTTTACTTTCTGTTGACTTTGAATTTATTTTAAAACTGGCTTTAAGAAATATGGATTTTAAGTAGGTCTCAAAAATTTTATTTATTTTTAAGGCATCTACTTCGTTATACATGTTGAACACTAATTAAAACACTTTAACTTTGTTTGTATAACAGTGTTATACAAACAAAGTTAAAGTGTTTTAATTAGGTCTCAAAAAGTCCATAGTATTGGTTTTCGTATATTTTTTGTGATCATTAAAAATGACTACATTATTTTTTACATTAGAATCTTTTGGCTTTGAATTATTTTATAATTAGCCTTAGAATTTTTGATTCGAATTGCTGGAATTTTTATAAAGAAAATTTCCCAGTTTAGAATATTCCTATAAGGATAACCAGAAAATTGCGACAAATTTTCGACAAGGGAAAAAAGAAAATGTTTGCAATGTGGAAAAGCAATTGCAGAAAAATTCTGAACCCATACAAAATTCTGTAAAATTTTCAAAATTTAAATAGAAAACGTTTTTGCATTTGGATAGAACATTGCTTAAAATTTCAAAAACTTTGAGCGGTTTTTTAATACTCGCAATTAGAAATATAAAATTCTGAAGAATTGTCAAATGGAAGGAAACTTACTAGGAACATTTAAAACCGCCCAGGAAATTCAAGAACATTTTTGTGTCTATAGAAGATATATAAAAACTCTCGAAAGAATTCTTGCAATCTGGATGATAAATTTAGGTAATACCCAAGAATTATTCCAGTGAAAATGAGTAAAAGAAATTTCTGAAAACCTCTTGAACAAAAATATCAAAATTTGGAAAGGGAAATTGCCAAAATATTGAAAAGTGAATTTCTAGAAAAATATTTTTTTAATCCACGAAGAAGAAAAAATCTGATACAGAAATTGCTGTAAAAATCTAGAACGCTTAATAAAAACAACTAGCAATTGGGAAAAAATATTACTGAAAAATTCTCAAATAGAAGAAATAGAAAAACCGTTCAAGAAACGTGGGAAAAACGTTGCAGGAAAATTTTAAAAATTATAAAGTCGATGAAGAAAAGATAATTTTTGCAAACTAAAAAAGGAATTCTAAAAAAAATCGCTGAAATGAAGGAGAAAATTTTCAGGATATTTAAAGTCTCGTAGAAAAAATTCCCAATGAAATAAAGATATAATACTGAAAAATTGTAAAATTTGGAAAAGAGTTTTGGAAAAAATTTAAAACAGTCAGAGAAAATGTTTTCAATTTTCAAAATAAATTGATGGAAAATTTTGGAATCCTTTTTTCCAAAAAATAAAAAATATTGCTGGGAAATTCAGAACTCCTCAAACAAATTCCTTCTAAAACCTTCTCAGATTCTTGAAGAAAACTCTTTCAAGTTAGATTTTAATAAGAAAGAAAAAAATTCTTTTAAAAGAAATTTCTAAAAAAATCCATACCTTCAAGAAAACTCCTAAATTATAAAGAAACATTTCTAGAAAAAATTAGAAAACTTCTTGCAATCTTCAACAAGTAGTAACCCCTACAGAAAATTCCTGTAATCTGGCTGAGATATTTCTGGAAAATACAAAACTCATAATTTTTAAGAGATTTTCCTGGAAGATTCTCAAATAATAAAAACGAATTCTAAAACACTCTAAAAAATTCTAACAATCTGTAATATTCTAGAAGCACTTTAGAAGATTTTGATGATAGTAAGTAAGAAAAGAAATTCCTAAAAAATTCTGAACCCTTCAAGAAAATTCTCAAAATTTGGAAACCCTCGAAGGCAATTCTTCCAATCTGGAAGATACATTTCTGAAAGAATAAGGATATATTGCCTTAAAATTATAAAACATTTGAAGACAAATATTTTTTTAAATTTTCAAATAATAGAAAAGATTTTTCAAGATCAAGATGTGTTTTAAATATGTCTGAAAAAGCCAACATCGATAGGATTTATTTTTATGTTTGTTTCTAGTGGTCAAAAATTTACTGAATTTTCTTATTTTAGGCTCTGTTCACTTTGAATAATTAAATTACTTAATTAAATAAAATAAGTACTAAAAATCCTTTCTTCACAATTTTATTTAGATTCACAGATATATATTAAAGTATTTAAACATTGATAATGGTCACTTTGTATTCGAAATACATATCTGTGAATCTAAATAAAATTGTGAAGAAAGATTTTTTAGTACTTATTTTAATTAATCAAGTTTATCTTCACAAAAATCAAACTAATTAAATTACTGTTAAGAATTTTCGATTCTTCTTCAAGATCATAATTGAGTATACATTTTTCAGTCTGAAAAAAACTATTGTTAATATAATTTTTTATAATTAACTTATTATTTAGTCCAGTACTTCAAAATTAAAATTTTATTAATTATAAATGTGTTATTCAAAATAATATAAATTAATGATCAAGTGTGTAAAAAATTAAACACACAATACTCTCAAAGGTACGAATTTAATTATATTAATTTTAAACGGTGACTATAAGCAATACACATAATTAATTTTTATTCAACCTATAAAAAAAAAACTCACCCACAAAGGCTCCTGTTTGTGAAATAATTAATCATCGCAAATTATTTCGCGTGATTAAGGTCTTATTGTAAAAAGAGGCGCGCCAATAGTTTCAATTGGATTTATAAATGATAATCAGCGATTAAGATTTATTAATAATCAGCGTTGGCGGTGTAAAAATAAATACTATCTAAGATAGTTAATTATATTGCTATTCAGATTTCTCATTTACTCGCCGGTTTAATTAATAATTATAAATAATAATCAAATAAATTTTTCATTATTGATAAATCATCGGGTGCGAATATTACGGATCAAGGTGTGATTTAATGAAGATGCTGCAATTCGATACGGGAATTATTACATAAATTACGCGTTAAATTAATAAGGAAGAGAGAGGCGTCCGTTAATATTTAATAACGCGAAAAATTATGTCACTTCGGTTATCGGGCGTAATAGATTACGACTTGATACTCTAAGCAGTTAGAATCTATCGGTTAATTGGTTGCATCTTTAAGATGGCTTAGCATATTTCATTTCAAGTAATAATATGAAGATAAGACTTGAGATTAAAGCAGTAAAATTAAATAACCAGTTAAAATCATTTGATAGAAATAACACAATTTACGCTTGGTTTGTTTCACTGTTTAAACCAAGCGTAAATTGTGTTATTTCTATTACAAAATGTTTCACCACGTGCTACATGAGAAACTAATTCAAGAAATAAAATCATTTGGTTTTAATTGTTACACAAGTTTGTTTAGACGTTAATATTGCAAAGCAAGAAAAACAATTTTAAGAAATGCTTAATTCTCCTTATCTTTAAATTATATTTCATCAAAATTTGATAAAATCAACACAAAAAAACGTAAATAAAGTCGTTGAAAATATATAAATAACACAATTTACGCTTGGTTTGTTCCACTGTTTATTTATTTATTCCATCATCGTTGAAAATACTTTCTTTTTCTTTAAAATGAAATAACGGTCGCGAACATCATTTTCATTACAGAAAACGTAGTTTTTTTTTTAAATTCAGAACTATCTACATTGAATATTATGTACAAATTTTAATATTTATTTTTGTTTGAAAGGCTAGGGTCATTAATTTCAAAGATAATATTTAGTGCTTCTTCAGATTTTGGCATTTTTCTCTGAAGTAATTTTAAACATTTTAATCGAACAGTTTAGACGAAAGCAACCATTTTACATAATCACCACATTTTTTTTAAAATATATATTCAAATGTTTTCTTAACCTCTTGATCTCGGTGGTGCGGTTGGCAATAAATAAAACGCTGTGAGAAATTACAGCCGACAAGTCTGAATCACCATAAACATTGTTAGCACCGCATTATTAGTGACGTATATGGTAAGGCATGGAGGAACTGAGGTTTCCTAATTTGTAATATTCGAGAAGAACGCATAGGGAAAAAAAAATTAAACAAACCGACGATGCCGTGGATTGCAAAGTTGGTGACACTAAAAATACCAGATCGTTGTCTCGTCGAAAATTTATTGCTCGGCCATCTAGGAAACATTGTTTTGGTATTCGGTTTGTTGGTTAACACTTAGGAAGTGGTGTAGAAGTAATCGTCGAAGATTAACGGCGATTTGTTTACGCTGAATATTATTTAGAGGACGATTTGTTTAAACCGCTCGACAGAAAGGTATGTGGTTTTGTTGTATTATTTTAAGAAACAAACAAAATCTTTAGGATATTCTAAAGATTACATAAAACACTTTCGATGTTTTACTTTCATTTACAATTTAGTATTAAATAGTAACGGACATCATCATATTCATGATCTAAATTTTGAATTCAATAAGAACTCTAGACAAGGAATATTATTTAAGGTTTTTGTAACAAAAAGTTTAGACAAGGAATATGATTTAATGTTATAAAGAAAAAACCTATTTGTATATAATTATGGAATTAGAATTTATACAAACACCAGCATCCTTATTATCAATTTCGTTACCATCTAATAACTATTAGCAGAAAATTAATCGACCGTAATTACCGACATCCCAGAATCGAGCAGCACGCCACGCCGCCTACTTAACCCGGAATATACGACGTGTTTATTAATCCGAATATTAATATTCCACATTAGGTGGTCCGTTTCTTTTCGATTCAATTTCGTGCGGTGGCGATTTCCGGTGTAATTTATATATTACACACGCCTAATGCGTATAATAATAAATCCGGGCATCGCGTGCGTTTAAAATATTCGCGTTGATTAATTCCAGCGATTTAATCGTAATTACACGAAAAACAACATAATTCCGTATAAATGGTCTCATTTTCCGCCTTGGATCCGTTCGCCCCGGGCGCAATTGAATTATGAAACAGAAGTCCGTTGTTAGTGTGAAATTTCCGCAGGAGTGAATATAAATATTTTAAAATACAGGCAAGACCGTTCTAAACAAACCAAAGGGTTTATAATATACTAAGCGACATAGAAATCCGAACACCCAGTATAAATCATTCTATTTTGATAAAAATTTATATTTAGGCTTATTTTGGTGATAAGAAAAAACGATTAAAAATTCAGCTGTATCAGATAAAGTTTTCGTTTTTTATTCAACTTGTTTATTTGACATTTTTTACAAGTGAATATTTCTTTTTTATTCAATTTTTCATTCCAAACATAGGCGTTTATGTTATAGGGTTTGAAAGATGGGATAGTGGCCACCCACCCACCCTACATATACAATGAAAGTCAAGCCACAATTTCTAGTTTTAATGCTTCAACACATCAACATAAGTATTACTGTATGGATTTTCAGAAAACCGAAAACCGAAACCGTGGGTGGGTGGCCACTATTCCTCTCTCCAATTATTAAAACCCAGAGCCGAATTTTACCAAATAATCACTTAATAACTAAAAGGTTTCTGCTCTATTTGTTACGAAAATATGTTTTTTTTTACAAATTAATATTTTCTTTTATTCGATGTTTCGTTCCAGATATAGTCGTTTATATTATAAGGATTGGATGGTGGATAGTGGCCACCCAAACACCCTATCTATACAATAAAATTGGTCATGTGGCCATCATAGTACTTTCCCTATATTTTTCACGAAAACTATAAGGTTTACTCGAAATGGTTATTCTTAATAATTTGCTAAATTTTGGATTATTCACAATTACTTTTTATATAAATCTTATGTAACTCCTATAGTTTATTAATAATAAGTCAAAAATGTCAAAATTATAAATTTTTATTATTTTCTCGGAAGCTTAGAACTTTATGAAAAATATATTTCAATAAAACTTGTTCAGTTATTCATTCCCTTTAACTTTTGTTTGTAAAGTTATGTAATATTTTTCAAATTCTGTATATGAAAAGTTAGAATAAATAAAACAAAAGTTTAGAATCCTCAAAAATATATAAGAAATTTATTCTAGAACCACCAAAAACGTATCTCGACGATTAGAATAGAAATTCGTGAAAATTCTAAAAAAATTTGTGGAAAATAAATCTAAAAAAAAGGTAAAATACAGCAACTAAAATAATTGCAATAAAATTTTCTACAAATATAATGAGTTTATCCCTCATCAACATTTTGTAGGAATTTCTTTTTCAAATTGCAAACATTAGTATCAGTAATTAATAATAGTTCAATTTTTATTTATAATCAACAATGTTTTTTCAAAATTTCGGTTTGTAGGCATTTTTTTCCCCAAATTGCAAGTTTCTTTCATCTATTTTACTAGAAGTTTTCAGGAAGGTTTTTATTTTATGGGATGTGGCTATTTATACATACAGTATGTATACGCAATTGGCTATTTATACATACAGTATGTATACGCAATTGGCTATTTATACATATTGTATGTATACGCAATTGGCTATTTATACATACTGTATGTATAAGCAATTGGCTATTTATACATACAATATGTATAAGAAATTGGCTATTTATAGTTACGTATAACGTACTAACTAACCAAAAAGTTTATTGATATTAATATTTTAATAAAAACTACATAATTATAGAAAAATATTGTTTTATTTATTGTTTATTGTTACAATATACTTGGGTATTTATTTTATTTTTTATTTCGTGTTTTAATTTGCTTCTTGTAAAACTGAATCTGTTTAGTTTTTCTCTTCGGACGTCCTTTAGACTTAATTTTTGTTTTAAATTTTAGGTTTTCATTTGATTGATGATTTGTATCGGATTCGTTCTGACTTTCAGTACCAACTAAGCTATCCTGGCAACTTCCAGCTTCAACTAAGTTACTTGTCTCAAATTCTATTGAATTAATTGTAGGTTTACTATACTCATTCTCAAACAGAGAAACCCCATTTCTAGCATTTTTTTCAATTAATTTTAGTTCGTTCATATATTTGTTAAAGGTTGTAGTTCCATAATTTGATAAAATATCTGCGATATTTTTTGTTACTGTCAGTGCTGTATTGAATTTTTCTCGATCCGATAATACTTTTTGACAACCATCGAATTCATCCTTGTCTATATCATCAATGTCTACGTCATTCGTGTCTTCATCACCGATATCCATATTCATAATACTTTCTGTATTTCCAACTGAAGTAATGTATCTTGGATGGAAACATGTTTTTGAAAAAATATCTAAGTTATTGTATTTTCTTAACATAAAAATATGCCTACATTGTGCACTGAAAGAGTTCCAAAATGTACATGAACATGCTTCCAGCGACGTATTATAAATCTTCGATATTCCAGTCTCAAGATTTTCCTCAATGCCATTAGCCATTACTTTTATTTTAGATTCTAAAGTTTTAAACAATTTTAATTGTTTATGAAATAATTTCATTCCAGTCTCTGTGAGAACTTCGGAACATACTTCCAGCAATTTTCTTATTTCATTATCGTTATCCATAATTTTAAAAACTTTTTGTTTATTTTTGGCTAATTTATTCTTTATTCTTGAATCAATAAAGTCTATAAGCTCTTTAATACATAAATAAATTGTCGGCAAACTATGATATTTAGTTTGTATGTATTGCTTAAGAGTCCAAAATGATCGTTCAATTCTGTTTGTTGTCGTATCTCCCATTAGTGGCAAATGTTTTCTAAAATAATGTACCCACATTTCTTTACAGCTGTCCCAATTTTTAAGAAATTGCTCTTCAAGAGTCACGTATTTATCTTTTGTTCCTGCAAAAACTTTTACAGACTTGCAAATGTCCAGGAATTTCTTTTTCTGCTCTTCGTATTCTTTATATGATTGAGCATATAAACATTTCTTGAACGCATCCAATATTTTGTTTTTTTCATCAATTTGTTTATTGTAGGCAGTAGAAACTAGCCTTTTAATGTATTTAATGACATGAAATTTACAAAGTAAAACGGTTGCACTAGAAAAAATGTCTCTGATAGCTTTTATTTCGATGAAATCTTTGTCAATTAAAAAAACGGATGGGTGGGTCTTACAATTTTTTTTAAATTCATTCATACAATGTATGAATGCGGAATATGTTTCTTTAGCAATAAATCCTATAGCTGCAAATTCTGATTTGTCGGTTATGCTAGAATAGTAGCAAAATCCCAAAACTTTATAATTTTCGACATTAAATCCAAAGGAAACATCTATTTGTATCACTGGACACTGAGATTTATTATAATTTAGAACCATCGCCGAAGAGGCTACAAATAATGATTCTACTTCTTCTTCTGCATCTTTTTGTATAGCGTATATACCACCATTTTCTTCGATTTCCGCTAAGAATTCCATTAAATGATTTTGGTCCACTTCGGTACATGAAGGAAAAAGTTTGTTTCGAAAATTTTGTATATCCTTTCTTATAAACTGTTTCCCACTTTTTTTACTTAAAACTGCAGCAACCATTCCATCTTTGGCGCTAGACAAGATTAAATCTGTTGCTGTTTCGTAATCATTTTCATTCATAATTTTGGCTTTGCCGTAATTACTATATTCTTCTTTGCCAACGGTATGATTGTGATTTAGTAATAGTTTTGTTAATTTCCATTTTTCATTTTTGCTTTTATAAAAATTAATTTGAGCTTTACAATTCTTGTAGTAGTAATGTTGATTCGGACGTTTTCCCAGGCATTTTGAATTTTGCTTAATACCATGACAACATTTGTACAGCACTTGTTTCTGAGACCGTGTTCTAATAACAAATGGATGATAATGCTCTTTACAAAATACATTAACAGTCTTTGATAACTGTTCATAATCATTAAAATGTTGACCAACATTTAAAGTATGTTCACTAACATTGTTGTCATTAACGGACATTTGTTCTGTCATCTAAAAGTGAGGTTAGAATATTAAAAATATAATTAATTTAAAAAAATCAGCTAATACCTTGCAACACTTTTATAGAATAAGTCATTCACAATTTAGCACTTCGATTATCTATTCACGGTAAGCTGCTTACTTTTGACGCGCCGATAGGTATCGAAATCAACGCGTGTTTCTGTGGAACGCAGCTTCCCTTCTTGCCTATCCCGATACCCACAGAGGCATTGCTGGCTATTGTGCGATGCACACGAGACGCAGCTTACTATCGCCTATCTCCATTAAAAATTATTTATGAGCTTCGTGATGGCTTGAAAATCGGAATATGTGCACTGTGAGTAAACTAGCTCATCACGATATGCAAAATTAACGCAGATTACTTTTGACGCCCGTGTATGTTAAACAGAAGTATTAACAAGAAGAAGGGGCACTTTAATGGATATAGTGGAGGCAAACATTTTAGTTGAGGATGGCATTCATAGATGGTCACAATCAATATTCTACTTTTCTATCTGCGTTATACGTAACTATAAATAGCCAATTTCTTATACATATTGTATGTATCAATAGCCAATTTCTTATACATATTGTATGTATAAATAACCAATTTCTTATACATATTGTATGTATAAATAGCCAATTGCATATACATACAGTATGTATAAATAGCCAATTGCGTATACATACTGTATGTATAAATAGCCACATCCTATTTTATGAAGACTAAAATTTCCAAGCCTTCCTAGAAATTCTCTCCTAAATTTCTAGAGAATTTTTCACCATTCTAGAATATTTATGGTTGAAATTTTCCAGTATTATTATTTTCTAAATTTCCAGAAATTTGCCCTCGAAATTCCTAAACAAATTTCGAAGATTGTAGAATTTTTAATAAACTACTTTTCTAATTTCCAAAATTTACCTTCAAGGATTTTAGAATGTATAAAGAATTTATGATACAGGTGTGCCATTTTAAATTTTCTAGAAATTTTTTCTCCAAATTTTTTGGTGATCATTATTTACATGCCTTAATTTATTCCCAAAATTCCTAAAATATTTTTCAGGATTCTTAAACATTTATGGAATTTATTCTATTTATGTACTTGCCCTTTACAGTGTTTTTAGAAATGTCTCTTTTAAATTGCAAACATTGTCATCAATAATTAATAATAGTTCATATTTTTAGAATCACAAATATAGTCTGTTCGTTGGATCTTCCGTCGTACGTCACAAACTATCGCTTCAAATAACGACGAAAGTTTTACAGTGCGTTCTTTTTCTAACGCATTTGGTTTACTTTATCAGACTGAATGTTTTTACATCGTTTATCGAAGCGATAGTTTGTGACGTACGACGGAAGATCCAACGAACAGACTATAGCTATTCTTTATTTTCTCAAGATTTCACTTCTAAATTCCTAGAAAATTTTCGAGAGTTTTTATAATTTTATAATTTTTAAAAATTATCTTCAAGGATTTTAGAATGTATGTAATGGGCTACAATTTTATCAAAGTTTTCTAAGGATGCCTTCTCCAAATTGCAAGATTTATCCATATATTTTACTAGTTTTCAGGATGGGATAAAAATTTCTTTCTAGAATTTCTCTCCTAAATTTCTAGAATATTTTTGAGGATTTTTAAACATTAATGGAATTTGTTTATTTTAGTTTAGTTTATTCACTTTACAAGATCTATTAAAAAATTAATACGAAAATACATACATAAATATAATTAATCACTTTAAAATTCCGAGCATAGATCTTGAAGACGGAGTTCACAGTTTTTCATGTTCTTCCACTCGACCCATTACACTGCTGGCGCTTATGATCCTTATGTAGCAATTAAGGCAATATTTTGGCCATTTCTGACACATTTAGGTCTAATTTTAAAGACCTCTATATTATTTTGTTATACAGATACCAACTTCATTTTTTTTAGGAATTTCTTTTTATAGTTGCAAAAATTGTCATCAATTTCTTATTAGCATGAGATTGAATAATAAATTATAGTTTCTTTCTAAATATTTAGAATCTCAAGGCTCATCTTTATCTTTGAGAAATTTTTCTTCTAAATTTTGGGAACTTTTACCTGGTTCGTGGAATTTTCCAGCATTATTATTATCTATAATTCCAAAATTTGCTCCTTTATATTTCTGGAAAATTTTCTAGGAGTGTAGAATTTTCTAAGAATTAATTTTTTTATTTTTAAAATTTATCTTCAAGAATTTTAAGATTTGCAAGATTTTCCTATCTATTTTACTAGAAGCTTTTAGCAAGTTTTTTGATGACCACAATTTGTAAGCCTTTCTAGAAATCTTCTTCTAAATTTCTAAAATATTTTTCAGTTTCATCAATGTTTTCTAGGAATTTCTTATGAAAATTGCAAGATTTTTCCATCTATGATAATTTACTAAAAGCTCTAAAATTTTTAAGCTTTTCTAGAACTCTTCTTTTAAATATCTAAAATATTGTAAGGAGTCTTAGAAGTTTTCTTAGAATTTCTTTTCCTAATTGCAAGATTTTTACATTTATTTTTTTAGAAGCTTTTAAGGATTTTTTTTTTGATGACTAGAATTTGTAAGACTTTCTACAAATCCTCTTCTAAATTTCTAAAGTATTTTTTAGGAGTCTTACCATCAAAGTTTTCTAGGAATTTTTTCTCCAAATTGCAAAATTTTTCCATTTACTTTAATAAAAGCTTTTAGGAAGTATTTTTTTGGTAACTAGAAATTGTAAACCTTTTTAAAACTCCTCTTCTAATTTCTAAAATAGTTTTCTAGGAATTTCTTCTCAAAATTACAAGATTTGTCCAGCTATTTTACTAAAAGTTTTCTGGAAGGTATATTTTGATGAGCAGAATTTTCAAGTCTTTCTAGAATACTCTCCCAAATTTCTAGGATATTAATGGAATTTATTATACAAATATACTATCATTATCATTCTTTGCAATTAAAGGTTTCTCTTCTAAATTTCAAACACTGTCATTGATTTATTAATCGCATGGGATTAATCAACAATAGTTCTTTCAGATTTTCATAATCTTAATAGGTCCTCTTTATTTTTTTGGTGATTTCTCTTCCAAATTTTTTGAAACTTTTTTTGGTTTGTGGAACTAGTATTATTATTTTCTATATTTTCAGAAATTGCTCCCAAAATTCCTTGAAAATGTTCGAGGGTTATAGAAATTAAGAATAATTTTTTAAATTTCCAAAAATTTTCTTTGAATGCTTTAGAATGTATTAAGAATTTATTCGACATGTTTTTTATTCCAGACGTAGGCGTTCATGTTTTAGAGGTTGGAAGGTAGAATAGTCGTTTGTGTTATCGGGGTTGAAGGGTAGGATAGTGGCCACCCACCCACCCTACATATACAATAAAACTTAAGCCACAATCTCTAGTTTTAATTTTCTAAATTACCAACAAAAACATTGCTGTAGATTTTCAGGAAACCAAACCAGTAACAGTGTTGGATGTATGTATGTGTGTGTAGGGTGGGTGGGTGGCCACTATCCCACCCTCTAATAACCCACAACCGAATTTTACTAAATAATCACTTAATTAATAATAATGCTCGCCCATACATTGCAACTTCTTTGAGCACGCTAAAATCAATGTGTTGCTCTGGCTACCGAGGTCACCGGATTTATCTCTAATTGAGCATGTGAGCATCATGGGCCGAAGACACCTTAATTTGCAGCATCCCCCCCTAAAACGCTAGAAGCACTTCTAGATGCGTTAGTCATTGCTTGGAATGAGATACCACAGGAGGGCATCAATCACCTAATTAGAAGTGAACCCAGTGCATAGCTCACCGTGGTGAATTGACACATGATGAAGATTTTTCGTTGAATCGAAGAGAAATTTTTGGGAAAACATAGCAAACAGTTTTCCCTTACAATTTAAAAGGTCTCTTAGCTACCCTCCGATCAGACATATCATAGCCGACGGTTTTGCTAAATTATGGGTTAGATTCATACCAATACAATTATTTATATTAAAATAATTTATTACTTTGTATACTTATTGTTTCAAAAAATCCTTTATGATGAAAAATATTAAATAGATTTCTTACTTAAGTACAAACATATATGCTAGGATCACCTTCAATTATGAGCTATTATAGATTTAAAATTGAATAAGTAAAAGTGTGCCTAAAAAACACTTAACATATAACACGATTATCTGAATGTGTTGTTAAAAAATCATTAATCTAATTTTACCTGAAATATCCAAATGTATGTAGGGTGGGTGGGTGTCCTCTATCCCATCCTTTAATTCATTTGTCACGAACTAAGGTTTCAAGAGAATTTATTACATCGACCGAAATTTTGAACCGAAAAGTTTTAAATCTTTTAAACCTAGAATGTAATATTTCTCTCGTAAAATCTGTAGTTCGCAAAATGATTTCTCTGAATATCCTCGTTCGTTTTTAATGAATTGGAGGGTAGAATGAAGGACCCCCACCCACCTTACATTTTTACCTTAACTTACGCTAGACATAGCGTTTTTAGTTTCAAAAAACTAAAACCACAATTGTGAATGTGTTGTTAAAAAATCATTAATCTAATTTGACCTGAAATATGTATATATATATATATATATGTAGGGTGGGTGGGTGGCCTCTATCCCACCCTTCAATGTATTTGTCACAAACTAGGGTTTCTAGGAAATTTATTACATCGACCAAAAATTTGACCAGAATAGTTTTAAATCGTTTAAATCAATTATGTAATATTTCATTAGCAAAATTCAAACACCCACGTTTGTGATTAACAAAATAAAGCGTGAGACAGAGGACAAACGCCCACAAGACATGTCAACCTCAACTGAAGCAACAAATAGTGTTTTTAGTTTCCAAATATAAAACCGCGCTTATTTGAGTGTGTTTAAAAAATATATATATTAATATAGTTTTAATTAAAATATCCATGTATATGTAGGTTGGGTGGCCTCTATTTCACACTCCAATTTATTTACCACGAACTAAGGTAATGACATTTTTCTGCCAAATCAAAACCGTTTTTATTTGTTTTCTTTAAAATAGACTTTTTTACTCTAAGAAAATTCAGAAAAATATTTTATATTACAGATCTATTTCTAAAATTGGCAACTTTTTCATTTAATTTTGGCTTAACTTAAATCATCAAATTCAAACCGTTTTCATTTGTTTTAATTTCTTTATTTAAACGTAATAAAAATTTTAAAAAAAATGGAATGATGTGATTATAATAACACCTTTCCAGTATGGTTTTAGAAAACATACTACACTACAACGTCATTGCACTATATTTAAAGAAAATGGTGAAGAAACAACACCAAGAGTTTAATTAATCTCTAACTGCAGTTGCACGTTTTTTTTTATATTACAATTATTGAACATCTATTGTGATGTGAGAATTCTGTAGATCATTTTTTTATAGAACTAAGTCGTAGTTTTGAGAGTTTGAATGCTGAACTACTCTAAGATAAGCTTTAGGGATACTGCTTCAGATCATATAACCAAAGAAATAGAGATAAAGTATGCTAGGATCAAGAAAGTACATCTCAAAATGTCTGAGATGGAAGTTCCGCAAGGATCCATATTGGGGTCGCTTGTATTCATCATTTATATTAATTATATAATAGAGAGTGCTTCAATATTTATATATGCTGGCATTACTCAGCCAGTGTCAGTATTAAAATAACCTCGAAGTTGGAAACATAATCTAACTCTATGTTAAACAATCCCAATCTTGCAAGTTCAAGTTATATCAGATTTCATTATAAGATAAGATAAACAACCAGAGATCTTGCAATACAAAGTTTTTAGTATTACATTTTGACAAAAATCTTGATTGAACAACGCATTGAGATCAGTTATCTTCAAACAACTTTTTATTGCTATATACAGTGTGTCCCAATTTCTATGTTCACCATTGGTATCTCTATTATTAGAGTATATTGAGCAACGGTTAAATGGGGAATGTTTGCATTTATATTAATATTTTGCTTGTAACTAAAAAATTTTCAGACATGTTATACATCGCTGAAAAGCTTTTTAAGCACTGTCTAATAAACCCAAAATCCAATATGGTCGCCATAAGAAAAACAAAACATAGCCCTACCTTAATTGGTTGCAGAAAATTAACTAATTATTTAAATATACGAATAAAGAGTCTTATTAGAACTTGTAGTGTGTAAGATTTATTATTGTAGATTTACAAAATATATTTTTTAAGTATTACGTAGTTTTTTATTCAATTTTAAAAGTAAGATGTCCACGATAAATCTGTTTCTGAATTAATAATAGCTTACAAGTTTTTTTAAAAGTTTTATTTATATGATTTTTTAAATAAAGTTAAGAAAACATATTTAAAAATAATTTCATCACGCTTTTATTAATTGATTTTGAAGATTTATCATCCCGCTAAAATCCCTGACTGGACATTATATCACAAAGATAATGAAACATATTTTTATTTTATTCCTTTAAAATAAATCACAAGACTGTTTTTGAGAGGGAGTTTTCATTTTGTCTAGGATAAGACTTTTAAATGCTTCACTGGCATTCTTATGTAATTCGAGTGACGTGCAAGATTTTATAGTTTCTTCAGTTATAAAATAATCTAATCAATTTCTCCGATTAGCTGATTTGCACGATTTTTTATCTTGGCAGAAAGTTTTATTGCAAAATCAAAAATACACTATCTAATGAGCGAAAGGATTGTACAGATATTCCACAGGGCTCTGCTATGTAGGGAGGGCGACGAAGTCACAGTATGCAGGTACCTGATTGGGCGCTTTATACACATTCAATGACGGGAGGAGTAGCTCTAAAACCAGCCTACTCCTTTAACAAAGTTGAGGATTTTGCTGGGAAGAAGGCCTTCTAAGTCACAATATTGAGAAAATTTAGCATTGTATGTTCGTATTGTATTTCTGGAATGAGCACAAGCAAAGACGTTCTTTCACCTTGTTTTTTTATTCTGTTGAAGTTGGATAGGGACACAGGCCTCTTATCGCTTTTCAAAGATGCTCTCTCTTTTGTTCAAGCATCCGCTCTATCGTAAGTTTAGATACTATAGTAATATGTTGTTTGGCATGGGATCAAGAGAGTCGATCACGAGGAACTAAAGGTACAGAGGACCAAGACGAAGAACCACGGAGCATACTGATCGGCCTTTGAGATCGTTTCTCCACAACCAAATCCATTGCAAACCAGTGGTATAAAGACTATGGAAACAGTTTACCACCGATTTGCACTGTTGAAGTTGGATAGGGGTACAGGCCTCTTATCGGTTTTCAAAGATGCTCTCTCTTTTGCTCAAGCATCCGCTCTATCGTCCCCTCTAATATATGATTGTACCTTCTCAATTCTCTTATCTACAGATGCCGTCTCCAGTACCAAAACACATTCATTTGCCAGTCTTGATAAGACCTGATGTGTTAAGATGTTTTCTTCTTTTATCTCCAGTTAAGTTATTTTTTGGCACCAACAAGTATCGCTGGATGATTGTAGTGTTCCTCTAAGGTTTTTTTAGTTCTAGATTTTTTAATTAATTGGTGTCGGCTACTGGGCCATCTGCAACTATCGATTATCATGGAGGTATGAATGAAGTACAGGGACACATGACAGGAAAATATGCCTATGAAGAGTTTTAGAAGTAGTTCGGCATATACCTCTACCTGTTCTTTTCTTGTTTTCTGCCCCATCCGTGATCATATGTATATTAGCTTCAGGAGCCTCAGAGATTTGTGACAAAATAGTAGGTCGGAGTAGCATGGTCCTAGAAGAGCATCCCCTGAGTTGCTGTTCTAAGAATTGTCCCATGCCTAGTCCGGTCTGCATTTGGACATCACAGGCCGTTGTCTCTTAGCCTTAGTGTTGTACTAAGGACCACCTCCTGTATGTGTAAATCCAGGAAGGAAGAGACAATAATGCCTCCATTGCTGAAGTCGGTGTGGTGAGTATGGCGCTAGTAATTCCCATCATAATAGGCATTGCATGTGCTGAAACTTATTTGTTGTAGTTTTGAGTTTAATGCTACGCTGTCATACAATTGCTGCATGTATTAGGGCGAGTTTTGCAATGGCTGTGTTCAGTGTGATGTTCGCTTTGTTATAGGCTCACTCGAGGTATGGTAACTAGGCTCGTACTGCTCGTACAACTTACCACGGCCACCAATCAGTAGAGTAGGGTCGGTAAATAAATATGTAACAGAGCGCCACGAGCTTTAAAGAATAAAGTTTTACGTGCAAAGAGGTCAGAGGATAAATCTCGAAACGTAGGTCGACAAATAAAGCAAAGTGACTAATAACTCAATTGAATATAATCTATAAGGAGCAACATGTTCATTTCCATATACTAATCTCAAACCACGGTAATTACAACTTAGATACATCGGCCCTAACCGATTAAACGGAATGTCAACTAAATTTACAAACACAAGAATTTAACATAAAATATAGAGGAATGTTTGATGCAAGATCAGCACTCTATGTTCACCAAAATCTTTATATTATAACCCGTAAACTGTCCAAGATGATGTGAAATATTATTTAGATTATTATTACATTAATAAAGTAGTTGTTATTGGAGAAATTTTAAAAATAACCATTCTCCTTGCTTCCTATTTCATTTTGTTCATCACCTGCAACCCAAGTTACTTCCTAGTTTGCCTATATTAGCGTGAATTTCCTACCGAATTATACTAAATATATAACAATGATCCGTGACCAAAAGATGCTGGAACTTAAAAACTTTTTTGGATCGTTGCAAATCGTTGATGATTCTGAATAATAACGATTTTCCGACAATGCGAGAATAACACGCTTGTCCTGATTGCGCTAGTTCAATTTAGGATCAAGGATAACCCCTAGATACACGTAGAGCCAGAGTTCAGCTTCAATCCGTCTGTTTTTTGTATCTTGGTAAACAGCATGATCTCTGTTTTAGTTAGATGTACTAAAAGAGCGTTATCTGTACACAATTTCTCCACTATATTGAGAGCACTTAGCATTAATTCACTGAGTACATCTTCATAGCGGCCTTTAATCAGGATTGTTATGCCGTATCAAATGGGTGGAAAGCCAGAATTATTGAGGTTCCTTAGCAAGTCATCTATCACGATGTTCTCCAGAAGAGAAGATACCACTCCTTCCTGTAGACGCCACGGGTTACCCTTACTTTGGAACTTTTATATTTCTAGCATTAAAAAAAATTGCAGCTGAAACGTCTCGAATATTTTTGGACGACAAAGATGACAATGTTGATAAAGCATGTAGAATATGGTTACGAGGTTTCAATAAAGTTGAAAATAATTAGATATTTTTTATAAATAAACAGCGAGACGTTGGAAGACGATCTTTCACTTGCAAGCAGATCTAAAGGCAACAAAGGAGGATGAGCATAAACATGAAGACGAAGTTTTTCCGAATATGTTGTCTACGGTTTTTTGACAAATAAAACACGATTTGTCATGTCACCGTTTTACTTCTCTTTTTTCTTGCGCTTTGTTCTCTACTCGAGTTGAGTGGGCATGTCTGTTTATGTGAAAGACTCTATGTGATAGTGTACAATATCTACACATATGACATTCCGAATTTGGTTCTAGTAGTGATCGCCCATCACGCTACTTTGCAGAGGAAGTACTATAGTGTATCTTGAGAAGTCTCTCTAAGTTGTTTTCCAAGAGTATTTCCATACATTTCAGAAGACCGTACCTCAATAAAATAAAAGATTCTTCAATTCTCCCTAAATACTTATTAATTCCAAGACGAGATTAAATATCTCAGCATAATCTCCCATGAGAATCTTTCTTTTAAAGTAAGATTAACAACAAAAAAACTAAAATGCCTTCTTTAGTAACAAAACCATTTCTCTTAAATTCTCTTAAATTCATGACATCTATAAAACTTTATATTTTATTTCCAATAAACAGGATGTATATTGATTGGACATGTTTAAAGACATTTGTTGGGCATATCAATGAAAAAATAAATGGAGCTCCTGCAGTGCGTATTAACTGTCTCGTCCAGCATATTAATTACACCTTACCTCGGGATCATTTTTCTCCGAATATAAATAGCACGACCGGAATCGGAATGCTATAAATAAGTAGATATACGATGCCAAAAATAAATTAAACCACCGTACAGGAGCGAATATATCTGGCCGCCGTCCGACGCGACAGAGAAGACGCGTCCGTTCGTCTGGAACGGTCAGCATTAATTTCAATGTTGCGCGCAATTAAAATTAACCTGGATCGGACGGTTTAATATTTCCCCCCCGCGACGGGACGCGCGAACAAGCCGTTTCTCGCTATCTGGGAAAATTTATCGCAAACCGCTAATTAGGTGATTATTCACGTTAATTCACGTTAATACCGAAGATATAGAGTGTACTAGAATAGTCGTTTATAAGGGTATATAAACATGTTATATTTGGTGATTTGATTTATTTGTTGGTAAATAATTATTTTTGGACTAATATAATCTTTTATTTGTCATTTCTCATCTATTGTATATAGATCATTTGAATTTCCACCACCTTTCAAGTCATTTGTCTTTTTAATATCTTGCAGCACCTGACATCTGCTATGTGTTGTGTGATAACTGACAGCTATGATATCAACTGTTATTTAACATCTGCAACACTTGCAAGAACTATAATATTTAAAACATCCTGTAACATCTGCGACATCTGTAACATATGCAAAATCTTTAACAACTCTAATATCTGCAACATCTGTAATATTTATAACATCGGTAACAACTGTAACATCTGTAACATCTGTAACAACTGTAATATCTGTAACGTCTGTAACATCTGTAGCATCTATAACATCTGTAACATCTGTAACATCTGTAACATCTGTAACATCTGTAACATCTGTAACATCTGTAACATCTGTAACATCTGTAACATCTGTAACATCTATAACATCTGTAACATCTGCAACATGTGTAACATCTGTAATATCTGTAACATCTCTATCTTCTCTAGCATCCCTAGCATCTCTAGCATCTGTAACACCCATAAAATCTGGAACATCTGCAACATGTGTAACATCTGTAGAATCTCTATCTTCTCTAGCATCTCCAACATCTGTAACATCCATAACATCTGGAACATCTGCATCATCTTTAACATCTTTAACATATGTAATATCTGTAATATCAATAATATCTGTAACATCCATAACAGCATCTACAATATTTATAAAAGTTAAAATAGCTATGCTATAACTTAAACAACTACTACAGCATCTATAACACCTTTGACACTTCCAAAAGCTGAAATCTGCAATCTATTGTATCATCTTTTACCTTATCGTTACCATTTTCTTTTTACTTTAAGAACTAAATAAGAATTTAACTCAATAAGTATGGATATTCTCCTATCATAGCTTTTTTTCTATCAGCTGGAATAAATTATTTTTGCTCGAGGAGATCACTGCTTTGTTCAATCAAATTTCGATCCGAACGGCTCGATGAGACCACATCCTGTCGCGTTTCAATATTCACTTTGATTTTTTCGCAACTGCCGGATGTCCATCCAGCGACCCGAATTGCAAAAAGTCGCCCGAAACATTCGGGGATGATTCCTCTTCCGTCCGATCCGTCCCTCACATCCAACGCAGCCCCATCCCCCCCCTCCCCCGCTCTAAATGTCTCTGAGACGCGAGTTCGCGGCGGAATGGGGCGGCAGGGTGGTGGGGCAGAGGGTGGCCAGGCAAATGGGGTCGACCGCGAAAACGACTTATGATTGAAAGAGGAAGGACCGGAGTAAATCAAACGGAGGATATGTATAAATCCCGTCCGCGGTTACGTAATCCGGCAAAGGTTCTCTTTTTGTTGCTGGCTGGATCAATTTATTTGATCACTGTATGGGGGGGACGAAAAAGTAAATGCGTTTATATTCCGCAGTGTATAATTTTTTTTGTTACGTAAGTCCGTGCATGAATATTGATGCGAGAGCATGGATGTCGTGGAAAAAAGCAATAAAGAATCTTTGCGGCTATCATTTTGAATATCCTTTAAGCTGGATGAAAAAAATGTATCTGCCCAAATTATGAACATTACATTTTAAAGGAACCATTAAGCTGACATATACTGACTGATACCTGGAGCTGTAAACCTAATCCTTCTTTACTTAAACTGCATTACATAAGATCAAAATTAGATCGTGGCAATTGTTGAAGGAACATAAAAATGGAAAATTATATATATAAATTCTATTAACCAAATCTAAAAATTATTACACAAATCTTTTAAAATTTGTAGAGGTATTAAGAACTAAAGAAGAATCTTTTAGAACTATTTTAGATCTCATCAGAATTGGATTCAAGGTATTTTGGCATGGAGTTTTTGTTAGTCTTGATTGTATGAATTTTTAAGTAATAATATCATTAATATACCTCGGTTAGTTTCTTGATTTTCATTAAATCCCTCAAATAAATATTTTGGCAAATAGTGGCCACATCGCATTACATTATTTATGAAATGTTGGTCGTGCGGTTTCCCGTACTTTAAAGTTTGGCTCGTTCCCGTTCCACGTTCCGTACATAATGCGGAGTAATTCCACGTGTGAAAACTTGACGATTATCGCCGAAAATGTGTTTAGAATTGTTCGCGCCCTTATGGCGTCTGCACAGATTCTTGTTGGCCCATTCTGCGGTCGACCGAAAATGGGGCGGAGGGCACGGAATAATTACCGCTCCCGCGCTCGTGTGCAATTAACTTTATTAAAACTGCGGTACGGCGTTGCCCCCATCCACCCCTGTGCACCCTTGCAACACACCCTTTCGGCGGCGCGTATCCATTCCCAATTACCGCGAAAGAATCGCGAATAATTGCGATGCGCGCTAGATTGTTTAATAAACGTGAGCGCCATTAGAATTTTTGCGTTCTTGTAGGATTCCGGTATAAGCATACAATGACGCAATCCTTTATTCGGGGCGTACCGTTAGGCGGTGTCCGGCCTTTTCCCCCTTTGCGTTTAATTTAGCACGTTTTATGCAAATAAAACGAGGCGAACGAAGCGATCGTGGCCAGATGTCCCGATGAGGAAAATCGAACAATTGCGAATGGAACCTTAACGGGGACACACCGCCACTACCGATCGCTCCTTACATAAATTAACCGATATTAACAACAGGAAATGGTTTTTAACAAACTAAAATGGACACTTGACTTTCAGGAGACGATAGCGCAGATTTTTTTGCGAGTTTCCAATGTTAGGAACTTTGTTTTCCACTACAAGAAATTTATAGTCGTACAGCATGTTTAATGTTTCCAAAAATGTGACAGAAAGTATTTTGGTAACTAATATCAGCTATAAACTGTTGAGTCAATAATAAAAAAGTTTTATATTCTATTCTAATATTAAAATCAGATTATGATAAGTCTACTCCAAAATTTTTGCGATCAAGTAGGCTGATTATACCTCAGCTGGTGGAACAAGGAAATGACGCAAGCAAAAATATGACCAACAATGAAAGACATCAAATAGCCTTCGGATAGGAACTAATTAACCCCGTTACAGGACACTTGGTGTCAAACCCTAGAAGATTGTAGCAAAAAAACTGACCATCACTGCATTACATATCGATTCACTAGCACGTACTAAAAAAGAAAGGTTAAATCTATTCTCATCTCAGAAATATAGGTGAACTCTGAAGAGCTATTTACAAGGAACATATTTAAAGCTCTATTAGATCCTGGAGAAATTCACACACACAATGGATGATTCCCTAATGTTAACAAATGTACTTTTTGGCTGTCTTCTAGAAATTTGCAATGGCGACTTTTTTATAACGAAACAATAACCTAAGAACATGTTGGGAATTGACAAGTCTGTCTTCTCAATGATGACGTACCAATACTACCAATAATCAAGTAGACAACAGAGCGAAATATCAGCTATAAATCTAATTTAGCATTTCGAAATTTATAAAGATAACAAAACCACCTTCACTAGCAGATACAAATTCTGCCTCAGTTGTTGATTTCTATAATTGAGAAGTCCAAGATACTGCAATTTTGTTTATGAGAGAAACGAAACCAATTATTTATCATAGTCCGCTGCCAGTTGAAGTGCGGAGAAGTCCCATATCAGTGGCGCCTCGCAGAGGCCCAGTTGGATACTGTAGGTTCCGCCATAGATAGAGCAACCTTGGAGACAGCATAAGCTAGATCAGGGCGAGTAGCACAGGCCAATCCATTCATTTTTTTCCATTCCAAAAAGAGTACGCAACGAATGTCGATTGCGCGTTTACCAGGTGGTAATGCTGCCAGGTCCCACGTATCGTTTTTCTCAAAGGCCTTTATTTTTTCGTTCATTGCACTCACCCATTTATCCGAATGATGACTTTTCATGGCGTCGTTAAAGTTGGGTGGCTGTAGTTCTTCCAAAACGGCTTCTGTCAAACACGGACTGGGATTGATCCGAAATGAGATATGTATTCTACTTCGTAGTCATCAAATTTCACTGGCTGTCTGGTCATCCGTTCCAAGCGTCAAGTCTGGATGAGAGTTGCTTCCTCTTCCAAGGTATGAGGAGTTTCATACTGATCCGAATACCGTTATCTTGAGTGCTGCTGGTTAATTCGCAGTTGAGTTTGGCGTCTTCAGAAATGCTGTTGACTTCCTCGTCTTGGTTGGTCTCTTGTGGGATTTGAAGTTCAATGGTGTTGTTTGTTGTGCACAGCTTCTCTGGACGAAAGTCAACGTCTCGTGACTTTACTAAACGATGCGTCCACGGCATCCAAACCTCGTAACCATTTTTCTCATTCACGTATCCAACGAGATGTTGCTTTCTCTTCAAATTTTGAGCGAAACATCTTTGGAAAATTAACGTAGCATTCTGATCCGAAACTCGAATGGAGCTTCGTCTCGAACACTTACTTCCCCGTGCGATTTCTCTAAAAAAATCTGCCCTATCACATGCGTGAGCCCAAAACGTTTTCGACGGTTTGCTATATGTCTGTTTCGTTCTTCTACAACATTGTTTTGTGTAAGGAATTTAGGGACATGACGGACTAAACGTATGATTCGAAAATAAAAAGTAGTCACTTCTGATTTTTCTCAAATGAAAAATATGCGAGATAGTTGACAGATGTCAGGTGCTCGTTAGCATATGATAGTTGGCTGATGATAATTGAGAGATTAAATTTCAAAAATGATTTTTGACTAATGACAGTTGACAGATAACAGTTGACAACTGGCAATTAATAAAAAAACTGTTGACAGATGACAATTGATGAGTGGCTGTTGACAAATGACAATATGATACTTGACACATAACAAATAATAATTGACAGCTGACAATTCATAGGTGATATTTGCCTAGTGACAGTTGATATATAACAGTTGAGAGATGAAAATTGCATGAAAAATTGACTGCAAGAAGTAGTAACTTTTTTTCATGAAAAATATGCGAGACAGTTGACAGTTTGTTGAGACATATGACAGTTGACTAATGATAATTGAGAGATGACACTTCATAGATGATTTTTGACTAATGACAGTTAACAGATAACAGTTGATAGATGGTAATTAATAAATAACTGTTAACAAATGACAATTGATGAGTAACTGTTGACAGATGACAATTGCTCGGTAACATATAATAGTTGACACATGACAAATGATAATTGACAGATGACAATTCATAGGTGATATTTGACTAATAACAGTTGACAGATGAAAATTTATGAATAACTATTAACAGGTAATAGGTGCTTATTATCATGTGACAGTTGATGAATTACTGTTGAAAGGTGGAAATTAGTCAATAACATATGACAGTTGATGAATGACTGTTGACAGATGACAATTGCTTATTAATGTATGATAATTTTCACACGACAGACAGACAGACAGAATGATAGTTGACATAAAATATTTTATAGATAATATTTGACTAATGACAGTTGACATATAACAGCAGATGACAGTTGCTAGTTAACATGTGACAGTTAAAAATGACTATTGATAAGTGACAGATACTCGATGATATAGGGTAGGTGACACGTGATAGATGATAATTGACAGATGACAATTCATTGATGATATTTGACTAATGACATTTGACAGAACATTAACATATAGTAGTTGAGAGTTACCAGACAAAATACTAAAAATATTTATATAGATAAGAGATGACATGTAAATATATCACAGGTAAAGTAACATATGACAACATAAATAAAAGAATAAATTAAAAATAAGTGTTGAAGGTGAGACATGACAAAAATTACTCAATCTAAGATAGAAAAATAAAGTATAGTAGACATATGCAGCATAAATTACATTTAAATTTGACAAGTGACAGATAGTCAACATACGACAGTTTTTAGATCAAAAACAGTCAACAAATAAAGGCCAACATTTGAAAGATTAAAATTTATGGATAATAGTTCACAAAAGGCAGATATTATTTGATAAAGGGTATTCAACAGATGCTAGGTGATTTTTAACGGATGGTGATTATGAGATGGCAATTACCAGATATCCGCTAACAGTTAAAGTATGACAAAAAATATTTGACAAATCTAGATAAATTATAGATAACAGTTTAATATATTAGAGTTAACACATCACAGCTGCTATCTAATACTTAACAAATTACAGATGACTAAAGACAGCTAGTAGATGACAAATGACAGATGACAAATGATAGTTGGTAAATGAGAAATAAAAGATAACAAACAACAAATGACAAATCACAGATGATAAATGTTGAATGGGTAATGACAAATGACAGATGATGGATGACAAATGACAGATTTCAAATAAATAAGAAAGAGAAATGAATAATTATTTATGTAGACAGATCAGATTACATATATACCAATGATAGATAATATTTGGCAGATGACAGTAGACAAATGACATTTAGGCAGACTACAGATAAAATGATGATAAATGACAAACGACGGATGATATATAGATAGAAAAGCGAACTAAAAATGGCAGGTAGATGTAGACGGAAAATAAAAGATAAAAGATGACTATGATCTGTCATCAAAAAGAAGAAGGAGAGACAATTTATAGTCCGATTACAGGTGACAGTTAAGAGAGAACAGGGTGACATAAAGATATATATCGGTTCATAGTAGTTTGATGAATAAAAATGAGAATAGAAAGATTATAGATGATAAGAGGACAAAAACCAAATGACAGATGACAAAAAACAATAACAATTGAAAAATGACAGATGACAAATGATGGTAACACAGGATAGATGACAAATGAAAGATTAAAAATGAGAGATGAAAAATGACAGATGACAATTATGTAATGCCTTTCTAACAAGATGACAGATTTTTTTTAAAGATGATAATTGTTGATGAATGACTGTTGACAGATGACAGTTGCTCATTAATGTACAATAACTTATACACCACAGACAGGCATCATTCTGTCAGTTGACAGAAAATAATTCGTAGATAATATTTGGCTAATGACAGTTGACATGTAACAGTAGGCAGATGACAGTTGCTAGTTAACTCGTGACTATTAAAAATGACTGTTGACAATTGCCAGATTCTCGTTAATATAGGGTATGTGACATGCGATATAGATAATAATTGACATATGACAATACATCGATGATATTGGAGTAATGACAGTTGGCAGAAAACGATTAACAGATAATAGTTGAGAGTTACCAGACAAAATACTAAAAATATTTACATAGATAAGAGATGACGTGTAAATATATCACAGATAAAAATAATATATGACAATATAAATAAAATGTTTAATTGTGGAGGCGTTTACTTTGTGGTACATCTTGAATATACTGAAGAAAGAAAACAGGATCACTTTGTTTTACCACTTTTTATTTAACAAATTACATGTGACTATAGTTTCGACTATCAACTAGTCATTATCAAACATAAAGTATATAAAATTATAAATAAAAGAATAAATTAAAAATAAGTGTTGAAGGTGACACATGACAGAAATTCCTCAATATTAGATAGAAAAATAAAGTATAGATAACAAACGACAAATAATAATGAATAGCTTATATTCGAAACTATAGTCACTGTAATGGTTTAAAATATAGTTTTAAAACAAAGTTGTTGTATCTCATTTTCAAATCATTCAAGATGTACCACGAAGCAAATGCCTCTACTATTAAATACAAACAACAAATGACAAATCACAGATGATAAATGTTCGATGAGAAATGACAAATGACAGATGATGGATGATAAATGACAGGTGATAAATAACAAAAAGAAATGTATGATTATTTATTTAGACAGATCAGATCACATATATAAAAATTATAGACAATAGTTGACAAATGACACTAGACAAATGACATTTAGGCTGACTACAGATATGATGACAAATGACAAACGACGGATGATAGGTAGATAGAGAGGCGAACTAGATGGCAAATAAAAGATAAAAGATGACAGATCATAGACCAAAAAGAAGAAGGAGAGACAATAATGTTATTTATAGTAAAATTACAGGTGACAGTTAACAGTGAATTGGGTGACATAAAGACATACATCGGTTTATAGTAGATAGATGAATAATAATGAGAATAGAAAGACTATAGATGATAAGATGTCAAAAAACAAATGACAGATGACCAATAACAATAGACAAATAACAAATAACAATTGACAAGTAACAGATGACAAATAATGATAATAGATGACAGATGACAAATGACAGATAATAAATGTGAGATGAAAAATGACAGATGACAATTATGTAATGCCTTTCTAACAAGATGACAGGACTTTTATTAACACATTGACCATTTTGTCAGTCACCGGTGATTATTATTGTTGTTATTTGTTAAGTCAACTATGAAAGCTACATAATTTATATATTAAAATTGCATTTGTATATTAAAAAATTGACAATAAATCATTCGTATATAACATAGAGTTTTCTGACCGTATTGGCTAGAATACGAGTAACATTTTTTCCGATGCATCCTAATACTTTAGAGAATATTCAAATTTTCAGAGGTCATAATAGATCTCCGTCACTATTTCATGCCACACACCCACGAGAGTAAGGCACCAGAAATGTTTATACAATTTTGATAAAATATTACATAGGAAAAATGGTATTTTTGATATTCTTCTTGATTTTTTGTTGTTTTCTTCATTAAATAGTATATTAGTTTCTTCTTCAAAAAATTGGTGGCACTGTTGTTCAAGGTTTATGTGTTACTTTTTTAAAATCTGTCTAATCAATTCTAGCATCTGAATCACTTTCCTCCTCCGCATTTTGTAAACACTCGACAAAGTTCTTCATTTGATCTACAAACATCTTTTCACCCTTGATGTTGTAATAATGCTTGTGCGGCTAGGACCAAGATTTTGCGGTAATCAAAATTAGCCATTGGCTTGCTACCAAAGAAGATCTCAAACTGGTATAACACTGGTATCATGAATTACCACGTAGTAACGGTCGCCACAATCCTTATGATCAAACTGGTATAGTCAGAAATAGCATTCTTGCTTAGTAGAGACATCTTAGAAACCCGACTTGACAGTAGATACTTAATTATATAAAGAGTGTAGACAAAAACCCTTTCTTGTCTTGGGGTTCGAACCACCATTCTAAAACTGTTTTTACTTCAGAAAATGATACTATAGCAAAGACAATCAATATATTTTTGTTTGAAAATACTTCAGCAAACAATTAATAGGATTTTTAGTTCGCTTTCTAACACAGTAACAAGAAATAATTCGAATTTATATATGATTTCAGTAGATTACCCATTCAATGAATTGAAATGGATCGAAATTAAATAACTTTTTTTTCCGCTGGTGATAAATAAAATCTCTCGAAGTAAATTACAAACCTTTTAAAAAAAACGTAAAACCAATTAGGGCACCATCACTTATGTCACGTTTGATTTCCACGAATAATCCGTTCGTGAAATTTCGAAAACCGGTCCCCTCGCATCCGTATTAATAGGCCAACACCGCTCCTCTCCCTTGTTCTGATCTGCCCGGCTGTTCCTGAGCTTCATCAGCGGTAATTGACAGTCAATTACAATTCGGGAAGTGTGCGGTGATTGATTGGCCCATGAATCTCGCCGCCGAAATGGATTTCATTCGGCGGCGCACTGAAAAAGTGGGGAAAAACCGCTTAAAATCCAGCAGACGTCTGACAGTATAATAAAGGAAAGTAATTGAATATTATACCCCGTCAGTTTTTTTTTTCTTCTTTTTGGTGGCAGCGCGGCGACCAGAAAACTTTTCCCGGTGTGCATTCCAGTTCAAAAAAAGCGGATATAAAGTGCACGGAAGAGGGTTAAGGGTAATTTATATCTGGAGGGGCTTTGTCGGAAATCTGCGACACTAGTTAGACTTGAATGTTGCGGGAGAACAACGGCTGCCCGAAATAGTGCGCTCCGGATAATTAAAAAAGAAAATCCGCACTACATCACCGATGTTTGCCTGTAGTTCGTAGATAGAAAGAGTTCGTCGAGAAAGTCTAACATCCCGTGGAATTTATCATCGTGAAATAAACGTTGGCGAAACAAATGGGACGCGATTTTCGAGATAATTAGTGAAATAATTTATGCAACGCACTTAATACAATTGAAGCGCAATTCGAATTAATCTACATCTAGTTGTATAGATAGTTTCGTTAACCACAATGTCAGTTATGAATTTAAATATCAAATATTATACGCTGCATAGTTATCGTTAAGTTTAAATATTTATATCTAGGATGACTTTGACAGACTTTTTATGATATTGGAATATCTTTGGGCATTAGTCTGACCCGCGTATATTCAATACTGTATGAATATTTGTCTGTCAAAAAATTGTTCACATAATTTAATAATCATTCAAAAAAGACTTGTGTCGATTGGTAGAAAAAAATGATTGCTTCAAAACAGGCCCATGTCATTTTTCTAATGATAAATTAATCTCAAATTAAGCACCTTAAAATACTTATTATTAAACATCGTCACACTTGAATTAGTGTGTGCGGCATACATAATGTTTGCGGCGTTTCGGCATTAAAGTGAAACGTTTCGTAATATTGTATTACGTTACCAATTAACATCTAATTTTCTATTAAACTAATCCACGGGGAATTTTCCAGTCGATTAGCTTCCGGCATGGATAATTAAAATTTTACCCTGTGACATAAAGCAATTTCGTAATTATTGTTAATTCAATATGGGAGGTTAATTAATTACCCATCGACTGTTATTAATACACGGCGTGAATTAGACTGTTGTAATAATGTTTTAAATTATGAGTGCCCAATTAAAGGTTTAGTTTATCGTTCAATGATTTCAATCACTTAATAATGCAGCGCTGATGTAAATAATAATTAATTATAATTCCACATTATGTTCAACAGTTTAAACAGTTAAATATATTAATATGTCTATTTTATTTCTTCTCAAAGCCACGATAATTATTATTATCCGAAAGGAATCTACCCTTTATTTAGAAGTAAAACCTGCTCTTGAGGTAGAACCATCAGACATAATTGAAAATGTAAAGGCTTAAATCCAAAATAAGGAAGGAATTCATCCAGATTAACAGAGGTTGATTTTTGCTGGTAAACAATTGGAAGGTAGTCATACCTAATCAGATTATTACTAGAAAGAATCAACCCTTCACTTAGTATTACGTCTCAGAGGAGAATTTTCGTGAAAACTAGAACTTTAAAAGTCGAACTATCTGACACCATTGAGAAAATGAAGAAGGATTGAGTCAAATTGAGTAATGTAAGTAATCTTGATGTTTGTATTAATAATACATACATCCCGTACACATAAGTTGCAGACAATTTACGATTACATTAATATTAAAATAATGCAGCTTTTATTTAGGAATTTTTCCCATGGGCACTCGCAGGAAGATTAATGCCCAGGAGCATACCGTACATACCGCAATGCTTAATATTAATTAGCAATTCGGCAAAATATTCAACCATAAAATACCCGGCGGTCGTTCCAGCCATCAGGACGGGTAACGACAATTTATCTCTTGTAGCGTCACATCGCGACACACTTTTTGCAGCATATGAAGAACGTAATGTGCTGTATAAGCTGAATCTAAATCTAAATCCGAGCGAAAGAAGTTATGGATAGAAACATAAGGAAGTTGTGTGTGTGTATGTGTTTCTGTATAGAAATTCCCAGATTATCTACAGTTAACTAGAAACAAAGTTCTACGCATATACAAACATGTGATCTAGCACTGTAACAGTACAGGGGGGCCATTAGTCATCGGGTCCGTATATGGGAGCCTCTCTCAATTGATACATTATCGCCAGTTTTGTAGCAATTTTTGATAACAGTACCGGACGGTAAATTAGCGGTAATGGGAAACGGGGGGGAGATGCCTTGTCTCGGAATGTTCAGTTTTCTTACGGAATCGGTCCACGTGCTCGCCGGTAAAAGTAATTTCACCTTCGCATCTTCGCACCGTTAACAATGTGTTTACTTTTATTCAGCGCTAACAGGATTTGAATTTTAACAGTAACATCTGATCATTGCGCACCCGTCGTAATTACGTAAGTTGCCAGTAATGCCGTATTATTCGTCGGCGTCAGACATGTTATGTGGAAGAAATTTAATTAAAACATCAAATTATTATCGTGCCTAGAAATAACAGATACTAACATTACAATCTTGATAAGTAATTTCTGACAGGAACTTCGTTGTTGGAAGCTCTTAATAGTGATATTAATTATTTGAAATTGTTAAGCTTGTGAACATAGTAAAGCATCATTCACTTGTTTCTAAATGAACACAGTTTTATTCTGCTACATAATGCAATAAATTAGGACAGACAAAGAGATTATCTTATTACAGTGTATGCATTGTCCATAAATTTTGATCATTGCATAATAGGTCCGGAATGCACTAGATCAAGAAGTGGTTTAATCTAGACACTCAATATTAAGAAGACCAAATACATGATTGTCACCAAATCTGAAGTACCCAATGAACTTCTGTATGAGGAAGGGGAAAGGCTGGAAAAGTCGAGAGGTATAACTATCTGGGTACAAACGTCGACTGCGCCATGGATTACTGCGCAGAAATAAGGATTCGCATTGAGAGCCCGTGCATCCTTTGTAAAGATTAAAAAGCTGCTCTGTAGCCGCGACTTGAGCTTGGACTTCAGAACTCGACTGCTCAAATGCTACATATTCCCAGTCCTTTTCTATGATGTAGAAGCTTGGACTCTCAAAGTGTATTACGAGAGGAAATTAGAAGCCTTTGAGGTGTGGGAGTACAAGTAGGATATTGAGAGTATCAAGGGCAGAACATGCGAGCAACGTGGAGGTTCTAAGAAGAATGGAGAAAGACAGAGAGATTCTGCAAGATTGCAATATCTCGACCACAGTATGAGAGGTCCGAAATAATAAATTCTGCGACTCGTAATCCAAGGAAGAATCGCGGGAAAAATATCTCTCTGAGCTTAGAAATCTACGAAAATGGTTTAATGTCACGTTAACTTATTAAAAAACAAATTTTCTAAGAACAAAAAAAATATTTTAAATTATTATTAATGATTTTCGAAAAATTAATGTTAGAGATTTGCAACAAGAAGTTTTTTTTTTAATTTATCTAAAAAAGAATTTTAAAACAATTTAACTGTTAAAGTGAAGATTTTAAAGGCTTTAAGAAATTATAATAAAATGAGATTTCTTATGAACTATTACAAAAAACATTGTCCTCGGCGTTTACATGCTAAGAAAAAACAAAAATTTTTAAATTAATTTTTTAAAAACTAAGAAGAGTTTTTAAAATTAAAATTAATATTTCTTTAAAAACCTATGAAATTTGTGTCAAAAAATGTTAGTGAATAAAAAATTGTTACAAATTGTCAAAAAACCAGTTAGGTGAAGATTTTTAAGACTTACTGAAATTGTAAAAAAAAATGTGTGTACTTGTAAACTCTACAAAAAAACAGTTTTAAGAACGTCTTTAAACTAATAGAAAACAGCGAAATTCTTTTCTAACATACAAAAAACTAAATTTTTGAGAATTAAAAAAGTATTTAAAATTACAATTAATGTATTTCTAAAAAAAGAATAAAAAAAACAGGTTTAAATTTGTCTAAAATTATTGGGGATTCATAACATAAAAATTTGATTAAAAAATAATTTTCTAAAAAGAGTATTAAGTTAACAGTGAAAACTTTTTATTTTACTCAATACAATTGTTTGGCTACACTGTAGCTTCTTCAGGTAAAAAAATATAATATATATTATGCAGTGAGTAAAATATAAAGTTGAAAATCATCAATAGTTTACTATTGTAATTATATTAAGTGATAATGGATTTTCAAAATATAAGTACCTCAACAATCAACGAAATTAAACAGTGAAAACGAGGAAAATATTCATAAAAAAGAAGTTTTCGACTTGCCTAAAATTATTGTTAAATAAAAAAAATTGCCTGAAAACAGTTTTATAAACAGTCTTTTCAAAAAAATAATTAAATATTTAAAACAAACAAAAATTTAGTTATAAATAAAATATTCTAAAAATATTACTTCATTAGAATTTTATAAACAAAAAATGGTTAATTTCCTAAAACAAGTAAATGTTTAACTATTTTCTAACAAAATTTATTTTATTTAAACCTATTAAAAACGGTTAAAAATTTAAACAAGAAATTTTTAATTTGCCTAAAGCTGGAATTAAACAAAAAATTGCTTAAAAACAATTTTCTGAATAATAATAATTTATTGATGTAATAACAGTAAGTTTTACAAAAGTCATAAAATATATGAGTTTATGACTTAATATCAATACATTTTCTTTCAAATTTATAGGAGACAGCGTTTTTATATAAAAAAAGAATAACTTAAAATACTCAGAAATATATAAGAAAAAATGTTATTTAATTTTTTTTTAGAAAACAAAAAAATTGAATATTTGCTTAGAAACAGTTTCCAAATAATTTAATATTTGTTGAAGTTAAAAAACAAATAAAGAATTTGTAGAAAAAAACACATTTATTTTCGTTGGCTTTCAAGTGTTTTTTTTTTTAAGTTTTTATTCAATTTCAAAAAACACTTGAAAGCCAATGAAAAATTGCTTTTCAAAAGAATTGATTTAATTTAAATAGGCCAAGATGGTTGGAAATTAATAAAATAAAAAATTAAAAAGATTTATTGAATGTTTGTTTAGAAATAGTTGAACAAAAAATTCTAAAAAAAGAATGAAAATTTTAAACTCTTAAAAATAGCCAAAAAAAACGATGAAGTAAAGATTTTCAAGAGTTGGAGAAAATAAATTTTAATTTTTTTTCTAGACTTAAAATTTACGACAAAAATGTTTTTATTGATCTATAAAATAATGCAACTTGTCAAAATATTCAATTAAGCGAAAATTTTGAAGGCCACTTGAAATTATAAAAAAAAACATTTTTTGTAAATAGTTTCAAGAACGTTTTCCAGCAATACGAAATCCGTGTAATTTTTTTAAATTACTAAAATAAGTTAATTTTCTAAGAAATAAAAGTGAAAAATTGTCAAAAAACAAATGAGAATTTGTTCAAGGTTAAAAAAATCATCTGAAAAATAATTATAATTTAAAATAGTATCTACATATAAAAAAAACCTTTAAATATCTAAAAGTAGTTAAGTCAAAAGATTATCTAAAAAATTGTCACAAGTAAAAATCAAAATTGGACAATTGTCAAAAGGTAAAAAAAGTGAAAATTTATCAGAAAATCAAATGATAAATTGTTTGAGATTAAAAAAAACCATCTGCAAATAAATGATAAGTTAATAAAAACATCTGAGAAATTTGTTATAAGTTAAATAAACATGTATAAAATTGTTGCCTTGAAAGTTGACAAAAGGCAAAAAAATACTTTAAAGAAATGGTCACAAACTTCAAGGAACATTCAAATATTATCTGTATTAATTAAAACTAAAAAAAATTAAAAGTTTTTATAAACTAAAGTAATTTCTGAAAAATTGTTAAAAGTATCTAAAAATTGCAAAAAATCAAATGAAAAATTGTTCAAGGTTAAAGAACATTTGAAAAATTACTAGAAGTTAAGTTTCTAAGAAATAAAAAAGAAATTAAAAAAATTGTCAAAAAAAAACAAATGAAAACTTGTTCATGGTTAAAAGAATCATAATTTAAAATGTTATCTACATATACAAAAAAACCTTTAAATATCTAAAAGTAGTTATAAGTCAAAAGAATATCTAAAAAAATAATAAATAAAGTAAAAATCAAAATCTGACAATTACCAAAAGTTAAAAAAGTGAAAATTGTCAGAAAATGAAATGATAAATTGTTTGAGATTTAAAAAGAAGCATCTGAAAATAAATTATAAGTTAATAAAAACATCTGAGAATTTTGTTATAAGTTAATAAAATTTTTGCCTTGAAATTTGACAAAAGTAAAAAAAAACTTTAAAAACTGGTCACAAACGTCAAGGAACATTAAAATATTATCTGTACTAAAAAACAAAAAACATTTAAAAGTTTTTATAAGCCAAAGGACATTCTAAAAATTGTTAGAAGTAAAAAATACTAAAAATTGGCAAACTTTAAAAATTGTCATAAAATAATTAAATAATTGTTGTAAGTTAAAAAAAACATCTGAAAAATTATTAGAAGTTAACAATAAAACAGCTTAAAATTTGTTATAGGTTAAATATTTTATTTAGACAATTCTTACAAGTTCGAACAAAAAACGTCTAGAAGTTTCTCACAAGTAAAAAAAAAATTTAAAGGGTTCTCATAACATAAAAACCTTATCTGCATACAAAAAACTAAAAAAATATATCTAAAAGTTTTATAAGCCAAATGAAATTCTGAGTAATTGTCAAAATAAAAAAAAACTGAAAATGTATGCGATATAAATAACCTGAGAAATGAGTATAAGTTAAATTAAAAACTACAAAATTGGTTTAAGAACGTCTAGAAATTGCCAAAAGTAAAAAAAAATGTAACATCCATTCGAGACGCTCGCCAGTTGCAGTTGTCAGTTGTCTCTCTGACAACAGACACCCTCGCGCTCATCCTCCATCCCCAGAAGCGGACCGACCCCGTGCGCCGGCACCCACCTCCTACTGAAATCACTTACTAAGCTAGCGCTGATAGCGGCCTACTAACTTAACCACCCTGAACTGATTACAGTCTCATTTAAAAGTGTAAACCGTTTGATGTATAACATATTATTCTTAATTTGTGTATATTCTTGAAAAAGAATCCCACAAACTGACGCCCAACGTGAGGCTCGATACATCAATAGATACGACACACAACCAGCAGACAAAATGGCAACGGTCACGCTTATAGCGGAACAATTTCAAGAAACATTAAGAAACACTAATGGCGATGGGAAAAACGGATAATTTTCCAATTGCAAAACGCGATACTTGGAAGGAAGCAAGAATCCAGTAGAGGTAGAAAGATTTTTAAAGACAATCGAAGTATTTAGGAAGATAGAAAGGATTACCGTCGAAGACGCAGTTCAAGGTTTGCCTTTATTATTAACGGACGATGCAGCACTGGCAAGAAGTGCTTACAAGTGGAACTATTAAGAAGCACATTCGCGTCAAGGAAGTCGGCATTCATGATCGTTCAAGAAGTGTTCGAGATGCGACAGGGATAAAATCAGAACACAGACTCCTTTGTAGCCGAAAACAGGTCTCCCATGGCACAAATCACAGAGCATGTATTTTTAGAAGCCCTGCAGATCAATATTGTTTTCGGACTGGTAAGTTCCCAAATATAAGAAAAGATTGCAAGAGAAGGAATCACGACCTTTCAAAATTTTATTGCTAAGGCCCGAGAAACTAAGCGCTCGTGGTAAGAACAGAGGGACGCACCCACAGAAACCACGGCTGACATCGGAAGAAAGAAGTGCTCCCACAAATATGTGATCAACGAATGCCAAAAAATATGAAAAGCTCTGAAAAAAATAGACGAGGATCGTGGAAGATAAGACGCCCGCACCGAAATTCGCGTGAAAACCAGAGACGATTCGGCCTAAGCATACCACGTGCAACCCGATGCCAGGAGAAGACAACAATCTTGCTTTCTGCGCAATTAATACAAACAGGCACATGGGAGACTATTATACAAACATCTTGCACAGCAGGGTGCGAGGCAATTATGGATAAATCACCGTGGCTGATGGCAAGCCACACCTTGCCAACCACAGAAGTAATTGTAAAAAACCGAGGCCGCGCGATAAGGACAATATTCATTGTCTTACCAGAAATCACTGAGAACGTCACACTGTTAGGGGTTGACTTCATGGAAAACGCAGGTATTTTGATCAGAGGACCTGGCTAAAAAAATCGATTACGACCTGGAGATCCAAACCTGTCATCTTTATGATTTAGCGACACCCCTCTCAAAGGAAGACAAAGAAGTTCTATTGGAAGGAACAATAGAAATCGACTGGAAAGAATATCAGCTCGTGCCACCTCTAGTTTCACCACCTCCGGACATGTTAGAAAAGATCAAAATGAATCAATTCTACTTCCCGAAGTACATAGATGCTTTGTTCATCGATTATACCCAGAAAACTCCAGTGAGCCTAAAATACTCGCTGAAGCCATTCCCAATACGAGCCAGGCGCACCAAGCCGATCCCACTATTCTCCATGGACGTACGGTTTAGGAGAGACGAAGAAACTGAGTTGACTTCAGCAGAACGAGATATAGCTAATGCCGTACTTCAAGCCAACCACACCACCTTTAATTATGTGGAGATGGAGCATACCATCAAAATTACAGAAAACACCCCACAAGTCCGACAAAAAGAACTCAAAAGAAAGGTACGATTGTTATTAAGGCAGAACATTATAAGAAAATGTTAATTTCCTTGGGCCGCACCCGAAGTTATGGTCCCCAAGGAGGATGGAGGAACACAACTCTGTATGGGCTTTGGAAAACTCAATGCTGTAACGGATCCCTCCGGTACCTGTTGAAGAACTACTAAATGCCATTGGGAGACCCACAAGCTTCTCAAAAATAGGTCTGCGCACCAGTTATTGGCAGATCTCCTTTAAGCCAGAAAATCAAAAAATAATTCATTTATCAGCCCATTCGGCTCGTACCAATTTAAAAGAATACCGTTCGGTTTACGGAACGCACCATCGACATTTTGACGACTAATAGACCGGTTTGTAGGACGCTTGAAGGACGTGAACATGTTTGCTTACCTGGACGATACTTTTGAAAACCACTTAGAAGACCTCACCAAAGTAACGAAGGAAGAGTGATTAATCTTGAAATCAGCAGGGAGAAAAGTTTGTCCTTTTGCAACACGGTGCGTTTCCTTGGACAACAGATCTCCAAGAATTGATTCCTACCGGATCCAGATAAGGTCAGCGCTATCCAGAAAAGGGCCAGACCACAAAACATCAAGCAATTAGTGTCGTTTCTTCGGACGTGCTCGTGTTATACAAGCTTCATTCATAGTAGTCTAACCAAGAAAAAGCCCTTTGGAAATGGGAAGAAGAGCAAGATAATCGAGAGCCGATTATTTACACCGGCCGAGGAAAACTACGTGATGAAAAAGAAGCACTCGCCATGCAATGGCCAAGTTCTGAAGTATCTAAATGGATTTCCAGTGACACCAGCGACCCACCACCAACCCCTGCGAAGGCTGATGAGTATACAATAACCCCTAAGATGACTGGCCCGATGGGCTCTACAACTCTAGGCTTATAACTTGGATATTGGATACCTTCCCGGCCGTATAAACAAGGTAGCAGACACTATATCTCGGCCAGTCCTCGAAGATGACCACCAGTACCCGTGGGAAGTCCGCACAGTCACCATGGACCTAGCAGCCCAAACAAACAGAGATATCTGTGCCATCCAACTTAAGGACGTCGACGTAAAGAAAATCATAGATGAACTGGAATCTCCAACATCGAACGAGAACGCCGTTTATTGGTCCTGCAAGGGCTAATTAATGGCCAATAGAGTATTATACAGGTACAACCGACAGAGTGTCCAGGAAGATGCACAACTAGTTATTCGCAAGAGGGAGATTCTATTGATCCTTCACGCTCACCACAATGACGCTACAGCAGGACACTATGAAATACAGCGTATGCTACAACACATCCAGAAGAATTATTACTGAAAGGGAATGCAAGATAATGTAGAAATGCAAGAGTTTCCGTGAGTGCCAATACTACAAGTTTATGAACTTAAAGCCTGTGGGTCTACTCCTACCTACAATGGTTCAAAGTGTTAGCCTTCGATCTATTCGGACCACTACCTCCCACCCCGGATGAGAAGACAACGATCTTAATAGTGGGAGACCTCGCATCGAAATGGGTTGAGCTTTTCTGGCTTGAGAAAGCCACAGCTAGGTACTGTGCTAATCGTTATAAGAATCCAAAAATGCACACTTATCTAGTGATCACACGCAAGCAAATCCATTTGAAAAAAAATCGAGACCTAAAGATTCGGCTAGAAATCCTCACCAAGGACCAACAGCACAATCGAGGGCCGAAATCGATTAATTTCACCATGGATTCCGCCCAGTGACAAGTCAGGGGATTCAGTGCAACCTTCCTTACGTTTGGAGAATAGCTCCGAATATACTTTTTTTAATATATTTTCAAATGGGTACTACATTCCGGATGATCCTCGTATATTTTTTTGCATAGATAACTATGCCAAATCATGAATTTTTCATATCATCCTGAAAATTGGAATTCTATGTAGATCCACATTTCCGACAAAAGGAACACATATCACAGTCTGGATCTCGGAAACAATATTTGAATAATTAATACAAATTAGCGATGTAATAGGCGCACACTTTCCCGATTGGAAATCCACGGAAACAATCCTTTCCATATAATCATGGTCAATTTAAATTTAAATTTTCGCCTAATATTTGCCGACGGTTACCATATACATAATTGCATTGATATTCGTAATTATGCGTGTGTTTGCTTTACGTATGTAAATTTGCGTCCGCAATTTGCAATTTTCGTCCGCGGACTATTGACACCCTAACGTTAATAACGGCGACGTCCGGAAGCCGATGGATCGGGCCAGTTCGATGATTCACCACCGCCAAGTGAAATGAGAGGATTTATGCGGATCGCGTGCACCGACTTACCGCAGGGGTGCATCGCTTTGCGAAATGATGGATATCCCCCGTACCGCCCCGCCGATCACGATAATTAAACGTTCCCTCCGCCGGCCAGATTAATGAAAATGAAGTCGGCACCGTAACTCCGCATTAGGTGGTTAAAAGAGCACTTACGTCGCTTTCGCTTGTTCCATTTGGTTGCAAGTGTTGAATAATCTACTTTTAATAATAGAGATTTGGATTAGTGACGATCTGCGGGATTACGGATAAATATACATACAAGGGAGGTGATTATTCATTTTTGCGTGTTGGATAACATTAATATTGGGTAATAATATACTCATTTATATTACAGTTTTTGCAACGAAATAATTCCCACGTGCGTATATTTATGAATTGGTGTTCCACAGGTATCAAAACTGTTGCCTAATAGATACATTTCATAGCCCAAATTTTCAAATTTATTTGATCGATGAATTTGGATGTATCATTTAGTACATCATAGCCCACACAGCTTTTTTAAATTATTTAGACTAGAAGTTATTTCTACTACTACTGTTACTCAATCAGACGAGTGCATCGATTTAAATTTTGATTGATAGATGCATCGCTGCTATGCATTTAAATGAAAATCCGAGGAAATGGGCCGGCGACTGCATCAATCATAAAATCACGACTGCACGCTTTATCTCCTCGAGGATAAATAAGAAAAGAGGGGTAGGTTTTAATGTCCCATTATACGATTCGCAGTCACGCATCCATCAAGTCTCCCCTTTTCTTCGGGCGTGGGCGCGCACCGCGCGGGGCGGGCGGCAGGCAGCAACAGGATGATACAAGGGTACACGAATCCCTCAGGATGCGTAATAAACGATGTAGACTTTAAGGATAAAAAATCAGGCGCATTTAAGTAGATAAATCTTGATTATTAAGAGGAGCGCTGCGTGCCGGTGGTGTGGGTTTTTCATCGTCGGCGAACACACCGCGAGAGCGAGCAAAAAAAAAACGCAACAAAATAAACGCCATTTATAAAATTTTCCGCTCCGCGGCGCTCCCAGTTTCTCGTAGTGACAAAAAGTCGATGTTGTTTCCTAGAAAACGCTCTCATCTTATGATCTTTTATAAACCAATCCCGGATTATCGCGGAAAAAAAGGCGCGATTCTTACATCGTATTTCCTGGAAAAAACTACATAAGCAGCTTATATTAAAGAGAAGAGGAATTCACACTTTAAAGTTTTTTTCTTACAGGTTTTACATGTCATCTTAAAAAGAGTTCAACAAAAAATATTTTTTTTAAATATATTTGGGGCAAAAAATCTTATTCCTTATCCTAAAATGTTAATGAAGAAAAAAAACTAATGACTTAGAAGAATTTCTTTTATAGTACTACAAAACTTTTTTAAGAAAGAAACATTATCAAAACAAGACAAAAAACTAATAGTTGACATACTATCCAAACTAAAAGTTACGATTTGAAAATGGTATTGAAACCATTGTATAAAATCTGTTATACAAAACAAAGTAATAAGTGTGTTTCATTTGCAAACTAAAACAATTGCTAGGAACTTAAAAAAATAGTGACAAATGTAAGGATTTCTGCAATTGAGCTATATTATTTTGGTTATACAATTATTTTTGATAATATTTACCAAATGAAGATAAAAGTAAGTAATTTTCATATTAAACATTTTTTGAACGTATTACTCATACTCGTGATAAGTAAGATAAATTGACAAATCGTGCCTCACAAATTCAAAACTATTAACACGGGCAAGATTTATCGCCGATAAAACCGTTTAACAGATAGTGAAAAATGATTTAAAAACACGACCTGTAAATGATAATAAACATAATTTATTGTGGTACGTATATCTATAATCGATATCAGCATCTGTGTGTGCCGTAAAAGTGTGTGGGCGATCGGCGGGGCACTTATTGGCGGGTATAAATATGTCCAATTTCCAATACTAAATAAGATCGTTGTGCGTTCCGGGCGCCCCGGAAAAATTTATAGAGGAAAATGCGCCGGGGGCCGTCGCCGCCACGACGCGCGAAGCCTTCGCCGATGCCCAGGCCGGCCCATTATCCATTCCAGGTGCATCATTACGGACAATTTGTGGCGGCCGGCCATTTATAAAATGATCAATAATTGAATATTATGCAAAGCGCGAGCCGTTCCAGGCCGCCGTTTTGGTCCGATGACAATTCCGGCGTAATTTCAAATCACTTGGGCGCACGCAATTTCAAAAAGAAAACACGGCGGCGGCGTAATTGAAATTGCCCCTGTTTATTTTATCGCATTCCGCCCGTGGTTAAATCTGGAAGCAATTGCAATCCTATTAACCAGTGCGCGTTGTAATTTGCACACACGTACTAATATCCAAATAGTGTCATTTGAAGGAAGCATCAATGATAATTGCCTATGGTTCAAAGGCTTTTAATGCCAACATACAACCCCTGACAATAAAGTTCGGTGAATAGTCCTGTAATATTAACGTAAAAAACTAGCTGGATTATTCTGAAAAAAAAGGTTGAAGAAGATCTTCGACAAATTTTTGATCATTTAGATAATAACCTTCTATCGCTAAATATAGAAAAAACCAAATAGCTATCCTTCTCTTGTCAAACAAACACCCTCCCTCCATTCCAATAGTTATTAGTCACATCAAGCAGAGATGTTCGTAATATCCAATGAAGAAGGAAAATAAACTATTTAGGAGTCATTATTGATAAACATTTGAGATGGGATAAACAAATTCTATATGCTGTCCAAAAATTGAGATACAGGTTATGCCAAATAAAATCACTATCGGAATTCCTCGGTCGTGACCTCCTGAAAATAATATAGTAGAGAGTCACATATATTATGGTCTAACCTGTTGAGAATCAGCAAGAGATGTTCTGTTGTATCCGTCAAAGTTTTTTCAAAAATTTTAAACGAATTGACTATTCATCTGTCAAACTTTTTGAAGAAAGTCATCAAAGAGAAAGGAAGTGTAACTAAGCATACCCATCATTAAAATACCAGAAAAATGGAAGACTGGGTAGTTCCTAAAGTAAAATTGGCAGTTACCCAAAGATCACTCGATTATACCTAACCAAAGGTTTTTAAAGGATCGCCCCCATCCCTCTAAAACATCATTAATTGTATCCCAATTATGAATGGTACCGATCACCCATCCAACTATTGACCAGAACCAACGTTGCTGCAAGTCAGTTCGGGGCTGTAACCACCACCGGCGTGTTTTTAAATAAATTGTCCTTTAAAATCAATAAATTTGCCATTCAACCGTTTTATATTCACTGGATGATCAATCAAAATCAATTAAGATCATTTGATATTAATTTAAGATTTTACACCTACATTTTCAGATTACTTAAGTTTTCTGTCATGCAATGTAATTTTAAGTCTTGCAAGTCATCCAACATAATTAAAAAGTCTTTCAGTTTCACTAAGTGATTGTGTGGGGTTTACTCAAAAATCATTCTAGGTAATTTGCTTGTCAATTAAAGTTGTTTGAGTTACAGGGAATTAGTTCCTCTTGGCCAGGGCCCATACGTCTTCAAGCTCAAACGATAGCCTTGCAAAGATGTGCTCAGGTTTGTACGAAGAAAGGCCACAAAGGGGCACACATCGGTCTGATCTCAAGCCAGGCAGGCTAATCTAATCTAATCCTAACGATCTACCGATCATTCAAAGTAATACAATAATCTTTCAGGGCTTTCGAGATTATTTAAGGTCATCCATAAACCCTTCAAAATCCTTAATCCTTCAAGGTCACCAAATGGTTATTCAATAATATTTAAAGTTATTCAAAGTTACTTCCATTGCTTCAACAATTATTCTATCTAATTCGTTGATTAGGTAAAGTAAAGTCACCTAACTTGCAGATTTGAGTTAATTTTTACTTACTTGCTCGTAATTTAACGTTAAAATCAATTGGTTTACCCTGTTTTATAATTTATTTTTATACAGATATACAACTTTTCTAACTAATTTCGATCACATAACCATATTCATAGACGTTATTAAAAAGTTTTACAAAGTTTACATTAATCGGATATCTTATGAATCTGTTTTATTTGAGTTTAATTATGTTAAGTTAAACGTCTACAAAACTACCTTACTTGATAATTTTAGCTTTTTCAATAGAAGCTTCTATTAGGATATGTAAATTTTCAATACTATACCTTTAAAATCATTTACCCAACAGTTTTTTTTTCAGGTTACTTAACGGTCTATCAAAATAAGTCAATATATATAACTATTTTGGTTTACTTAAGATTACCTAATCATTATTTAAGGTAATTCAAGGTCATTCACCGATCATTCAATCCAATGGTTTGTCAGGGCTTTCAAGGTCATTCAAGGTCATCCAATAAACATTAAAAATCCTGTTAAGTCACCAAATGACCATTCATTGGATAGTCAGTCAAAATCAATTGAGTTAGTTTTAGGTTTTGCAATAGAAGCTTCTATTAGGATGTGTTAATTTTCAATACCATGCCTTTAAAATCATTTATCCAACAGTTCTTTTAAGCTTGCTTAACGGACTAACAAAATAATATTAATATTTCAAGATTGTATAAGTATAATTTTGGTTTACTTAAGATCACCTAACTATCATTGAAGGTAATTTAAGGTCATTCACCGATCATTCAATGTAATCCAATTGTTTTCTGGGTTTTCAATCTCGTTGAAGGTCATCCAACAAACAGTAAAAAATCATTTTAAGACACCAAATGACCATTCAACGATTTAAGGGTCATTGGATGGTCAGCCAAAAGAAATTAAGTTAATTGTAGCGTTTGCAAATAAAGCTTTTATTAGGATATGATAATTTTCAATACTATATCTTTAAAATAATTTATCCAAAACTTATTTTAAGGTTACTTAACGCACTAACAAAATAAGATTAATATTTCCAGATTATACAACTATAATTTTGGTTCACTTAATATCACCTCCCAACAATCATTCAAGGCAATTAAAGTTCGTTCATCATCATTCAAGGCTATCCAATTACTTTTCAAGGTTATTCAAGGTCATCGAACAAGCGATAAAAATCTGTTTAAGTTTAAGAAATTCAAGGTCCTTAACCGTGCATTCAAGTTTATCTAATTAAATATTGAATTGATGAAGCAGATTCATAATGAAACTCCATAATACATTGAAATAAAACAACACAGTTGATAGGGTTTCATTGTTTTTGTTGAAGTGTTCCGCAGTAAAACTCTCAACTGTATTGAAAGCCTTTTAGGTAAACCAAAGATTAAAAATATTAGAAAACTTAGAAATCTAGAAAAAGACTACTGTAAAATTCTACAAATCTGGAAGAGAAATAATTTGAAAGTTCCAAAGAAAAAAATATTTGAATTTATTTTGATTCGAAACTTTTAAAAATGTTAAAGACAGATGAATAAAAAGTGCTAAAGAAAATCTAAAACCTTCGAAAGAAGATCGCAATTTAAAATATAAAATATTAGAAAACTTTAGAAATCTAGAAGAAAATGACTGTAAAATTCTTAAAATCTAAAAGAGATATAATCCGAAAATTCTAGAAGTTCGAAAGAGAAAATTATTTAAAAATTTTGAAAACCTTAAAGATATTTTCTCTAATTTGATAGAAGAAATTCAATGCAATGACTGAAAAATCCTAAAATGCTTGAAAATAACTTGAGAAAAAAAATGGAAAATCTGAAAAAGATTTGATTTGAAACATTTAGAAATTTTAAAAGGAAGATTAATTCTTAATTTTGGAAACCCTCATAAAAATTGTCATAATTTAGCAAAAAAATGCTTGATAATTCTAAAAAAAATAATTAAAAATTCAAGAAATCTGAAAGCAAATTTTTAAAAGACAGATGAATAAAAAGTGATGAAGAAAATCTAAAACTTCGAAAGAAGACAGCAATTTAAAATATAAAATATTAGAAAACTTTAGAAATCCAGAAAAAAATTACTGAAAAATTCTAAAAAATACTGGAAGAGAAATTATTTGAAAATTTTAGAAGTTCGAAAGTAAAAATTATTTGAAAATCTTGAAGATATTGCCTTTAATTTGATATAATAAACCTGTTATCACTGAAAAATCTTAAAATGCTTTAAAATAATTTTGCAATTTGGAAAAAAAAATCGGAAAAAAAAATCGAAACTTTTAGAAATTTTAAAATAATTTTTTTATGAAAATAGTCATAATTTAGAAAATAAAATGCTTGAAAATTCTAGTAATCTGAAAGAGAAGTTAACTAAAAATTCAAGAAATCTGAAAGCAAAATTTTTGGACATTGTTTTCTTTCAGATAGTTTGGCAATTAGAGAGTGAGATGGTAAAATAAGTTATTACTAAAAAGTTGGAAGATTTTGGAATTGCTAGAATTCTAGAAGAGAAATTGGTTCAAAATTGTAAAAATCTGAAAGAAAAGTGTCGAAAATTTTTAAAACAATCAACATTTAGAAGAGAATAAAATGCTACAAATTATAGAAAACTGAAGGAGAAACTATTGATTCTAAAAATCACGAGGAAAATTGTAATATCTTCTAAGTAAATTCTTTAAAATTAAAAGCACCAAAAATAAAAATCTCGATGAAAAGATTAGGTTTTTTATATCAAAAAAAAATGCCAAAAAATACTCATTTATGAAAAGAAGTTTTCGTAAAATACTAAAAAATAAAAAAGAGTCTAGAGAAAAAAAAAATTGAAAGTGAAACAATGTAGTAAATTTCAATTAGACGAAAAACATCTTTAAATCTTTAATGCTATCGACATTAGTGTTCCTTAAACGTGGTTAAAACATCCGCAATTATATTTTTTTTTAAATTCTAAATGATTAAGACCAGTTTTAAAATAATTCAAAGCCAAAAGGCCTTAAGTGAAAAACTGTAATAATTTTCAATGAGCAGAAAAAAAAACATATTTAAACAAATGCTATCGACTTTAGATTTTCTCCAGCGTATTTAAAATACATCTGGAATAATGATTTTGAAAAAAAATGGAAAATTCTTTACGATAATTTAGGATAATTCTAAATCAACAAAACCTACAGTAAATAGTAACAAAATATTAAATAATAATTAATTAATACTGCACTCAAATTTCAATATTTAATTTGTATAAAATATTAAATAATTAAATATTAAAATAAATGCTTTCGACTCTTAGCCTTCTTCAGGAATATTTAAAAAAAGCATACGCAATTATAATTTTGAAAAATAATTCAAAATTCCTAATGCCAATTTTAAAATCATTTAAAGTCAACAAGTGAAAAATTGAATCAAAATTATAATAGATAGAAAAAAATCAAAACAAATGCTGTCGACTTATGTATTTTCAAACGTATTTAGGATATATTTGTAATTATAATTTCAAAGAAAAAATCTAAAGTTTCAAGCGCCAATTTGAAAATATAATAAAATCATCCAAAGTCCAAAATGAAAAACTGCAGTAAATTTTAACGACGAAAAAAAAAATATCGAAACAAATGCTTTCAAAATTTGGCTTAATGTATTTTCGAAATATGATTTTGAAAAAAATCCAAAATTCATATGACTAGTTTTAAAATAATTCAAAATCAATGGAGCATGCAGTGAAAACTGTTCCAATTATTAACAACTAAAAAAAATATTAAAACAAAATCTATCTTCAGTTTTTTGGAGGATCAAGAATCATCATTTTGAAGGAAAATCCAATGTTTTTACACCAATTTTAAAATAGATTTAAATAAATAAAAACCTCATATTTGAAAAGTTTTCTTTTTAATGGAAGGAAATTTAGTTTTTTTAGACGTGTCCAAAATTAATTCGGAATTATGATTTAAAAGAAAAAACTAAAGTTTTGAACGCCAATTTAAAAATATTTCACAATCAACACAATCCTAAGTGAAAAACTGTAGTAAACTTAACGATGAGAAAAAAATATCAAAACAAATGCTATCGAATTTTGCGACATATGTTAAATACATTCAAAATATGATTTTGAAAAAAAGAATCCAAAATTCATATGACTAGTTTTGAAACATTTTAATTCAAAATCAACGGAGCATACTGTGAAAAACTGTCTCAAATTTCAAAAACCAGAAAAAAATGTTAAAACAAAAGCTATCAACTTCAGAGCTATTTAAAGAAAAATCAAGAATAATGAGAGAGAGAAAACATCTTAATTGAAGCTAGTATATACATTATGTAGATGTAACAATTATTGTACTTATTCGTCTTCTTCACGGCTAACGCCTAAGTCTTTCGGCCTAAGAATAATGATTTTGAATGAAAAGCCAAATTTTTAAATTAGATTAAATTAAATAAAAAACTCAAATTTAAAAACTTTTCTGAACAAAAAATGCAACCGACTTTAGATTTTATACGTGTCCAAAATTTGTTCAGAATTATGATTTGAAATAAAAATACATTTTTACACTAATTTTAAAATAATTTAAATTTTAAGTGAAAAACCGTAGAAAAGTTCAGAAAAATTATCAAAGCAAATGCCATCGACTTTTCTTTTTTAGACATATCTAAAATACACCCGAAATTATGATTTTAAATAAAAAATCAAAATTCCTAACTGAAATTAAAAAAATAAATTTAATATAAAAATACTAATATAAACAAGTAGTCGACGCAAAAAAAAATCATCGCTTTATTCATTCCAGATCACTTAATGATAATTAATTTTTATTCAAGGTAACCTACGTTCAACCAATGGTTTAGAAATTTTATTCAAATTTATCCAACGATGACTGAAAATCGTTTAAGGTCATCCAATATTTCAGCTGTTATCTAACTTTAAGGTCGTTCAACAATCATTCTTAAACTGTCATTCAAGATTATTTATACGATCAAACTATCCTGTAAAGCCATTAGAGGTCAACCAAAGGTCAACAAATGAACATTCAAGGTTATTTGAAGGACTTTAAGTAAATGTAAGTTAATCTAACAATCAGCGATCAATGCTTGAAAATAATTTTGCAATGTGCTTAATAAATTTGAAAATTTTTAGAAATTTTAAAAGACGATCTGAAGTGAATTTATGTTAATTTAACAATCAGCGATCAATGAAAATCACTTGATCTGCAGATTTGAGGTGGTTGTTATTAACTAAAACTCCTCACATATTTTTTTAATATCAATAAAAAATATAAAATTATAAAAGTAATAATCATAATTGATTTCTTTGAGCGTGTCTTTACTTTTATTAATACTGCACCTGGAAATCAATATTTAATCGACACATTAAATTATAATTCAGGATTATTCATCAGCCACTTGCGTTCGAATTTTAGGATCGATTGATTTTTGCGGCTTCTACTTCGGTATACATGTTGAGTACAAGTAAAAAAACTTTTTAGCTTTGTTTGTATAACACTATTTTTGGTTGACTATAGTTTTGGCAACTTAATGTGTTTTTATTTATAATTTTAGAATCATTTTTATAATTTTTAAAACCTGAAGTATTCAACATTTTGATTATTATCTGCGTATTATAATGCATTCCCATAATAGTTATTTAAGGTACTAGTGTAAAAAGTGATGCTTTATTGCACGAACTGGCGTTTAAAAACACGAGCGAGGAACGAGCGAGTTTTTTTAAAGCCAGGAGTGCAATAAAGAAACTTTTTACACGTGTGCCTTACAAAATTTTATCTTCGATCGTAAAGGATTTCAAAGAATATATTCTTATGAGTAATATTTTAATGTCATTTCAATAATTCAATTAATGAAAACATATTTTACCCGCAGTGCACTAATGAAAGCGTTACTTAGCAACAGTAAACAAGTTGCACAAATGTCGATCGCCATTATTATTTATGGAAAAAATGTTCGCTTTATTGTAATCGCTTCGACTTGCATTAAATGAAATCTTTGGAGTTCCTAAATCTGCCATTTCGTTTGTATTATATATTTTATTTATAGTTTATTAGTTATTTGTATCAATTAATAAAAAATTAAGTCTGTCAAATTTGACATTTCTGTGCAATTAAAATAGTTTGACATTACCGTGCAATAAAAACGTAAAAAAGCACTAGTGCTTTAAAAAGCCACTTTTACAATGAAAAATGATGCAAAAAGTGTCTACTTTCTGTACGATCGTAGATAATAGTTATTTAAGGTACAAGTGTAAAAAGTGATGCTTTATTGCACGAACTGGCGTTTAAAAACACGAGCGAGGAACGAGCGAGTTTTTTTAAAGCCAGGAGTGCAATAAAGAAACTTTTTACACGTGTGCCTTACAAAATTTTATCTTCGATCGTAAAGGATTTCAAAGAATATATTCTTATCAGTAATATTTTAATGTCATTTCAATAATTCAATTAATGAAAACATATTTTACCCGCAGTGCACTAATGAATGCGTTACTTAGCAACCAGTAAACAAGTTGCACAAATGTCGGCCGCCATTATTATTTATGGAAAAAATGTTCGCTTTATTGTAATCGCTTCGACTTGCATTAAATGAAATCTTCAAGTTCTTAAATCTGCCATTTCGTTTGTATTATATATTTAATTTATAGTTTATTAGTTATTTGTATCAATTAATAAAAAATTAAGTTTTTCATAGAAAATTTGTGCTATAATATATTTATCTGTCAAATTTGACATTTCTGTGCAATAAAAACAGTTTGACATTACCGTGCAATAAAAACGTAAAAAAGCACTAGTGCTTTAAAACGCCACTTTTACAATGAAAAATGATGCAAAAAGCGTCTACTTTCTGTACGATCGTAGATAAAATATATTTATTGTTTAATACGACAATTGCTTCGCCACAATATGTTCTCTTCTGTTTTATTTGAGCTTAATTATGTTAAGTTAAAACGCCTAATAATTTTAGCTCTACTAAGATGTGATGGTTTTTAGTACTCCGCCTTTAAATTCATTCATCTTATAGTTTGTAGGTGATCATTCGAAATCATTTAAGATCAATGTTATTTAACGTTAATTACAGGTTACTTAAGATGACCTAACCATCATTCCAGGCAATTAAAGACTGACATTTACTGACATTCAAGGTTGACTCTAGAAATTTTCTTTGATGTGGCCAAGTTTTTTTTCAATAAAATGTTTAGAGTAATACAGTGTTTATTTACTTCCTAATATTTTCCTCGATTGTTTTTACAATATTTTAACAGTATTATTTAAAAAAAATGACGTAATTTCTTCTACATAACATATTTCTAGAAAATTCCTCCGAATTTGAAAATTTTCTTCCATAATTTTATAATTATCCAGGAGATTTTCTTTTAGAGTCTTAAAACTTTTCATACAGCTTCTTGTTTTTTCTTATAGATGTCTAAATTTTACAATATTTTTTTTATTTATATTTCTAGATTTCACAAAAATTTTCTTTTTCAAATGGCGACAATTTTTCTCAAAATGTTTACAATTTTTTGGCTTTAAATAATTTTTCAGTCAGTTCTTCTTCAAATTTTTAGAATTTCAAGGTAAATTCGAATATTTTTCTATAATGTTTCTAGAATTTTAATTTTCTTCCATGATTTTACAAATATCCAGGAATGTTTCTTTTAGGCTCTTAGAATTATCCAGCATTTTTCTTCCGGCTTTTCAAAATTTTCTTATAGGTATCTAAATTTTACATCTTTCTATTCAGATTTCTAGATTTTATTATCATTTTTATTTTCCAAATGGCGAGAATTTTGCTCGAAATTTTTACAATTTTTTTGAGTAATTTTATCTTCAGATTTTTAGAATTTGAAGCAATTTCTACAATTTTCATTTTTCTTTTGGATTACTAGAAGATTTTATTTGTTCCTAATTCAATTCTAGAGTTTTAGAATCTTTAGCATTTTTTCTTCCTGGTTTTAAGAGTAACATTTAAATTTCTAATATCTAAAACAATATGGTGACTCTGCCCATTTGTACTATCGACCATCGGTCTTTCTGCCCTACAGCAAAAAAAATTCTATAATTTTCTATTAATTTCTTCTTCGGATTTCTACAATTCTGCAAGAGATTTGCTTCCAGATTACTAGAATTATTTATTTATTCCTCTTTTAAATTGTGAGAATAGAATGGTTTTGGATTTTTTCAGCATATGTTTTCGAGGCAGAATTTTGTTTAAGGTTTCAAAATTTTTACATTTTTTTTTATTTTACTTTACTAAAATATTCCAACATTCTCTTTTTCAAATTCCAAATTTTCTTCCATATTTCTAAAATTTTACAACAGATTGTTTACTTAGAATTTTTTAGTGTTTTAAATTTTCCACAATTTTTCCTTCCAGATTTTTTATTAGACCACCAATTTCAAGATCTCTAAAAGGTTATATAAAGCTTCAAGGCCAATAGAGCTAGGTCAATAAATAATTTATTGGGAAAGGTCAAGAGTACGGCACGAAAACGAATTATTAAAATTATTCAATAGAGAAAAGGACAAAATGCTGGAGAATTTTTTGACATAAAATAATTTTTTAGTAATTTCTTCGTCACATTTTCAGAATTTCAAGCTAAATTCAAAGATTTTTCTATAATATTTCTACATTTTTCATTTTTTTTTTAGATTTCTAATACTTCTAAATTTAAATATTCCTCGTAATTCTTACAATATTTTAACTTAAAATAATTTTTCAGTAATTTATTCTTCCGATTTTTAAAATTTCAAGCTAAATAAGAGTATTTTTCTATAACGTTTTCGTTTAAATTACTACAATATTTTATTTATTCCTAATCCAATTTTCTAGAGTTTTATAATCTTTAGTATCTTTTTTCCGGATTTTAAGAATTTCTCTAAATGTAGAGAATTTTTATATTTGTCCAGCAAAACAAAATTCTATAATTTTTTAGTAATATCTTCTCCAGATTTATACAATTGGACAATTCCGTTCGATAATTGTACAATTCTACAAAATATTTTCTCCCAGTTTACTAGATTTTTTTCATTTCTCTATTAAATTGTGAGAATAGAATGGTTTTGGATTTTTCCAGCTTTTCTTTCAGGCAGAATTATCTTTGAGATTTCAAAATTTTACAATATTTTTTATTTTAGATTACTAAAATATTCCAACATTCTCTTTTCCAAATTCAAAATTTTCTTCCGTATTTCTAAAATTTTACAACAGATTTTTTACTTACATTTTTTTAGTTTTTGAATTTTCCATAATTTTTCTTTCCAGATTTCTTATTAGTCCACCAATTTCAAGCTTCCTAAAAGGTTATTTAAAGCTTCAAGGCCAATAAAGCAAGGACAATGAATAATTTTCGAAAGAAAAATTTTGAAAATCTTGAAGATATTTCCTTTAATTTGGTAGAACAAATTCGAGGCACATGTAATGACTGAAAAATCCCAAAATGATTGAAAATATAAATTTGGTGTAAGTAAGACACTTGTTCCATAAGTTTATTATCAGCTGATTGACACGTATTTCGATCGCTGTTGATCATTATCAAAGTTTTAACCTTTAAAATGAGTTTTGAAAATGATCGGAAACAATCTAAACACGTGTAGGTCAAATGATAATAAACCTATGGAACATAAAAAGTGTCTTATTTGACCAAATTTGTATATCTGATTCCATCAAGAGTGTAGCACAACAAGTATCACTTATGCTTGAAAATAATTTTGGAATTTAGTAAAAAATGTGCTTATAAATTTGGAAATTTGAGAGAGTTTTGATTCGAAACTTTTAGAAATTTCAAAAGACTGATTAATGCTTAGTTTTGGAAACCTTGAAAATTATCATAACTTAGAAAAGAAAATGCTGGAAAATTCTAGTGATCTAAAAAACAAGTTAAATAAAAGTTGAAGAAATTTGAAGAAAATTGTTGGATATTGTTATCTTACAGACAATTGAAGAGTGGAAATGCTAAAATAAGTATTTACTGAACAGTAAACTTTTAGAAATTCTAGAAACATGGAAGAAAAACTGCTTGAAAATGAAGAGAATATTCTAGCTTATAGAAATGTGGAGGAGAAATTATTCATTCTAAAGAAATCAAAGAAAATTGTAACATCTCGTTATTTAAAATTAAAAAGCACAATATTTAAAATCGAAACGATTATCTTTTTTTTCAATTTGAAAGAAAAACACTGACATTTCGGATGAAAGATTATCAATCGAATTCTAGTAACTTAAGTTTTTCTTAGTCTTGTTTAAAATGGATCAACAATTATAATGTTGAAGAATAATTTTAAATTATTAATACAAATTTTAATATAATTCAAAGCCAAAAAGCCTTAAGTGAAACCATATTAAAACAATTACTATCGAGTTTAGTTTTACTCAAAAATAATCTAAACAAATGCTATCGACTTTGATTTTTTAGGCATATCTAAAATACATTCAGAATTATTATTTTGAAGAAAAATTCAAAATTCCTAACTAAAATTTAAGATCATCCCGTTATAAACTCAAGATCAAACTCAATTATTATAAACATGTTGTTGCAAGATTTCAAATAAAACAGATTTAAATACAGGACTTTGACTTTGTAAAAATCACTTCATGATTATTCAATTTTATTTAAGGTCACCTAAGTTCAACCAATAGTTTAGGAATTTTATTCAAATTTATCCAACGATAACTGAAAATTATTTAGCTTATAGAAATGTGGAGGAGAAATTATTCATTCTAAAGAAATCAAAGAAAATTGTAACATCTCGTTATTTAAAATTAAAAAGCACAATATTTAAAATCGAAACGATTATCTTTTTTTTCAATTTGAAAGAAAAACACTGACATTTCGGTTGAAAGATTATGGTCGATGGCCATGAAGAAAAAGAACAAGAAGGAGAATAATAAAAATTGTTATAATTATATGTCACTACTATGTTCAATATAGAAATGTTCTCTCTACTGTCATTTATAAAAATATGTTTTTTGGAAAATACTAACAAATTAAAAAAAAATAGTAACTTATCTTCGAGAAACCTTAATTTTAAAATAATCTAATACCAAAAGAGCCTAGAAAGAAAAACTGAGTAAATTTCAATTCGAAGAAAAAAAATTATCAATCGAATTCTAGCAACTTAAGTTTTTCTTAGTCTTGTTTAAAATGGATCAACAATTATAATGTTGAAGAATAATTTTAAATTATTAATACAAATTTTAATATAATTCAAAGCCAAAAAGCCTTAAGTGAAACCATATTAAAATAATTACTATCGAGTTTAGTTTTACTCAGGCGTGTTTATAATAGATTTGAAATTATGATTTTGGAAAAAAAAATGAAAATTATTTTTGGCAATTTAAAATAATTCTAAATCAACAAAACATAGAGTGAGTACAAACAAAATATTAAATAAATCAATATTAAAACAAACATACGCAATTATAATGTTGAAGAAAAATTCTAAATTCCTAAAGTTAACAAATGAAAAATTGAATCAAAATTTTAGATGTATTCGCAATTATAATTTAAAGAAAAAAGTTTGAACCGCCAATTTAAAAATATTACAAAATCAACAAAGTCTACAGTGAAAAACTGTAGTAAATATTAACGACGAGAAAAAATATATAGAAATAAATGTTATCGACTTTAAAATTTCTGCGACGTATGCAAAATACAATCGAAATATAATTTTGAAAAAAAAATCCAAAATTTAAAAACTAGTCATTTTGAAATAATTCAAAATCAAGAAAGCATGCAGTGAAACACTGTATCAAATTTTAGCAAACATAAAAAAAATAAATAAAAAAAACACTTAACTTTTTTATACCGCTTATATTTTTTATAAATAAATAAATAAATAAAAATAAAAAATATAATTGGTATAAAAAAGTGAAGTGTTTTCTTTATTTAAAAATCTAAAATGTACCACGAAATAAACGCCTCCAAAATTCAAGAAGAAAAAAAATATATTGAAACAAAAACTATGGACCTTTTTCAGATGTATATAAAGAAAAAATCAAAAATAATGAGAGAGATAAAACATCTTTATTAAAGCTACTACATTATGTAGTTGTAAAAACTATTGTGCATCTTCGTCTTTTTTTGACTCAAAGTCTTTCAACCTAAGAATAATGATTTTGAAGGAAAATTAAAATTTTTAATATAGGTTAAAATAAAGAGAAAACTTAAATTTGGAAATTGTTTTAAAACGATTGCAATCGACTTTAATGCTTGTCCAAAATTAATTCGGAATTATGATTTTAAAAAAACATCTAAAAAAAATTACACGAAATTTAAAATAATTTAAAATCTGTGAAAAAACCCAAAAGTGTGCTCAAAAATAATCTAAACAAATGCTATCGACTTTGATTTTTAGGCTTATCTAAAATACATTCAGAATTATTATTTTAAAGAAAAATTCAAAATTCCTAACTAAAATTTAAGATCATCCCGTTATAAACTCAAGATCAAACTCAATTATTATAAACATGTTGTTGTAAGATTTCAAATAAAACAGATTTAAATAAAGGACTTTGACTTTGTAAAAATCACTTCATGATTATTCAATTTTATTTAAGGTCACCTAAGTTCAACCAATAGTTTAGGAATTTTATTCAAATTTATCCAACGATAACTGCAATTTTTTTCAGGTCATTCGATTATTCAGATGTTAATTAAAATAAATTTAGAATTGTTCAATAATCTATCTTTAACTGTCATTCAAGATTATTTGTACCATCAAACGATCATGTAAAGCCAATTGAGGTCAACCAAAGGTCAATTTAGACCCAATGAACATGCAAGGTTATTTGAAGGGTTAGAAGTAAATCTAAGTTAATCCAGTAATTAGTTAAAACTTTGAGAATGATCCGTAAGGACCGAAACAAGTGTCAGTTTCCTGATAATAAACAAATGAAACATAAGTGTATTACTTCTACCAATATGAAAATTTGGTTCCATCAAGAATGTAGCAGAACAAGTATCGAATTTAGAATTATTATTATAATATTTGTAACCTAAAATATTCAACATTTTGATTATTATCTCCGTATTATAATAATGTATTTCCATAAATTTATTTATAAACTGGTTCTTAACATCGAGTATGAACCGATTTGCCCTCTGTTGATATAAATGGTAGCATTTAATTGTTCCCACCGAGACAAAAAATCAATTGTAAGGTCAGAATTACAGTTGTGTGTTAAGATTATATTACAGATTTATGTTTATATCAAAGACGCACCAAACATAGTAGCATTGTGTTTAATTTTAGATATTAATGATACTTGAAATGTGCGATAAATCAGCATTTCTTCCGAACGGAGATTGACGGCGATGCGGGCTATTACGTGCAGTTATTTCAATGAAATAACAAAATCGTCGCAGAATGAAGATTTATAGACTAGATGATGAATGTACACGTATTGTTATTAAAATTAATATGTTGTTTTATTATTGAGTAATTTAAGTTTATTCTTAGATAAATGGAAACTTTATTCCTAGAAAATCCTTTAAAAAAAAAGATTTTAAAAAGGAGTTCAGGAATTAATTTTTAATAATTGATTAATTTTCTAAAAGTACTCTAGAATGAAAAAATGATTTATTAGTTTATATTATGATTTACCTCACTATATTAATTGTCTTGGAACTATCTCAAAGCAGAATGTTAAGATAACGAGGTAAATCACAATAGAAAATAATAAAAAAAAATTCTCATCCATTTTAAAATATAATTAATTAATACTAATGAAATAGTTGTAAAATTTATCATATATTTGTTTCTCATTAATCACTTGGTAAAACATTATATTAATATACAGGTTTTATAATTAAATTCACTTAGTACCGAGTGAAATTTAATTATAAAACCTATATATGTGAAATTTATATTCAATTTTTACAATGCATTCTTTGGAGACATCTTCTACATAATGAATTGTAGCGGCTAATAAAATTGATCCATATAGAGCACCAACGGCGGTGATTACGTTAGAAGTATGTGTAATTGTTATGTAAAAGTGTTAAACTAAGAAAAATTGGTTTAATAATATATTATAAAACCGGACATTAATTTAATACAGCCTTATATACTTACAACACTCTTAAACATTTATTTTATTCTAGCGTACTCTTGACCTACCACAACAATTAATACAATGTCCTAGCGTACTCCTGACCTACCATAATAATATTTGCGTTAACCTAGGTCAAGAGTACGCTAGTTCAGGCGTGTTGGAAGTTTAAGATATGATGGGATTAAAAATGAAATTTTTACTGTCCTATAAAATATGAAAAACAATAGTGTGTGTAAATTATATGCGAGCAGTTTTCTACAACGAACTAAAGGATTTTAATATATTTTATTATATGCGAGCAAGTACAAAACGTGCTTCCAGATGTTGAGATGACTTAATTATGCTAAACATTTACCAATGGTTGTTTTATACAGGTTGAATTTTCTCTATAAATAATGCAAATGGTGTCAATTACAATACGTTTTATAATCTACAATAATAAATGTCGTGTAACGACCACATAGAAACAAATTACGTATTGAGGCAACAACTACATTCCTCGGATAATATCACTACGAATATCGGGTTATAGTAAGCCATTTGAGTCTTGTAACTATCATACTAACAGTAATTTGAATGCTTTTACTACCTACACAAGCCCGAACAGAATTATATTATCTAATCACATTTGTCTTGCTTGAATAAATAATGTGCTACATTGTTTGATAATAGTTTGTATGTTAACTAATTCACATTGGAAGTGAAAGTAAAGGCAAATTAAATTGAATGAGTATTGATAATCTTTTGAAATTGCGTATAATAGAACCAATTACAGATCCTGCTGGAACACCGACGCCACGTACGATTTTGCGGTGTTACCGTCTATTACATATTGACACGGATAATTAAGTTCTCTTATTAAGTCGGAAGAGGGCCTTTCCGCACGAGTGCGGACGGGCCTCCTCGTAGCAGGTCCGCCGCCGGAGCGGACCTCTTTGGAAGTGTCCGTCCGGGCCTCGGCGGGCAGTCATCCGGTGCGCGCAGCAGCCAGCGGTGGCTCTGGTGGGGACAAGGCCGCTTCAGGGATGCGAAGGTCGCCGAGTGGAATGAACCCGCGGAACTTTTTCCCTCTCCAGCGTGCACACCCGACAAACGCTCTGAATCCGAATCCCATTCCATTTTCTCTCTTCTGCACACAATTTTTCACAATCTCACCTGGCGATCTCTCGACAAACGGCAAACAGCAAACAATTCACGAAGGCGCACCACTCCAGTTACGTGGAGTGCCTCAGAATTCGTTCTTAAATATATCTCTCCGAGTGCTTAGCACCGAGCACACCGAGCACATCTCCAGCGTGCTGCGATTATGCGCCGGGGAGCACAATGACCGTAAAAAAAACGCACACCGACGACTTCCGCGTAATAATATTTTCAATTAATACGGAGCGAGCCGAGTATTAGTAATCACCGTAATAAATACAATTCTTTCCATATTCCAATTACTTACGCTGCCTCGGCACTTAATCATCGCTCTTACCTGAAACAAATAAAAAATCACTCATTAGGATATGGGCTATGAGTCAATTAATTACATAACGTACACATTATTTTCTTAATATACGTCCAGATGAAATATATCAATGAATTATAATTAAGCGATGTTGCGAACTTGCTTTTTTATACATGAATATGATTATATTATGCAAATTAAATTCTCATATTCCTGCAGAGATAAATAACCGTCTCGTAGATCTTAAACGTAATATGCTTCTAAAGTAAATTTTTATTAATATTAGTTTATGCGGAAATTAAAATTAAATGAAAAGATTAATTATGGTAATGTCACGAGACGCGTGGGGGAAGGGATTCGTCATCGACGTGCCGACTGGATCGAAATAAAAAAACAAGTGACAGATAGAAATGTCAGATATAAATGTCAGATAAATACGTGCTGGTAATATTAATTGACTTCAATAAATCATTTGCAATTATTTACACACCCGTATAACGTGCAAAAACGTTACATTGGTGTCAGGTGTGGGGTGTGAAAAATTGCAAACAAAATGGCGAAGTGCGTTACAATAACGGACCTAAAAGTGGCTGAATTAAAAGTGCAACTGGAAGCACGGGATTTGGATACGAGCGGCAAGAAGAGTGTGTTACAACAGAGACTTAAGGAAGCGCTGCAAGAAGAAGGCCATGATCCAGACACATTTTTATTTGATATCGGAGGCGACACAGCATCAATTGGAGCAATTGAGGCAAAATTCCCATAAAATGACAGAGAAAATGTTGGAAATTTCTAGGAATCTGGAAGAAAAATTAACGGAAAATGCCGATACAATGAAACAAGAAATGCTAGAAATTTCTAAAAACCTGGAAAAAAAAATCTCTATAAAAATCAAGGAAAATTATCGAAATTGAATATAAAATTAATGAAAATTTGGAACTCATGGAAAAGAAAATATATCAGAAAATGACAGAAAATTCCAATAAAATGAAACAAGAAATGCTGGAAATTTCTAGGAATATGGAAGAAAAATTAACGGAAATAAAAAGAAATTTCGGAGGAATTGAATTAAATGACATAAAAAATTATCCTGTCCACTCGATAAAAATGAAACCACTTAATTTTGATGGCCAAACTTCTTGGAATAATTTCCTTAGACAATTTGAGGCCGCAGCATCAGCCAATGGATGGAACGCAACAGAGAAGGCTACAGCTTTAATTCTAACACTGCGTGGGGATGCAACAAATGTCTTGCAGATAGTGTCCCAGGGTGAGATGAATTACGACCAATTAATCAAGCATCTGGAAATAAGGTATGATCAAACACACCTTGAACACGTGTACCATTCACAGCTTACAAATCGCTGCCAGAAATCTGATGAGAGTTTGCAAGAATTTGAAGCAGATATAGCTCGATTAACACGACTAGCGTATCCTGGTGCAACAGAGAACATCTTGGAAACATTAGCTGTGCAGGCATTTTTAGATGGATTGAAGGATAAAGACATACATCAGGCATTGATACTCGCTCGACCAATTAAATTAGTAGACGTACTATCTCGTGCGCTCGAGATAGAAATAGCGAAAAGTACAGTTAGGAGTCAAGGCCGTGTTCGGAAAATGGAAGATTTACGAGAAGGATTGGATGATCTTAGAAAAATGATACAAGATATCATCAAGGAATCGTTAGCAAACAGGAAGAAAGTGGAATGCTGAAAATGTGGAAAACGCGGTCATATAAAACGTCGGTGCAGAGAAAGATCAAATAATCGCACCAATGAAAAGTCGGAAAACTAGAACAAGCCGACCTCAAGGGGTTTCCGTCAGCTAAAAAACATCAAGCCCCTAGAAAAACTGCAAAAGTAGCATACTTGTCACACCACGTCGATACGGTTTTTGTGGATGGAAACATTGATGGAAACTCTTGTCGACTGCTACTAGAAATGGGTGCTACTAGGACAATTATAAGTCCTGATATTGTGTCAAAACCGCAAAATGTACGACCAACGACCTGGAAATTACGAACAGCAACAGGAGAACCTGCTAATATTCATGGTGAAATAAAATCCACGATTACAATAGGGAACACATCATTCCAACACCAACTCATAGTAGCTGACATTGAAGACGAATTAATTCTCGGTATGGACATCATGAATACTAGAGGCTTCCTGTTAGATCTTAAGAATGGAATCCTAAAAGTTAATGGAGAGGAGGTGGTACTCCACAGACGGAATATTGGTAGAGTCCGGGTAACCCTTCCAACGGAAACATCAGTTCCGGAGAGAAGTGAGGTAATTATTGAGGGCCAATTGGAGGAAGCATCCCATCACAAAAACATTATGATCTTTGAACCTATCGTTGATGACGATAAACTGGGACGAGGAGTAGCAATAGGAAAAACATTCGTTTGCACAGATAACAATGTATTAGTTAGAATAATGAATACTAACTATTACTCTGTTCATTTGAGGAAGGGAGTGCTGCTAGGACATTGTTCTGCTGCTTCATCGATATTGCGGAAAACCACAGAAGAGAATAAATACAATGAAATGAGTTACCCGGAACTAGAAAAGTTGATTTCCCTTTCGACCCAGGATTGTAATCCAACTAAAAGAGAAAAAGTAAAAAAGTTGATCATGGAATATCAGGACGTATTTGATATTGGACAAAAAGGAAGAACCAATATCTTTCAACATAAAATTAATACCGAAAATTCTCGACCGATTAGGCAGACAGCCAGAATACTGCCACTGGCGAAGCGGGAGGAAGCTGATAGGATTGTGCAGGACATGGGGAGCGAGGGCATTATAGAACCATTTAGTAGTCCGTGGTATTGGTAAAGAAGAAGGACGGATAAACTCGCTTCTGTGTTTACTATCGTCAACTAAATAATGTGACCAAAAAGGACAGTTATTCTTTACCCCGAATTGACGACACATTGGATACCTTGGCTGGATCTACTATTTTCTCCACACTGGATCTTAAAAGCGGATATTGGCAAGTTGAAGTAGCTCCCGAGGACAGAGAAAAAAACAGCATTTACAGTAGGCAATGGATTATGGCAATTTAATGTTATGCCATTTGGACTATGTAATGCACCCGCGATGTTCGAGAGACTAATGGAGACGGTACTAACAGGACTATTTTAGAAAACATGTTTGGTTTACCTCGACGATATAATTGTAATGGGAAAATCCTTCGAAGACCACATGAAGAACTTAGAAGAGGTGTTCCGACGATTAAGGGATTCTGGACTGAAACTCAGTCCGAAGAAGTGTCACCTTTTCAAGAAAGAGGTGCAGTACCTAGGGCACACTGTTTTAAGCCAAGGTATTGCAGTCGACGGCCAAAAGATCTCAACGGTGAAAGAATGGCCAGTTCCAAAGGATTTACACCAACTCCGGAGTTTTCTTGGATTATGCACGTATTACAATCGTTACGTTGCGGGATTTTCAAACATCGCTAAACCATTAACCCGCCTCACTGAAGGAAAACAACGGTTCTTCTGGAACGGGGAATGTCAGGAGGCGTTCCAAAAACTGAAAAACGCACTTACCAGCACACCAGTTCTAAGTTATCCGTTGTCAGAGGGAAGGTTGTTGTTGGATACCGATGCAAGCAATGTAGGAATTGGAGCTGTTTTATCACAAATACAGGATGGGCAGGAAAAGGTGATCAGCTATTTTAGCAAGACTTTATCCAAGCCGGAGCGGAACTACTGCGTAACGAGGAAAGAGTTGCTTGCAGTAGTCAAATCAGTAAAACACTTCTATAAATATTTATATGGAAGGAAATTCTTATTGAGAACTGATCATGCTGCTCTTAAATGGCTTCTTCAGTTCAAGAATCCGGAAGGACAAGTCGCAAGATGGTTGGAAAGACTTCAGGAGTTTGACTTTGACACTGAACACAGAGCTGGAGCGATCCACAGGAATGCAGATGCTTTGTCGCGAAGGCCATGCCCAGAAAATTGCAAGCACTGTAACAACGCAGAATCAAAGGAAAGTCAAGTACTCCGAACAGCTGTAAAAAGCGATGACTGGAATTTAAAAGAAATCCGGCAGGATCAAGACGACGACCTTGTTCTAAAGCCCCTGATGACATGGAAGGAAAGTGGAACCAGGCCAACATGGGATGAAGTCTCCAAATATTCGCCTGAATTGAAGTCATACTGGGCTCAGTGGGATTCTATTGTACTGGACAAGGGACTGCTTAAACGCATATTCTAAGATTCAGAAGGCCGCGAAGAACGAAGGCAGATTATAATTCCAAAGAGTAGAATACCTGAAGTGATGAAAGATATTCATAGTGGATCTTCCGGTGGACACCTGGGTATGTCAAAGACTTTAAACAAACTTCGGGAGAGATTCTACTGGATGAACTGTAAGGTAGACGTCAGGGAATGGTGCAAGAAATGTGTGATTTGTGCAGCAAGTAACGGTCCACAACGACGAAGGAAAGCACGTATGCGTCAGTTCAACGTTGGTAGTCCTTTTGAGCGAATCGCAATTGATGTCGCTGGGCCATTCCCCGAGTCTCACCAAGGAAATAAATACATCGTGGTGGTAATGGATTACTTCAGTAAATGGGTGGATGCCTATGCGTTACCAAACCAAAGGCTTCAACAATAGCGGAAGTACTAATTAAGGAGTGTATATGTCGTTTCGGCGTTCCCTTAGAACTACATTCTGACCAAGGAAGAAATTTCGAATCGAATATTTTTCAAGAGGTATGCAAAATCCTTAAGATTCATAAGACAAGGACAACAGCTCTGCATCCACAATCAGATGGTATGGTGGAACGAATGAATAGGACCATCAATCGCTATTTGTCAAAAGTAGTATCTGACCATCAAAGAGACTGGGACCAACATCTCCATCTTTTCTTGCTGGCGTATCGATCGGCTGTACACGAAACAACCGGGCAGACTCCAGCGAGCATCGTCATGGGTCGAGAGCTACGACTTCCATGTGATTTAAAGTTCGGCTGCCTTCCAGGAGAAGATTTGGCAGGGGAAGACTATGTGAGCGACCTGAGACGAAAAATGGATGAAATCCATAATCATATGCAATCCAACATCCAACGTGCTAGCGACCGAATGAAAGAGAATTATGGCCTAAAAACGGATCACGGTTGTTTTAAAGATGGAGATATGGTGTAGTTATTTAACCCACAAAGACGCCGAGGTCTCTCCCCAAAATTGCAAACATCATGGGATGGACCATACCAGATAATAGAGAAAATCAACGACATCGTATACAGGATGCAAAAACTACCCCGAGGAAAACCAAGAGTTGTCCATTTCAATCGTCTGACCCCTTATGCTGGCGAAGAAGATGGCGCAGCGATTCGTGCGGTGGTTGAACAAAGCGACGAGAAAGCATTTGAAGACTTCATGGTTCAGCACTCGGATGGACGTAGAGTCGTTTTGATGTAACGAGAGAAGAACAACGAGTTCTATTCCAAGTACCTTCGGACTATTGTCTTGCCCATTGTGTGGCCCAGGATTTGAAGATGTCACAAGGAATTGCTAGCGTCTTCAGGAAGAAGTTTGGAAGGTTGGAGGAACTACGCACTCAATGTCCTAAAGTCGGAAGCATAGTCCACCTAGATGTTAATAGCCACTTACCAAAAAGGATCATTTACTATCTGGTAACGAAGAAATACTCTCATCAGAAGCCAACCTACAGGGATGTATGGCTATCATTAAATGAGTTGAGGGATTCACGTCTACGTGAGGGTATCAAGAAATTGGCAATACCGAAACTAGCTTGTGGGTTGGACCAATTGGACTGGAGGATAATCATAAGCATGGTGGAAGTCCTTTTTGCCAATTCTGGGATCGAGATTTTGGTATGCTGTTATAATTCCAGTGGTATACGACATAAGAAGCCCATAGACTGCTATTTCTTTCGAACGTCAAAATGCACAAAGGGGTCCCAGTGCAGTTATCGTCATAAGGTGCCGGAGTAATATTAATTGACTTCAATAAATCATTTGCAATTATTTACACACCCGTATAACGTGCAAAAACGTTACAGTAATATCAGTATAAAAAAATATAATATAATTACACTTGTCTGTACCCTTTCAACCCATTAATAATTTTAAATACAATACTTAAGCATATCAGCAGAAATTCAATTAAAGATAAAATCTCGCCTAAATAAACACGGATGAATGAATCCTTAAACACGCATTGTGCGAGCAATTTACAAATGAACAGCGCAAGAGATGCGTGATAAGATCCCCAGATTCACTTAACAGGGCGCCAATTTGAGCCATTAAAAAGTGAAAACGTAAATCGATTCGTACGTAATGGTACCTACATTGAATTCCAGAGAACAAGAGAAATGTGACTATCACGATTGGCCAGCGTTAAAGCTGGTAATCCAACAGTTGACTAGTCCAACTAATGACTTGGCGCACCGCAGAAATAAAATTACTCAAACGTTCGAATTCCCATGATAATGGAATCGCGTAGACCGGATTAAAGAACGACCACCATTACGCAGGGTAGCCCAAATGGAAATTCCTCTCTATAATTATTAACACCAGCTTCTACGGTGAAATAGAAACTATAAGTGATATTAATGAAGTGAAAATTATCGCCATAATTAAATCCGGCAATAAAATAACAATTAATTTTAATGTCCGAAATAAAGCTTCCCATAATTGCAATCATTCCATCTGCATAAGTACCCACTACCAATTGCAACAAATAAATTAATTAGTGCAAGCGCTTTTAATCCGTTATCCTTTTATGGGCTCAGGTGTATAGTATGATTATCGGCCATAATTAGTTTTGTCCGGTGTCGCCGTAGGTCAAACACAAATCAAATTATGCATTATGTAACACGCCGGACAAGCTCCAGGTTTAACAATTACGACCGCACAACCATTGACCATATACATCGAGGCACTCGGATGGGCGAAAAATCCAAGAAGACAGCGATTTCCTGGTGCGTAAAATAAAATAAGTAAGTGCATCTGACTTACACGATACACTTCATTTATTAAAATGAATTACACCGCGTCATGTGCGTGATGATTTATTATGTCGTCTGTCACCGTTCGTTAAAATATCACGGAAACTGAAGCGAAGGATATTATTTATGGCGGCTTAAATGCCGGTAAAAACGCGCCAAGAACCCGCACAGGGTGGACGGAAGACGCCTCTGGCCGGGACACATAATGGCGATGTTGAATTTAACATGAGTCGCCCTTTATTTAATAGACAGATTCATTGGGGCTAATTCATCAGCACCGCCCGTATTTATTATACACGACGTGCACTTCTGTGCCGGAATACATATTTTTGAGTCGAGATTTAATATCGACCGGATCCGATTATGTAGTTGTATACATGCAAGAAACCGTTGGTCAGGAACGGAGCACATAAATAGCAGTTAAATTCAATATTCGATATCGAATTTCTGCAAGCGATGCATAGTTAAACTTAAACGTCTGCTCCTAATAATAAGAAAAAAAGTGGACGATAGAAACTGCATAAATACGGAGTTTGCAATAACTGCAGAAGTGGAAACTATCTTTGTTGGGTTTTTATTTTGAAACCAATTATTGATTCCTCATATAAATACATCTTTAACATATGAATTTATTAACTACTAGTGATGAAGATTTAAAATAATTACACTAATTTTCTCTAATTTCGTTTTTTAATGCATTAAAACATTTTAAATTCGTACTGATAAAGATTTAGATTAAATTACACTTAGTTTGTTTCACAAATTTACAAAAAAACAAGAAGTTGATATTGTTTTTTTGTAAATTTGTGAAACAAACTAAGTGTAATTTAATTTAAACCTTTATCAGTAAGTGTTTAAAATGTTTCACTTAGTGATAAATGAAAAAATCATTCAAGAATTATGAATTTATTAATATTTAAAAGTGTTAAAATTAAATTAAATGTAAATAATTGGTGTAAATCGATATATTAAATATTTAGCTGAGGATTTTTTTTGTTGATATTAGAGTTTGAAAGCAATTTATCTCACGAAATGTTTTCGTATTTTTAAATTTATTATTTAATTTACTACAACGAACTAAAGGATTTTAATACATTTTATTATTCAATTATCCTCCAAGTGGGTATTTTTCCTTAATCCCGAACGTAATGATTTCTGTAGAACTCACTAATCCACCTCAGGTATAAAATCAGACCTTCAGTCGATTATATTTCATTCTTGTGTCAGTTGCCGTACATATCTGAGTAAGTTATTTATATTTCATTATATTTATTATCATATTTCATTATATTTATTTTAGTAAGTGTTTTTATTTGTATTTAAGATCAAATTTATAATAAAGCTGTACTGAAGAGAGCGAAAGTTCGAAACACGTGTCTGCAGATGATTATAAACTTGATTGCTAGATTTTTTAATTGCTTTTGCTAATTTAATTTAATGAAATCAGCTTAAAATTCATTTTTCATAATTTTTCATGTAATAGTTACATTTAAACAATCTAAAGTACATTTTATCATTTATTAGTTTGTTCAACAGAAATAATTTCATTCAAATTAGTGTTGCTTTGATAGTTGTACTATTTGTAACACGCAAATTAATTTGTATTATTCAATGTCTGTCGAAGTATTAGCTAGAGAAGTAGTTGTTTCAAATTAATTTGTTTTGTAGTCTTAGTAAGACTCATTGTTGTAGATTCACGAAATGTTTTCGTATTTTTAAATTTATTATTTAAACCTTTATCAGTAAGAGTTTAAAATGTTTCACTAAGTGATAAATGAAAAAATCATTCAAGAATTATGAATTTATTAATATTTAAAAGTGCTAAAATTAAATTAAATGTATCGATATATTCTTAAATATTTAGCTGAGGATTTTTTTGCTGATATTAGTGTTTGAAAGTAATTTATCTCTCGTTTCTTCAAGAATTTTTTTCAGATTTTTTTGAATTTTTCTGGATGACTGATAATATATATTAGTCGATATTAAACAAAAATATTTTTACACTCTGGCACTACTCTCGCAGTGCTAAGATGAGTCTTTTTTGTAATACATCTAATCTTCTGCTTGTACCCCAATTCCAAATTCAAATTGCGAGAATTATCTCAAATTCAAAAAATGTATTTCCTTTTTATTAAACTTTATACCGTGTGTTTCTAAATAAATATCAGGGTTTTAAGGCATTGTAGTACTTATTACGTAAAACTTTAAATCATAATTAATATATGAAACAGTTCTGTTTGTAGGTACGCGCATGCGCTAGAGGGCGCTAGTAGCAAAATCGACAGATAATTCTCACGAGATGGTACAATTGCCACGAGACTTCGCTAAACTGAATATTTGTTTGTGCCAGATCTCGGGGGAAAGTCTATGGGCGTTATTTGTTTGGAGAAGCAACTGTAACTGGTACTTCCTCTCTTGATGCTCTACAACTACAGCTATGTCTCCAATTGTTAAGAAGTTTTACGTAATAAATTTTAGAAAGCGTTAAAACCCCGATATTCTTTTAGAAACAACCGGACTAATGTTTAAGCAATTATACTTTTAAATTTCAAAACCCTTTTTTTAAGAGTTTTAGATTTTAAAGCAATTTCTAGTTATATTTTTCAAGAATTTTCTTCGAAATTTTCTGAAATTTTCTAATAATGATTTTATGCCGCCGATATTAAAATAAACTCTTTTATGCAGTGCTAACATGAATATCTCTTGTTATAAATATTTCCTGCTGTTCGTATTCCAATTTCTTCTTTCTTTCCAATTGCTATAATTTTCTTCAAAGGTTCAAAGTCTATTTTTCTGCTCGTTTATTTTATTATTTTAGCAATTTTCCAGACCTATAGATCTTTTTAGTTTAAGAAATTTGAAGAAAATTCTCATTATTTAAAAAATTTCTTCGAGATTACTTGAAAATGTTTGCATGATTAATAATATAAGCAAACATCTTTTCGGATCATGGCGATTCTCTTATCTCTTTTGAGTCTATCTAATATTACACCGTATCTGCTGTCCGTATTTCAATCTGTTACTATTTGCGAGAATTTTCTTCCGTGGTTTAAAATTTGTTCTTCCAATTTTCTACAATTTTTAGTAATTGCTCTTAACTCTTCTTTTTTAGATTAAGGTCTATAAAAATTGCTCCTTGTATAATAGTACCTTTCAAATTACTAGATTTTTTTACCAGGATACTTTTTTCTGCCAATTTTCTTTAATGTTTCAGTAAATTTTAAATTTTATACCGTGTGTTTCTAAAAAAATATCAGGGTTGTAAGGCATTGTAGTACTTATTACGTAAAACTTTAAACCATAATTAATATATGAAATGAAAGAGCCACTCAAACAGTTCTGTTTGTAGGTACGTGCATGCGCTAGAGGGCGCTAGTAGCAAGATCGACACATAATTCTCACGAGGTACAATTGCAACAAGACTTTTTTGTTTGGAGAAGCAACTGTAACTAGTACTTCCTCTCTTGATGCTCTACAACTATGGCTATTTCCCCAATTCTTAGAAGAAGAAGTTTTAGAATAAATAAATAATTACTTTTCAAGATTTCTAGAATTTTTTTTTAGAGTTTTAGAAATTTGAATTTTGAAGCATTTTATTTCACCTCATTTTAATTTTACCTTGACAGTTGTAATACATATATTTATGTCCTCCTACATATCAATAAATAAAAATAGACGTTTTATGAAAATTTTCTGTGACTGATAATTTTTCGACCAAATTCTTTTTCAAATTACGAAAATTTTGTCAGATTTCCAAAAATTTTTTAAAGTTCTTCCGCTAATTTTTTATAATATTTTATCAATTACTCTACTGATTTCTAGAATTTTCTATGAGATTTTTAATTTTTTTTAAGTTCTTCCACTAATATTTTATAATATTTTAGCAATTACTCTACTGGGGTTCTAAAATTTTCTTTGAGATTTTTAAAATTTTAAAGCAATTACTTTCTTTCAATTTTCAAGAATTTTCTTTAACATTATTGGAACTTGGTCTGATATTGGATTACTATCTTGTAGTGCTCACTTGAGTCTATTTTGCAATGTATCCTAATTTCTCTTCCAAACTGTGGGAATTTTATCACAAAGTTAAAAAAATTGCTTGTTGTTTGTTCTTTGAGTATTTTAGAATTTTGATCAATTTTGCCAAAAATAATTTTTTTCGATGACGTCATCTATATCAACCAAAAATCCAAAAATATTTCTGAATCATGATCAAAGAGAAGCAGCAGATTCGGTTAGAACAAAGTGCGCTTTCTGGGCACTCTATTGACAAGTACCCGAAAATAGAAAATAAACTGACGGAAGCCACAGAGAAAAAGGAGGTCAGTTACCAAACAAAACAAAATCTAAAAGGTTTCTTTCGAACTTACTTCGAATTAGCGAGCATTTTTGAGTACACTCAAAGGGATGGTAGGATTTTATCCGCCTCGTCAATTCAATATATTCAAGCTTACAATTGTTCAATGTGAACACCTTTCGTCAAACCAGTCTCGCCATTGAAGAGTTGTATAAAGAACTCCTCCGCCATATAAATTGTTTCAAAGGAAACAATATCTGTCTCACCCTCTCCGATGAAACCAGCAGAATAAGGAAAGTTATGCACACCCAAACCCCAGTCTTACTACATCCAAAATATTGCGGTGGATCGACTTTGTGGAAGATGCAGGTATAATCCTTCACTTTAAACATGAAACTTGGTCGTTCCAAAAATTTACTACATCATTCAAAAGGAAGGAAATCCCTCCGTAATAAGATATGATAGAAAGACAAGGATATTACCAAAGCTTAGGAAGTGATTTACATAGAACCTGCGGTAACGCCGCTTCCAAAAACAAGCCAATGCCAGGAGCAACTTTAGAATTTCTTCGTGACTCAGACAGATTCCTTTAATTTCATGCTCAATTACACTCGGATATAGATCACGATGGCTTGGGATGTTCAACTAGCCACCTAGGAAAAAGGAAGTGACAATGCTAATAATCAAATAGAGTGACAAAAATTTAGTTGATGTTATTTAAATCAGTCAAGACATTCTAATTACAGTCCTTCAATCCCACTATTGAGTAAATACCAAGGAAGGTGAACGTTATTGCAGATTTCTAAACCTGACCACCAAAAGAGGAGATTCAGATCGCCTTTCTCCACATTGACTTACTCGCCAGAATTTTTACCGACCTAGGGGGAGAGCAGCTGGAATTCTTCATGTTCCAGTTCGGTAGATTTTAGAAATCTTCAAGCAGACTGTCCGGAATAACCCAATATATTGAATCAAGGAATACTCTACCGACACGCCCCTGGTGACGAAACAGAAGAACAACAGCTCATTATCCCAAGCAAAAAATAGGTTGCTCAGAACGTTTTGAGAAAACGGGAACGCAATTAAAGCCGCAGAGCACTTAATCAACAATCATGTATTTTCTCCCGATAGTGCAACCCCCTTATCGGTTATCTCCACATAAAATGTAACTGTTGAAGGAATGCATTACCAACGATAATTTTATTGCTAGAACAACAACTTCATTGCCAGAAGAAAGGTAACTAAATTTGGACTCCTGAAATATAAAATAAGTGATAGAATACAGCGAAATGTAGTAACCAGTTTACGTGATTTGGATCACTAGAAACATACATCAAAGAGAAGCAGCAGATTTGCCCATGAAAACCCGAACGTGCACTTTCTGCGCACTCTATTGAGGAGTGTTCAGCTCAAACCATCGCAACAAACTAGGACAATGGCACCCGGACCAGCTATTCCAGCGAAGAGCTGTATAAAGAACTTCTGCGTCAAGGTGTTTTGAAGGAAATAATATCTGTCATGCTCGCTGATAGAAGCAGTAGAGGAGTATAAGAAAAATCATATACACCCAAGTCCCGGTCCTACCAACACTCCAAATGCCAAAACTGTGATATACATTATTTTAAAAATAAAATTGCTCTACATCATTCATAAGAAGAAGAAATCCCCTTCACAATAAGGCATGATATTCGTTACCCCGAGAAAGACGAGAAAATTACCAAAGCTTATGACTACGCGATAGAAAACCTACGGTAACGCTGCTTCCAAATACACGCAGTAGTCAGAAGCAATTTCAGCATGTTTTATACCTCAGACAGACTTCTTTAACTTTAGAGATCGATATGGTTTGGGATGTCCAAGATTTCTTCTAGGTCCAAGGTAGCTAACCTCGAAAAAATTTGTCTACAACCAAAGAAGGAGGTGACAATGCTAAAAAGCAAAGAGAGTAACGAGTTTTCGGAAACGTTTTGAAAAAACGTGACCCCCAGAAAAGCTGCAGAGCACTCAACACCAGAGATCATCTTCCGATTGAGCAAGGCCTTTATTGGTTATCTCTACAGACGAAACTCTTGAAGGCAGAACTCAAGAAATTACTCCAGTAAGGCGCCATTGAGGAATGTGAGAGCATATAGGCCGTTTAGATTGTATTAACTCTTACGATGCTCATTTGAGAGAGAGATAGACAGAGTCTTACTGCACCCTATCTTTTGATTGTATCCTAATTTCTTTCTCAAGTTGTAATAATTTTTTCCGAGCGTTCAGTCTTTTCCTGCCATTTTCTCTTCCAGATTTCTAAATTTTCTATGAGGGCTTTAAAATTTTGAAATAATTTCCCTCTTTTATTTTAAAATTTTTTGAAAACACTCCTCTTATAGTGCTGACTTGAATCTTATTTGCAACGCATTTTATCTACTGCTTAAGTCCAAATTTCTCTTCTAAATTGTGGTTTAAATAAATCGCAAACTTTTTACTATCAACTTGCATATTTTAAGAGTTAATCCAAAATGTTTTTAATACTATTTTTTGATGAAGGTAGTCCTTATTTTCATGTTTAAATAAAACACTAATCCTAAAAAGTGAAGATGAATGGACATTCGTCAATTAATATATTTTAGCACATTTTTGTGGGTTTTGAAGCAAATTTCTCGATATTTCTAAAAAGTGTTTGTATGATTGACACTCTTCGCCGCTAATATTAAACGAAAATTGGATTTGTTCCACTTCTTTTGTAGTTTCTGTTGTGATGTACCTTATCTGCTTCTTAGGCCCAAATTTCTCTTTCAAACTACAAAAACTTTTGTATCTCTTTTGCGAGATGCATTACTGTTTGTACCTCAATTTCTCCTCCAAATTGTTCAAAAAATTTGATGTCTTTTTCTTTCAATTTTCTACATTTCAGCAATTCTAGAGTTTTAGAATTTTCTTTGAGGATTTTGGAATATTGATCAATTTTCAAAAATTTTACCGATATTAAACGAACATGTTTTTAGACCATCCCACTCTTCGAAGTTGTGCTGACTTGAATCTCTATGGCAATGCAGGCAGCTTCCTTGCTGTTTATCCTTATTTCGTGCTTTCCATTCAAGTTTTAGAATTTTGAAGAAATTTTTCACATTCATTAATCAAGAATCAATTTTTGCCATGATTTCCAAAAATATTTTTAATGGTTAATACTACTACGTCGCCTCTGATAATTAAGAAACATATTTTTGCATTGTGGTATTTTCCTTTCAGTAATGACATAAGTATTTGTTTTATTGCACCTTATTTACTGTGTGTATCTTAAAATCTTTCAAATTTCGGATTTTTCCGGATTTTGATTTTTCTGAAATTTTTTTGGATGTGCCATCGATAAAAAATTAAAATGTTTTTGAACTCCTGTTGTGTCGTTTTTCATAAGTTTTGAGTGTTAACCTATTATAATGATTGATATTTATCATTTATAATATTTTAACTTTTAGACGAACTCTAATTTTTTTACCGATCTTCTGATCTTCTGAACTTATTCGCGCCTACTTGTAACTGCATTTCACTGCATCTACAACATGAAGAATTTTCTTGATGTTTCTCGGTGACTATAACTATTCCTGAACACGTATTAATTTTTTTAATTATTTCACAAACACAAATATTTAAAAAAAATCTAATTTAAAAACTACAGAATTTTAGTAAAACTGCAAAAAATGTTATTAGTTTATTTTCAACTGCAAATTAAACGCATTTTTTTTCCATTAAAGTAATTGTTTAACAAAGAAAAAGTGATTGTGTATAGCAAAGTACGAGGGTGGATCAAATGTAAACCAGAATGTTTTTCTTATCGGTCGCTAAGTGAAGTTTTGTGCGCGGTAACGCTGAATGTATTGGAAGTGATTGTCAAGGGAAGGGGAGGACGCCGATTTGGTCCACAAATGCTTATTGACGCCAGTAGCACCATGTCTGAGCATGAGATACATACGTCTGTTGAACAATGCACCATTTCCAATGAGTTACCGAAAAACAAGGTGGGTGAAGATCACTAATCCGTTTCGCTGTCTGTGGAAGGCGTTTGGCACGATACCATGCAAAGGATGATAATTTTTGAAGTCACATTATCAGACGTGGGTGCATCATTACACCTCAGAATTTAAACAAGCAATCATGGAGTGGAGTGAATCTGGAGAAGCTCCACCTCGAAAAGCCAAAATCCGTCTCTCTTCGGACAAAAATCTTGCAAATGGTTTTTTAGGATATAAAAGGCACACTGCTTGTTGATTTTCTTCATGAGTGTCGTACTCAATGCTGAATATTATTGCAAGTTCCTTAATTAAGCCAAACTTATGGAGGCATACCTATTCGAGGTATGACAACCCTCGGCCACACACAACTGCTTTGACCCGAAATTTTGCTTCGAAAAAATTCATTGAGAAATATTGAAACACCCTCTCTACAGCCCCGACTTATCCACTTATATGACTTTCATATGTTTGGTCCACTCAAAGGCAAATTGGGAGGACGCCGTTTTCACAATGACTAAGATGTCGAATCGTTTGTGAGCAATTGGTTGAAGACACGATAATGACATCAAAAAACTTCCAATGCGATGGGAAAAATGTGTACATAAAATCGGAGACTATGTAGAAAAATAAAACATTTTTATTCAATAATGCACACACACTTTTTTTAACTAAATTACAGTTTGTATTTGATTTACCCTCGTAGAATCCTCCATTGTCACTCTTAACTAAATTCAATTTTTTTTCTTTTCTAAGAAAAGCCTTTTGTTTATCTGCGTTTTCTGCCTTCATCCTTATGTAACCACTTCTAAAACTAAATTAAAAATTTCCTGCAATATTATTAATGGTCTATGGTTTTCATTAAAAATGCTGATAAATCGTTACCTAACATTGTGCTGTACATAGCATTGAAGTTGTCTTTATGATTCATTATCATGGCTTCGCTGTTTCTGTTTAAAATTTAATGTACGTTCTTATGTAATGTGATAAATGGAAATGCACATTATTAACTAATTCATTTAAATCTAAGAATAATAATTTATTACATTACTGATAACGCATAATGAAAATACGCCTAAATCTTATTAGTACATAAAACTGTGGCGGTATTATGTGTATGTAGGAATAAGGATTTAATTAATTATTTTTAAAAAATCTATAAAAACACGTAATATAATAATTTCATGTTTCAGTACGATGGAAACCATCAACATAATTTCCATATTATTAACTTTTATTTGATCAAAGTGCACCTTATTAAAAGAAGCAATTTTACACATGCGAACAGATAATTATTTCCTGGCTACAATTAGAATTAACACCAATTGATCATAATTAAAATCATACACCTGTTTCTGCCCGTAATTATCAATCAATATTTCATTTAGCGAAACAATCAAGGGCAGGCTATCCGCAAACAAGTTTGCAAATTAACTGCAAACACCTCTCTGGCTTGCAAATGATTATACGAGATTAGAAAAATAAAACGAAATAGATAGATGGTGATACTTATTGCTAAAGTTAATTTCCGCGCAAAAACTCCCCTTTCCCATACATTAACTGCGCTGGTATTAGAATCGTATGGTGGTGTCTTTAATTGCAGATACGTTAAGCTAATTAAGGCGGTATTATGTGTATGTAGGTAATTGAATTTAATAAGGCGTTTAGGAATTCGTTGGGTTTTTGAGTTGCATGCGGGGTCGATTAAAACGTGTCGCCGTTGAGACTCAAAGTAATGGCCTTTGTAAATTTAGTCGATTGTACTTTTTCAATGGCCGCAGCTCGTTTGCGGCTGTTCAGCTGTGTACACGGAATAGTTCCGAAGGATTTTTGCTCACCGCTGAAATTAACGTGATCGCTTTAATTAAATTGAGGAAATGTAAACGAGCGTCGTGTTTTTTCAGTCCCCTTGCCCCTCGGCCGTGCCGCGCTCTGCTGATACCCTTTTTCGTCGTCGTACTCTGCGACTGCTACTACTACTACTACTACTACCACTGCGAAGATCACGTTGTGCTGCGGTACTGTTCCGGCGGTAATTCGTGGGTGTATCATCATCGGAAAGTGGCAGCTTGCGGTTGACAACTGCCGAGCTTACACGACTCTCTCGAATTGCACTCTGTTTATCTTTACTAAATAATGGGTATTTGCTCTTGAGTTAAGTCTTGCTCAGGGATCACTGCCTGTGCTAACAGCGGCGTTGCTTTAAACCGACAAATTTTTATACATAAAATCATATATTTACAACAGATAACTATTAAAAAAAATTTATCACATTAAAATATATGTTTTTCTAACGTAATTGGTTTTATTTAAGAAAAAGCCATTCAAATTTTAACAAAGATTTTAGAAAATTAGTCTAATAGAGGCACAGATTTATACACAAGAATTTATCACTTGATTGATATGACACTGTCTGTTAATTTTAAACTTGAAAAATTTATGACATTTGAGTTTTCAGAATTTTTCTTATGATTTTTATCGACCAGTTTGAAGGCGTATGATACATGTCTAAACGTAGAAGCAAAATTCCCAATAAATTCTTAAAAAATAGTAATGAAATGAAAGAAAAGTTATTAATCCGGAAAGAAATCTAGAGCAAAATTTTCTTAAATATTTTATTAATCTGTCAGAGGTACTCATAAAGAATAAGTTTATATATAATTTAAAAGAAGCATTTATTGAAAATTTAGAAAGTTAAAAATTCTCAAAAAAGAAACTGTCTCTCAAACAATAATTAATGAAGAATTTGAAAATCTTTGATTTACTTTGGAAATCTGAAAGAGAAACTCAAATAAAGGTTTTCGTAAAATGAAATAAAATTTACTGCAAAATTCAAAACAAAAACAAAAATTGTTATAACTTCCTCCAGTATTGAAAAAATGAAAAAAAAAAAGATAATGGAAATATATAATATTATAACAAATCAAGAAAAAAATAAATTTCTGAAAAATTAGGAAAAAAGTTCCGATAAGATAATTCAAGAAATGGTGATAAATTTTGAAACAGGAAAGAAAAATTGTTAAAATCCTAATGACAAATTGCTAAGAGAAATGTGGAAGAATTTTAGCTGAAATTTTCTTGTAACCTGGAAGAGAAACCATCAAATAGAAAAATAATCATTTAGAAGAGACATTCCTCAAAAATTGTAGAAATTTCTAGATTCCAAGAAAATATATAGGAAATTGCTAAAATATTCAAACAATCTGAAAAATTTGAATAAACATTACTGAACAATTATTAATCTCTCGAATAAAAATCTCACAAGAGACACTGCGGCAAAATTAGTAAAAATCATTAGAAATTTCTGCAAAATAAAATGAAAGAGACTGAAAGACAACTGGTCTACGGCTAATGGAAAAACAAGAAGATAAATTGTCGTATTATTAGACATAACACTATTTTCTGATAAAGATGTTTATCTCTCTCTAAAAATAAGATTATAGGAATCCCGAAAAAAAAATACTTGAAAATTCTAGGACACTAAGAAATCTTTAAATATTGTCCAAATTGTAAAGAGAAATTCATAGAAATACTAGAATATAAAATATCATAAAAGATAATTTATGAAATTTTGATAAATTCTTGTCCAAAAAAATTGACTATAATATCCCAATAATCCGCAAAAGAAACTATTGAAAAAATTACAACTGAGAAAATATATTGCAAAACACAGCTACAATTTCTCAAAAAAAGATGTGGAACATTTTAGAAATTACAAAGAAATTTTCTCCTAATCTGATTAAAATATTCTAAAACATTTCATAAACACAAGAAAAGTGTGGAAATTCAAAATTCATTAAGAATTTAATATAAACATAAGAATTATATGGCAGAAATATCAAAAAGTTAAGAAACAATTCAAGAATCCTTAAAAAAGAAATCCCCAAAAATGTTCCTAAAAAATTCTGATTTTAGAATTCAAAAGTGAATGGAAATTCTTAGAAATAGAATTTTAAAAAAAGTTTTAAACTACAGAAGAAAATAAATCCGAAAAGTTAAATTATCGAAAATAAGAAGTCTAAAATTCGTGTAAAAAAATATTAGAAGAGATTTGTAAAAAATGGCTATAATATTCTAATAATCTGGACAGGAAACTGTTGAAGCAAAAAATTACAATTGAGAAATTACATTACATAAAAATTATTTTAATAAAAGCTATAATTTTTCAAAAAATTATTTGGAAATTTCTAGAAATATGAAAGAAAACGTCTTCTAATCTGATTAAAGTATTCTGAAACAATTTATAAACCCGCAAGAAAAATCTAGGAATTAAAAAATTAATTTAGAATTCAAAGAGAATTATATGAAAGAAAAAAATATCAAAAAATTTTGATAATATAAATCTACAAATTCTCAAAAAAATATGTGGAAAATTCTAGAAACTTCGAGGAAAACTTCTCCTAATCTGATAAAAATAAATAATACATTTTATTAAAAATTCATTTAGAATTTCTTTATTTATTTATTTATTTACCTTCGGTCTTCTTTTTAAAATAATACATATTAAAAATTAACAAAATAAAAAAAAAAAACATACATAAAATTTTGGTCAAAAGAAGCACGGGCGGAGTTCACAATTAAATGTGTTTAATATAAACGTGAGAATTATATCGAAGAAATGAGAGAAATATCAAAAAGTTGAGAAAAAATTCAAGAATCTGTAGAAAAGAAATTCCCAGAAATGTTCCTAAAAGTTCTGATTGGATAATAGTTCTGGAAATGATAAATTTTCGTAAAATTGAAAAATAGTCCTCCAAAATTTTCGAAGTCCAGAAAAGAAGTTGTTTGAAAAGTTATTACTAAAAAAAAACTTTACAATTTAGAAAAGGTATTCGGGAATATTCAGAAAATGTAAAGCTGGAAAAATTATTAGAAGAAATCTGGAAGAAAATTAGCTAGAATATTCCAATCATTTGGAAAATAAACTGTCGAAATAAAAATCACAATTGAAAAAATGCATTTCTAAAGACTTCCTACAAATTTTTCGAAAACAATTCTAGAAATTTGAAAGAAAAATTAATGGAAACTCCTAATGAAAACTGATAGAAAAGTTTAATCTGAGAAACTTGAACAAAACTTAATTTATATAATTTACTATAAACGTTAGAATTTTGTGGAAGAAAAATTACTTTAAAATTCCGACAAACATATCAAAAAAATGAGGAAAATTTCAGGAATCCATGTAAAAAAAACAATGTCGAGGAACATTTCTCAAAAATTTAATATAGAAATTAAAATTTCTCGAAAAATCTATAAATCCGGAAGAAAAGTTTTTAGAAGATTATCACTGAAAGAAAAGTCTCACAATTTAGAAAAGTCATTTCGGAACATTCATAAAATGTAAAATAGGAAATATCTAAACAAAAGAATTAAAAAAATCGAGGTGGAGTTCACGTCTTCTGGTGTCCTTTATTTCTTTTATTTTGAAAATATAGTCATGAAAGATTTAGTTAACATAAAGCAAAAAATGTAAAATTTTCCCCTAAAAATCGAAGTTATTATTGTGAAAATCTCTTGAAATCTCGAATAAAACATTCATTAAATAAAAAACTGGAAATAAATTGTAAAAAAATTAATTTTTGGAAAATTATAGAACAATTTATAAGAAACATTGCTGAAAACTTCGAAATATATAAAGCAAAAATTGATAGGAATTTCTTAAACAAGGAAGAAAGTATTATAGAAATTAATAGCAATCCGAAAATATTCTGAAAAATTCTAGAAACCGCTAAGAAATGTTAAAATATTCTAGAAATTTTGAAAAATAATTACTGAAAATATTTGAATTTTTGAAAAAAAGTTTCTACAAAATTAAAAAAATCCGACAATATAATTCAATAAAAGATGATAAATTTTGAAAAAATGGATCATTTTTAAAAATTCGAAAGAATATTGTAAATAGAAATCTGGAAGTAGTTTACCAAAATATAGTGATAACTTAGAAGAGAAACTTTCATAATTTAGAAAAGATATTCCTGAAAAATTTAAACATTACAAAGCTACAAATTTCCCAAGAAAAAAAATAATGAAAAATTTTAGAAATTTGAAAAAAAATTGGTGCAAAATTCTAAAATCCCTGATTAAATCGGAAACAAAAATACTAAAACCTTTTAAAAATCTGAAAGGGAAACTCGAAGAAAACATTCGCATTTAAAAAGAGACACTCGTTTAAATCTTATATAATATACAGCTAAATTATTCTTAGGGAAATGGAAGAAAAGATGTGGAAAATTCTAAAATCCTCAAAAGAAAATAATAATACTGAAATATTCTGTAAATACCAAAATTCTTTATGAGAAATGTCTAAAAAACTGTCAAAAATTACGCACTAAAATTAAAACCATTAAAATAATTACATGTAAGAGAAATCGTAGAAAACCTAACATTTTTAGGTGTGTGAAGTGTGAAATGTATGGTATGAAAATTTCAAATTTTGCATTGCAAAATAGAGATCATGATCTGAATTGTTTATTACTGGTGGCGCTGTAATATCAGTTATGCTAAAATCCTAGAAAATTTGAAAGAAAGTTGCAATAAAAAATATAAAATAATGGTACAATAATTTTGGAAAAACTATAAAAAGGAAAGAAAATTGCTGAAATATTCCAGAACCCCTGAAGAAAAAATTTTGAAACATATTTTTTTTGGGAATTTTGACATTTTAAATTATTGAAAATTTTCAAACTTTTTTGGAAACAAAATTCTTGGATGATTCCAATGAGATATTTCTATAAATGTTGATAAAATAACGAAAAATGTATTAAAAAAATATAGAAATGTTAAAAAATTCAAAAGTAAATGACTGGACAATTGTAGAACCAATCCCGAAAAAATCTGTAGAATAAAAGATTTGTAACTTTCGAAGAAAAATCTCCCAATAGAGATGAAGAATTTTCAAAAAAAAAAATGCAGTCATATACAGCAATAATTTAAAGAAAGTTTTCAAAAAAACATTTCACAAATTAGAAGTAAAATTAGTAGAAACAAATTAGAGAAATTTAAATAACTTTAGAACTTTCGTAAAATATCTTCTTTTGTAATCCTGAAAAATTTGGATGATAATGTCTAAAAATATGCTAGAACTTTTTCTAAAAATGTAAGACAAAAAGCTGGAAACTTATAGAATTCTTGAAGTAAATTTTCGCTATTTAGAAGCAAAATAGAAAATTTTGATATTATTAATTCACCGCAACTAAGTACACAAACTCTCCATTATAATGATGTTTGCTGAATTCATTAAGTTTGATAACGCAGTTATAATATTTAAGAACATTTAATCGCACAAAAAAGGACGTAACTAAAATTAATGCGCACTAACTTTATCTGTTTCACCTTAACACAATGAAGATGGAAATACATTATAGAAAAATGAGCATGAATTTTTATTTTTATCAAAATATTATGGAAATGTAATATATTGCAATATTACATTAAAAAAATCTTATAATTCACATATACTTTTTGTTATTTTTAACTTCTAGTTAAATCCTAATGATTTAATTAATCATCCTATCGCAGGATATGAGTATTTGATTAGTCTTTATGTAATAGTTGAGTATTATTGTACTTTTAACCCACATCATAAAGCAATTAGTTAAACAATCGGGTTCCTTACTTTTTCGAAATAAAATTTATAATAACTCTGTGTACTTATTAGAGACCAATCCAGTACTATAATCGTATAATTGTTTACTATAAATAACCTAAGAATAAAACCAATGTTAGCAAAATTTCTTGTTGGTAATATCTAATATCCGATGCTGGTTGACCTTCAACTCGATTATATGTTTCTGTTTCAAAGCTTAACAAAAATAATAGCTAAACAGAAATGTGGACAAAATTTGATTTAATTAACCAAAATATTACTAATAATTGAAGATAGCTATATATCAAATATTCATTTCCTAGAATTATTTTTATGTTATATTCTTAACTGTCTGTCCACATTTACTCTCCTGTTATTTTCTAAATCCAGTTAGAGAATGCACGGCACGACATAATTAATCCTTTAATTGCCTAAAGTGAAATCGTTCACACAAACATAAATTAACTCTTAACATTTCAGCGCTTAACCTCTTGACACAAAGTATTTCTGGGTTATAAAAAACAAATGACACTTCTTTTATGATGGAACATTAAATTTTCATCACCGCGTTCCGTTCACATTCCGAGAACGTCGAACTAATGAAGTATTAATTGTAAGATTATTATACCGCCATTCCGCGTTCACTTTCATCACCAAATCCGTCTAATAAAACTAAAAGTAAGAAGATAAGTAGCCCGCCGTGGAGCCGCAACAGTCGCAGGATCGCAGGACCCCGACATTAAAATTCAATTTCGTGCACTCTCACGCGTACGCACATGCACGCTTACAGATTACAAAAATCAATTTATAAAAATGTGTGAGAAAAGCGGATGCTACGATTTTCTAGACGGCCCGCGGCCGCACCCGTGGAGATTTTCGCCGCTGACGACATAATCATCCTTGATTATACAGTGATTTTCGATACTGGATTAATGCCAGTCAGCAGGTAGAAATTTACGTCCTATCGGATGTAATTTTATCATTTTCAAAAATTTATTTACTTAGCGCCGGTTAATAGATTGGGTGGGTTGCGCAACCTCTGACGTTGTTGCGCAAGAGGCTATTAGGATTTGAAGACGTTACGCCCCCTGTTTGGGAATTAATTGCGCCGGTGCGTTCAGAACGTAAGTGAGTTTAAGGCTTTAAAAAAATTGCGAATTCGAGTATTTAATTATTACACCGCGGCGTGGAGTGGAGTAGAGAGTTGTTATCTGACTAATTATGCGCATATTTAATCGGGGAATTATTAAAGCCCGCCGAGGCTCATTATGGTTTCCTTAATTTTCTTTTGAATGAGCCTTGCTTGGTTTTATTGCTTCTTATTAAACGTACAAGCAAGAACAAACAGGCTGTGGAAAAAGTCGATAATCGATGTATATAGATATCGTGTATAATTGATTTATGAAGTAAAATGTTTAATGCTTAAATATTTTATAATTAGAATAATAATAATAAATATCTTTATTTACATTTTTTTCTTTTACAATATAGTATTTACATTTGAGCTTTATTTGTGTTAGAGACCTAAAATATCTGGCCCTTGCAAAGATTCTGGCTTAAATGAAATTTTGGAATCTATTAGTATTCTAAGGTATTTGCAGGATGAGAATGGTGGGATAGTGATATTGTCAACATAAATTTTAGGATCGCTTAGACAACTTCTATAGAATGGGATAATACGTTTTGGATGGGTTTATTAGGATTCTTCATTTGGAACACCAAAGTTCAACTTTATGAATAAGGGCTTGGAGAGAAGAAATTGCAGTTTTTAGATTATGGGAGTGAGAGATTAGGATAGTGTCATCAGCAAACTGAAGGGAATACAGAGACGGTTTTCCACAAGGTTCTCCACTTGTACAATATATTTTGTTTTGATCTATATAACTCTAATCCTTTAGAGTTATATAGATCAAAACAAAATATTGTGTACAAGTGGAGCACTAGGACTAGGCGTACTTTAATTTGTAGGGATCTATAAGGAAGAAATTGTTAATTAAATTAAGTAAACATGGAGGTATTTCAAGTTGGTATATTAATCAGATTTTGCAACTTTTAAGTAAACTTACCTGCAAAATGCTATTATTCAAACGTACTTGATTATTTTTGTTGATTTGTTGCTAGAGTTATATGAAGAGATAGATTAAATAATATTCTATCTTATGTTTTGTCAAGCTTTTTCAGTGAGAAAATATTTTTTGTAATGGCTATAAAAGATCAAAAGGATCTCATAGTTTTGTCTGCCTTAACGTAATTTCCAAAGATATTATTTTAGTAGTTTGTTTTTTTTTAATATTTTAATGTGTTTTGCAATGTTCGATAAATACATCTTTCAATTAGTCTATTAGGTTATGGGTAATTTGGTAATATATTATTGAAAATTCTTGGTTAGTACTAATGGTTTCTGGTGTCTCTCCTCTGCTTTACACCAGTCGAAACATCCTAAAAATAATCACGACCGCAAAGCTAGCCTCCGATATGATTTCAGTGGATCGAGTCTTGCTGACTCCTCCATGAAACGGGTGCATTGGAAAATACGATATCCTGAGTGGACGTCCAGCTTGAAGCAGTCTTCATACGCCTTGAAGGTGCCATGTCCTAACAGAAGTTATATGATGTAGTGGTCTAACTCACTGTCCGGGTCTCTCACTCCTCCATGAAACGGGTGTAGTGGTAAAGCACGATATCCATATCCTATATGGTGGACACCAGGTGGATCAAAAAGCGATTTCGTCCAGCCTGCATTAGTGTTGATACGCCTTGAAGGCGTATATGGTATATGGTATATGGTAGTCTAACTCACTGGACTGCCTTGTTAACTACACCGTAATATCGGGCGTTCATTGGAAGATTTACTATCACCGTTCAATCATTGGGAATCGGGAATCCTTTGGGAGGCTCATTGTTACCGTTTAGCCATTTATGGCCAGATCTTTGCAGCAATGGCGCATCTGTCGATGGTCAGATTGGTAATCACTGATCCAACCTTTGAGCTTGCAATCCGAAACTGTTCATCAAAATGAAGGCTTGGGTCTCTAAGGTAGCGTTTTGACGGTTGCTAGAGGATCACACATCTTCTGACTATCAAGATGATGATTTCCCTTACTTTCCTACTAGTCGCAAAGCCTGCTTCGATGTTATTATCTGTCTGTTGCATAATACTTGGCGGATGTATCATGCCGAAAGTTAACTCCGCCATCTGGTCGATATTATTTAGATGACTTGCAATCACCACCATCTTAATATCTTGACGGAGCTGACAGTCGCAGTTCCTAAGGCAACCCAAATTCATGGAAGAGCACTGAGCTTTGTGGCATGTTGTAGAACTTAAGATCCGCGTTTGTCCGTGTTGAATATCAAGGTTCGATTGTTTAGCAATTGAGATCATGATGCTGCAACTTGTGCACTTGCGAACTTCCTTTCTCCTCAAGCAGCTAGAGTACGATTCCAGGTCGCCGAGTTGAACGCATATCAAAGGTGATGATCGCACAGTACTGTTTGACCATACGCACTCACCTTTTAGTGACAAATGATTCGGCGTGCGGTACCTACGACAGCGTCAAAACCATCCACTGTTAATCTTACCTTCCAGAATCCGTACTGGCTATAAGATAGACTTCGACTTCCTTTGGTAAATTCTTCTAGCCGGTTGCAGATAATATTTTTGGGCACTTTATTTGCTGTTTCCAGCAGACAAATGGAACGGTACGCTGAGAGTTTATTCTCTTTCGGGAGGAAAACTAGCTTCTCCTACTTTTATTAACTAGGAAAGATGTGTTTCACGCTAGGGAGAAGACATCCTAATGGCTTTTGGAGCGAAGTTCAAATCGATGTTCGGGCTAGATGTCTTTAAGCTCTCAATTCTGCTGCAGGTTTTGAGCAGTTTCCTCAGGCAGCCAGCCTATACTTGGTATATGCAAGTTTCGGCTAGTCTGGAAGCAGGTATTAATACCCACGTACTATCTCTGATTGATCTTTTTATTTATTTATTTATTTACATTTTTTGTCTTTTCTTTAAAAAATACATACAAAAACAAATTACAAAAAACAATGGTAAAAGCATATGCGGAACATAATAAATTATGTTCTTCCACTCCCTATTGGCACAATGATGTTGGAAAATTAGAAATGCTCGTCCTTATCTGAAAGCTTTTATATAGTTCGTAACCCTTAACTAGGCGCGCTTATATACAAGGTGGCGCAAAAGTAATGTCATAGTTTGAATTGGCTGCCATTTTGTTATAAATGAAAAAAAAGAGCTCTGTTTTTATCAAAAAAATTTGAAAGTGTATTATTGGTTACATTTCTTGGAAAAAATTGTATCGCCCAAATGACAACCTCCCGAATTGATACATAATTACGGCATTTAGAATTGTTGCTTGCAAAACATCTGGTTTCAAATTGGCGATTTCTTCTGCAATGTTAGCTTTCAAGTCTTGCAAGGTTCGTGGTTTGTTGTGGTAAACGCGAGATTTTAAAAAGCCCCAAAGAAGTCTGTTGCTATTAGATTTGGGTCGCCAGTTCAAATCTCCAAAACGGGGGATCACTCGCCTGGAAACTGGTCTCTCAAAATCTCCATAGTTACCTGAGCTGTGTCTCCGTCCTATTGAAACCAACAATGATCGAGACCCAATGCAGCAACTTGCGGCAAGAAAACTTGTTTAGCATTTGCTTGTAACGCTCGCTATTTACGGTTACGGCGTAGTGATGAAATTAGCAAATATATTAGAAATAAAAGTTTTACTAATATTTTAGAAACTAAGCTAATGTTCTTTGTTGCTAAAGCTTTCAATGTAGTCTCTGGTTTGGACAATCCAGTGGCTGCATGATTTATAAAGGTGAATAGTGTATTTGGGATGACTTTGTTGTGTGCCAAGGGGTCAAATCTCGTTTAGAGGACGAAAATTTTAGAAAAATTTCTGGTCTTTACCCTGTTTAGGTATAAGAACTACAGTAACATATTCTCATGCTTTTGGAAGGTAACCCGTCATCAGACAGGCGTTATACAAATTGTTTTAGGAATACGATTATCGAGAGATTTTTAAGATATTTCTGGCATTATTATTATGAATTTGTAACTTCTCAAAATGAGGTTAGTTGGAAAACAAAATATTGATTTTTGAATATCCCTCAGGTGCACGTAGATCCTAATGCCAAGTTTATTGTTAAAAAGTATTTGCTTTATTATTGAATAAAAATATTTCCACAAGTCGGATAATGGGAGTATAAAAAATTAAAATGGAGTTCTTATGATATTTTCATTAATGCTTGTTTTCAATTTTCTTTCTTCATGATCTTCAGCTTCGAGACATAATGCAATTATAGCAGAATCTCCACATATAAATATAATTTCTCTTCACAAAAATTAATACACTTGATGTTAAACTAATTTTTGCCGTTATTGATTTATTTCTTTCTTCTTTTTTCTTAATCATGAATTTTTGGCGATGAACTTTTTGGTGATGTTTATGTTTATGTTTATGTTTATTATTCTTTAGCTTACTATTCAAAATTTAAAAAATACATATCAATATCTACACAAAAATTATAGGAAACGTACAAAAATTTTGACTGGACGAAGCTGGGCGGAGTTCGTGCAGCAGCGACGATCTTCCACTCTAACCCTTGTTTGACCACGATGTTGAGGGAGCAAATATCCTCTTGAACATCTGGATTACTCTAGAAAATGCTTTTATTTTCTATTTTGTCCCATTTTTATGGGAAACTTTTAGCTGTTAATGTCAGATGACAGATGGCAGATGACATTATAGATTACAGATGACAGATTACAAATTGCAGATTACAGATTTCAGATTACACATTAAAGATGACAAATGACAGATGACAGATTACAGATTACAGATTACAGATTAAAGATTAAAGATTACAAATTACAAATTACAGATTACAGATTACAGATTACAGATTACAGATTACAGATTACAGATTACAGATTACAGATTACAGATTACAGATTACAGATTACAGATTACAGATTACAGATTACAGATTACAGATTACAGATTACAGATTACAGATTACAGATTACAGATTACAGATAAAAGATTACAGATTACAGATTACAGATTACAGATTACAGATTACAGATTACAGATTACAGATTACAGACTACAGATTACAGATTACAGATTACAGATTACAAATGACAAATGAAAATTACCGATTTCGCTATTAATTCTTTTATTGCACGCTCGCAAATCTTGAAGAGAACATGTACAATACACAAAGGGGAGGTGGTTACGGCCGTGGCGGAATGCCGGGTAATAACATGGGACAGAGGCGGTCAATGCAAGACAATTTCCTACAAGAGAGACAGCCCCAAACCAACAATCATGGCCCGCAGAACCCATAGACACCAAAAGACAAAACCAAAATCAAAACCTACAGCGCAATGAGACTCCTGTCAAGAATCACCAGAAAACTACAGAGGTAACTATCAATTATCAAAATATTCAAGAGGCAAACAAGGATTTTCATTTTTAAAACAGAACTCAATTTGTATTATCACCAGTTAAATCCAAAGCTAAAATTATTTTACCTCTACCTTCTCCTCCATTGTCTGCTCCCAATGAAGAAATTGGAACTACTGAAGAAGTTAACAATTAAGAAAAAGCCATGGATACTTGCCAAGGCTCGACCACCATGGATGAAGAAAAATAAGGGCAAGATTTCTAAGACGGGAAAAGTGGAGAGACGTAACATGCGCTTAAGGAAGATCATACAATTGAAGAATTTGTATAGCGGGGCCGTACAAGTCAACTGCAAAAGTTCATGAAGGATTTGGAAAAAAATAAACCGGAAGCAAACCCTGCAGGAGCAGAGACAGCATTGAAAAGCCAAGTGTTGGCCAGATTATCATCAGGTGATGGTAGTGGTGGTCGTAAACCACCATCAGCATCTGAGGATGATGTAAAACTTGAAAGTTGAGAAAAAACGATGATATCTTTTATTGTCATTTGGCCAGTTTTGCTCTGGTGGGTCGGAAAGATTACAATTCAAAATTATTTGTTCAATACTATGACTTTATCTATATAATATACCAGGCGATTTACATTCGACAGGAGAAATCAAATAACATATTTTAGTTGACAGATTGCAGATGTTAGATGATAGATAACATATAATCGATTATAAATTAAAGGTAAAAGATAACAGATGACAAATGACAAATGTCAAATGACAAATGACAAATGACAAATGACAAATGACAAATGACAAATAACAAATGACAAATGACCGATGACAGATGATAGATGATACATAACAGAAGAGACATGGCAGATGACAGATGACAAATCTGTTATCTGACCCATCTACTCTTAAAAAAAAATTATATTCACTCAGTCCAAAATGAGTGTTGATAATGATAAACATGGCCTCTAAATTTACTTAAATTTTAAAATATATGAAAATTAGAGAAACAGTTTATTGCATAATTATTGAAAAAATAAAGTTATTAATACTGAAGAAAACTTGTTTTTTTTTTTTTTAATTATTTTAGCATCAACAAGATAATCTTTATGGTGTAACTATAGGTGGGATATTTAAAGTTATTAATACTTAATGAGACTGTCTTATTAGTGTTTTTAATAAAAAAAATTGTTTTTGCTCTAAGAAAGCATAAAAACATGATTTTTGTGTTTCTCTTATGCGCATTTGAGAAATCTTTAGATGATTTTTTACAATTTTTCAAATTACGAGATAAAAATTTCGTTTTCTTTCAATTTAATTTGCAACGCTGTTCTTTTGTTTGCAGCCATTATACATCAACGAATTTATGGTTGTTCTGATTGTGTATACAAATTTTTTCCGTTAATTTGAGTGGTGTATTTTTAAATTACGAGAAGATAATTATGTTTTCCTCCAACTTAAGTTTGCAACGCTGTTGTTTTGTTTCCAGCCAATATACATCAACAATTTTACGGTGTGGTAAAGGCACATTTATTCTAATTTTGTTTACAAATTTAGGTCTTAATTTTCTGGTGATGTATTTTTTAATGTCTTTTTCAATCAGTAGATAAAAATTTCGCTTTCCTCAAACTTAAGTTTGCAACGCTATTAATTTGTTTCCAGTTATTATACATTTATTCTAATTGTGTATACAAATTTAAGTGTTAATTCTCTGGGTGGTGTATTTTTTCGAATCTTTTTATATCAGGAGATAAAAATTTCGTTTTCCTTAAACTTAAATTTGCAACGTTGTTGTTTTGTTTTCAGCCATTATACCTCATCAATTTGACGGTGTGTTGGAGACATATTCATTCTGATTGCGTTTAGAAATTTTAACGTTATTCGTTTTGATGGTGTATTTGTTAGAATTTTTAAAATCACGCGAAAATTTCGATTTCTTCCAACTTAAGTTTGCAACATCAACTATTTTAATTTTCTATCAAAGTTGATCCAATTCAGTAAACATTGAAACGAACACTATTACTTTTAAAAAAAATTCTCTAAAAATATAATGCTAAATTGAAATATTCAATTGACGAGGCGGATACATGATGAAACTCCATAACACATTGAAATAAAACAACACAGTTGGGAGGGTTTCAGATTTATTGTTAAACAATGCAACATGTTGTTTTATTTCAATAGTGCTAAAATGTATCCTACCGACTGCGTCAATTTAACAAGAGCCTGCCTAATGTTTTATTAAAGCGCTTATCACTTAATTGAATTTCAACTGAAAGTATTTAAATAATATAACTTTTACTTACCAAATTATCCAATATTTTTTATTACGAGTAGTATATTCAACATACCTGAAAAAAAAGAAGAAAATTAATATCTTGGATACATCAGCCTATGTATTAGAATATTATGTTTTATGTTATGTTATTGTAACGCCCTTGAAAAGCCTCTTTAAATAATAATTGTATGTAAGCTTATGGTATATTATACGAAACGTAATATATACGAATAGTTTAAAACTATTAATACCAACCCGACCATTCCACGCACTTAAATAATGTTTAAATTAAACGGTCTCGAGGGCACGCTCATTGACCATATTATTTCATCAGGAACTTGTTTATAGTAAGTTGTAATTGGATACGCACACATACCAATGTGCTTAAATAACCACAAATAACGATTTACTCTTACCTTTTTTTGTGGTATAATGCATCATACTTATATCGCCTACGATATTAACGATTCAGACGATTTACACCAATCACCGACATAAAATTTAAACTTTTATAAAATAAGAAATAAGTCTGTTTTTACGACCAAGAGATAAGAAACCGATTAACAATCAAAGCAGGATTGCGTGTGATAATTAGGAAAGATTAAATTCAGACCGTAAATAATTTCCACGAGTTTGAGGTAATGGATTTTCAAAATGTTAATGCGAAACGTACACAATAATTAATAACAGGACAAACAATAATCCTAATATAGTGAATTCATTAAATTTCCACATCTTGTAACGGTTAGAAATGAAGTTTAGATTATCCTTTTTAATTTAGTAATTCGATTTATTATATGCAACTGTTGATGCATGTGCGCTGATTTCTTCGTGCATCCTTTCAAATTTTGGGGAATACGCGCGCGCTGTTTTGTCCGCGCAGAGAGGACGGTTTTTTATTGTTGTTCGGCTGGAGAGCCATTTTTATTGTATCCTCGTGGTGTTGAATTGATGGTGGCGAGAAAATCTAATTCAATTGAGAGAATTGTATTTGTGTACGACAAAGTGGTCGGATATCTTGCCCCAAGATCATTCCCAGTGGTGAGATTTGTTCGAAGAGCGAATAAATTCACGGTCGACTGTAAGTCGGATTTTTCACATCACGAAGAAAAAAAAAAAAAAAATAACTAGGAGGTTCCGCCAACATTCTAATCGGATCCATCCCAAATATACTAAAAGAACCGCCTTACAACACAGGTTCTTTATTTGTGTATTTCATTTCTGTAATTTTATATTACGGAATTACCTCACGTTACCCGTGGGTTAATTGCGGGAAAATTGGTTACCCCCTTTTTGGTTCCGTTCGGACGCAGTTCGTTCCTGTTGGTTGTCGGATAATTCCTGAGAGCTGTGTGGAGCAGTGGGGATCCGCATATTGACAGAGGAGAGGAAGGATTCTTGACTCCAGTGGCGTAGCAGGGGAGCAACGAACAGGGAAACGAAAAAGAAAACGGAAACCCAGATAAGAATTAAATTTTGTATTTGTTTGTGTGTTTGTAATAATACCGAATTATTCATATCGTCGCGAATTGTGTAAACATGTATCTATAGATGCGTCTGATCGCGTTAATATTTTAGTTTGCGTTACGTTGTCATTCCGGTACCATTAGCGCTAACGGGCCCATTTACGACACGCGACATTTTACGTAAAGAGTTATCTTAGTTGATTTCGGCGTACTCTATATATACAGGGTGTTTCTGTTTATTTTGTTTTAATTATTTTAGGTTAACATTTAAAACGATATCTTTAAGTCAATCAAGTATCACCATCACCAGTTATAGTTCTTTTATAAATATTTTGTCAATTCATAAAATTGAACTTTTAGTTGTACTTTGGAGAAATATACTTTATATTTTGGCTTTATAATTTAATTGTTTCTGAAAGAGTTTTATTGTTATCCATCCTGTCGGTGTATAAATTTTAAAGTACGGGTTATACTAGTTTTCGTGATTTTCTTTTGTAAATTTGAGTCCTGCGGTGGTCGTTGTTATTTAAAAATCACGTGGCGCCCTAAAAACCATCGAAAAATAAACACCCACCCCTAACTCTGGTGAGCAAGTCGGCCGGCGACTATCAATTTTACTATCGAGCAGGACTAAAACGCGTCAAACGTGACAAATTGGCGCCCAACGTGGGGCCCTCTTTAAATAAAATAAAAAAAAAATTAAAAAAAAAAAATTAAAAAAATATATATATATATAAAAAAAAAACTAATAATAATAATAGTGATAGTTTTCTTATTTTCGTATGCAGGATGGATAATTTCAAAATGAATATTAATAGATTATTGAGGGATGAACTAATTTACGAAATTAAACTAAGGGGTTTTGAAGTAGGTAGTACAGTAGTTGAAAATCGACGAATTTTGAGAACCATTTTACACGGTGAGAGTGATACTGATGATTTTATTCCTGTTAGTCAATTTTTAAATATAGACGAAGAGTTAGAAAATTGTAAGACTAAATTAGCAGATCTGGAAGATGAGCTTCTTCATACAGATCTTCGTAATGCCAAAAATGAATTTGATAGAATTTCATCGAGGTTGGTTCATATTAACCGTAGGTTAACAAGGTTATCACATACAGAATGCGACGCTCATGTATTAGGGATATTGTTAAATCAATCAGAACAATTATTGATGTTAGCTGATGCTCACTTCAGAGGATCATCTAAGTTTGACATTCAGGACCCTCAACCGATTATGGACATTCCTAATCCATTAACAAGTGAGTCGTTGCGTTCCCTTAGTAAAGAGAAAAATTTAAGTCTTCACCCTGACAATTCGGTGGTCATAGATAGTTTGATAGATGCTCCATTGAATATAGTCAATCATGCTGTTACCGCTGCAACATCTTCACCCCAAGTACCTTCGGTAGGTTCGTTAGTAAATAAAGTGAAGAAGCTTAATCTTCAGAAACCGGTAGCCGTTCCGCTAGTACAAACGCGTAGTGTTCCAACCTTGGATCACGTACCTGTGTACAAATGGAATTTCACATTTAATGGGCAGTCTAGTGTTACTGAATTTCTAGAACGATTAGAGGAATTGCGAATATCTCGTGGTGTGTCAAACATTCAAATGTTAAATTCAGCGGTAGAATTATTTTCAGGATCCGCTCTTTTGTGGTATCGATCGGTTAAAAACAATATTTCTTCTTGGGAGCAATTAGTAGGTTTAGTAAAGAGTACTTTTCTACCTTGTGATTATGAAAACTTTCTGTGGGAAGAAATTAGAAGTCGTACGCAAGGGTCTGAGGAGAAAGTCGCTCTGTACATATCTGTAATGGAAAATTTATTCACCCGTTTGGAAACAAAACCTGCCGAACACACACGTTTAGAAATCATTAAGCGCAATTTGTTGCCAATGTTTCAACGTGCTCTTGCTTTGAGGTCAATAAGTAGTATTGCAGAGTTGATTCAGTTGTGTCGTACGGTTGAAGATACTGATCGCAGGGTGCGTAATTTTAAACCACCGCCTAGTGAGTTCCGTCACACTTTAGAACCTACTATGGTGTATCGAAAATTCCGTTCACCTAGAGTAACTAGTTGTAAAGCAGTGGGCAATGGTAGTTCACTCAAATCTGAAGAACAAGAAGCTAGATTTAAGTCTGATTATTCGATAAAATGTTGGAATTGTAAACAGGTTGGCCATAAATCTTCTGATTGTAAATTTCCACGGAAATGTTTTGGTTGTGGTACTTTAAACGTTATCAAAGTCAATTGTCCTCGTTGTTCGGGAAACGGGTCAGGGAGGCGCTAAATAGTCGAGTAGTTGCCTCTCCTATCATACCTACCTCGACTGATTTTTTCGCAAACAAACGTGAACTTGATGATTACCAACTTAATCGTAATAAAATTGTAATTGATTATGTACTTGCTCATGCGAATGAGGATTGTCGACCATTTCTTGAAATTTCAGTAATGGGACATACGTTTTTGTCATTATTAGATTCTGGAGCTACACACACGCTCATAGGTGCTAAGGGATGGGAGATTCTAAAGAAATTTAATTTGTCGTTTACCAAGTTGAATAGTACATGTACTGTGGCTAGTGGTGAACGTTGCAACGTTTTAGGTTCTGTCAGTATTCCTGTGACCCTATGTAAACGAACTAAACTGATTAATGCTCTAGTTGTGCCTGATATACATCACTCAGTAATTCTTGGTGCAGATTTTTGGATTGCAATGGGTATAGTCCCTGACTTGAAGAGAGATGTATGGCATTTTACAACTCCATTAGAAGGTTGTTCAGTTAGTGGTGTTCAAACTCAGTCTGACTTGGATTCTTCTCAGAGTACCCGGTTGAAAAAAATGGTTGATGAGAAATTTAGACTTATGGGATCTCACTTGGGTTCTACTTCTATGGTTGAACACGAAATTATTACTGAGTCTAAGCCAATTAAGCAGAGATACTACCCTGTATCTCCACAAAAGCAGAAACTAATTGATGAAGAGTTGAAAAAGATGTTACAACAAGATATCATTGAACCGTCGAAGAGCGCTTGGTCCTCCCCTGTTCTGTTAGTTCCTAAAAAGGATGGTACTTACAGGTTCTGCGTTGATTACAGGCAGTTAAATAAGGTCACCAAAAAGGATGCCTATCCTATTCCTTATATATCGGCCATTCTTGATAATTTACGTGGCGCCAAATATCTGTCATCCTTAGATATTCGCTCTGCCTATTGGCAGGTGCCTGTCAAGGAATCGTCAAGAGAATTAACAGCATTCACTATACCCGGTAGGGGATTATATCATTTTAAGAAAATGCCCTTTGGCCTTACTAATGCGCCTGCGACATTTCAAAGATTAGTTGACACGGTTATTGGTGCTGACTTGGAGCCCTTCGTCTTTGTGTACTTAGATGATATAATTGTGATTTCTCCAGATTTCGAAACTCACCTTAGAATTTTAGGAACTGTGTTTGATCGTTTAATCGCAGCTGGTTTAACAGTCAGTCAGGAGAAGTGTCATTTCTGTAAACCAGAGTTGAAATATTTGGGATATGTAGTTGATTCTATTGGGTTGCATGTCGATCCAGAAAAAGTTGAAGCAATTGTAAAAATTCAACCTCCCCTTAATGCGACTGAAGTTCGTCGTTTTGTCGGCATGGCATCATGGTATCGTAAATTCGTACCGAATTTTGCTACCATAGTGACCCCTCTTACAAATCTTACCAAAAAGAAAGTGAAGTGGAATTGGACGCAAGATTGTGATGATGCGTTCCAAATGATTAAAGAAGCTCTCGTAACTTCCCCAATTCTGACATGTCCTGATTTTAATACCCCCTTTATTTTGCAATGTGATGCTTCCGCCTATGGAATTGGATGTGCTTTAACTCAAACATTTGACGACGGAGAGAGAGTTATTTGCTTTTTGTCGAGAACATTAACCCGTCAAGAACAGAAGTATTCGACGACTGAACGAGAATGCCTCGCCGTAATTTGGTCGGTTGAAAAGTTAAGACATTATCTTGAATGTATAAAGTTTACGGTAATAACTGACCACTACTCGTTGCTGTGGTTAAACAATTTAAAGGATCCCACAGGTCGGTTAGCTCGATGGGCTTTACGTTTGCAAGCATTTGATTATGAAATCGTTCACAGAAAAGGCAAAGAACATGTTGTACCCGACTTTCTTTCTAGATCCGTTCCCATTTCCATAGATTGTAGTCATGCAGAGCCTGTTGTCAATAATACCCCTATCAAGGATACATGGTATATCAGGATGAAAAGGAAGGTCGCAGAAAATCCTCAAAATTTTGCTAAGTGGCGCGTAGAAAAGGATGTTCTGTACAAGCATGTGAAATGTAATTTACCAGAACTTTCGACAGAAGTTGATAATTGGAAGCGGGTTGTGCCAAAGGATTATCGTCTTCAATTACTTGAGGAATGTCATAATAAACCGACGTCTGGTCATCTCGGTATTTACAAAACTTATTGGAAATTATGTCAGCGATACTATTGGCCTAAGATGCGAATAGATGTAAAACGCTATGTTAATAAATGTGTTGTTTGTGCTCAATACAAACCTGAACAAAAATCTCCCGCTGGTTTAATGGGAAAGAAACCTGAAATATCATTTCCGTGGCAGATGATTAGTTTGGATTTGATCGGTCCTTTGCCTAGAACCCGGCGCGGCTTTACTCAGATATTAGTCATTACTGACCATTTTAGTAAGTATGTGTTGCTTTTTCCCTTACGTGTAGCATCCGCTGAAAGTGTAGCTAAACATGTTGAGCAGGATGTATTTCTTGTTTATGGTGCTCCTGAATATCTAGTGTGTGATAATGGTGTTCAGATGCGTAGTAATAAATTTCGCGAGTTGTGCGAGAAATATAAAACTAAACTTGTATTCACTCCTCTTTATTACCCTAGAGCAGACCCCACAGAACGGGTAAATCGTGTAGTAAAAACAATGTTGTCTTCGTATGTGAAAGAAAATCATAAAACATGGGATCAGTATTTAGCGTCTGTTGGTTGTGCAATTCGGACTGCCAAACATGAAGTGGTCGGTTTCAGTCCCTATTTTATAAATTTTGGACGAGAGTATGTGTCTCAGGGAACTCTCTTTAATAAACAGATTACCGTAGACGTCGACGGGAAGGGCCATGATGCTGTTAAAAGACAGAAAGGTTTTAAAGCCTTATATCAGAAGATACAGGATCGTTTGCGTTTAGCTCATATTAAAAATGAGAAAGTGTATAACTTGCGTAGACGACCGGTAGTATTTAGGGAAGGACAAATGGTGTGGCGTCGAAATAAGGTACAATCGGATGCGTCTAAAGGTTTTGCCGCCAAACTTGCGCCTAAGTTCATAGGACCTTTTGTTATTCTACGAAAGTTAGGTGCATGGACTTATGAATTAGGAGATAACGATGGTAATGGAAAAGGGGTTTGGCATGTACAAGACCTCAAACCTTGTAGTATTGATAATTAGTAGCTGTTTTTAATCTTTAAGTATTAGTATAAGTGCCTTCTATGTTACTTCGTCATAACATTGGTATTTTTTTTTGTAGATATTTGTTTGTGGACATTACCATCTTTATTTAATTTATCTAACTACCAATATTCTTCTCGAGTAAACTTTTAGAAAGTTTCTCTCGTGGAAGCAAAGGGGGAATTTGTAACGGTTAGAAATGAAGTTTAGATTATCCTTTTTAATTTAGTAATTCGATTTATTATATGCAACTGTTGATGCATGTGCGCTGATTTCTTCGTGCATCCTTTCAAATTTTGGGGAATACGCGCGCGCTGTTTTGTCCGCGCAGAGAGGACGGTTTTTTATTGTTGTTCGGCTGGAGAGCCATTTTTATTGTATCCTCGTGGTGTTGAATTGATGGTGGCGAGAAAATCTAATTCAATTGAGAGAATTGTATTTGTGTACGACAAAGTGGTCGGATATCTTGCCCCAAGATCATTCCCAGTGGTGAGATTTGTTCGAAGAGCGAATAAATTCACGGTCGACTGTAAGTCGGATTTTTCACATCACGAAGAAAAAAAAAAAAAAAATAACTAGGAGGTTCCGCCAACATTCTAATCGGATCCATCCCAAATATACTAAAAGAACCGCCTTACAACACAGGTTCTTTATTTGTGTATTTCATTTCTGTAATTTTATATTACGGAATTACCTCACGTTACCCGTGGGTTAATTGCGGGAAAATTGGTTACCCCCTTTTTGGTTCCGTTCGGACGCAGTTCGTTCCTGTTGGTTGTCGGATAATTCCTGAGAGCTGTGTGGAGCAGTGGGGATCCGCATATTGACAGAGGAGAGGAAGGATTCTTGACTCCAGTGGCGTAGCAGGGGAGCAACGAACAGGGAAACGAAAAAGAAAACGGAAACCCAGATAAGAATTAAATTTTGTATTTGTTTGTGTGTTTGTAATAATACCGAATTATTCATATCGTCGCGAATTGTGTAAACATGTATCTATAGATGCGTCTGATCGCGTTAATATTTTAGTTTGCGTTACGTTGTCATTCCGGTACCATTAGCGCTAACGGGCCCATTTACGACACGCGACATTTTACGTAAAGAGTTATCTTAGTTGATTTCGGCGTACTCTATATATACAGGGTGTTTCTGTTTATTTTGTTTTAATTATTTTAGGTTAACATTTAAAACGATATCTTTAAGTCAATCAAGTATCACCATCACCAGTTATAGTTCTTTTATAAATATTTTGTCAATTCATAAAATTGAACTTTTAGTTGTACTTTGGAGAAATATACTTTATATTTTGGCTTTATAATTTAATTGTTTCTGAAAGAGTTTTATTGTTATCCATCCTGTCGGTGTATAAATTTTAAAGTACGGGTTATACTAGTTTTCGTGATTTTCTTTTGTAAATTTGAGTCCTGCGGTGGTCGTTGTTATTTAAAAATCACGTGGCGCCCTAAAAACCATCGAAAAATAAACACCCACCCCTAACTCTGGTGAGCAAGTCGGCCGGCGACTATCAATTTTACTATCGAGCAGGACTAAAACGCGTCAAACGTGACAATCTCATCAGCATTTCTAGTGGGGATCCGGCGGGGCCTTTCCCGGGGGAGAGTGCGAGGCGGCGCGCCGCCGCCTCCATATTTAATTAATAATTACAGTTTAGAACTGTCAGATTTCTGGCACATGTCCCTTGTCCCGGAATATTCGGCCGAGACAGGCGCTCGTCTCTCTCTCTCCCCCTTGTTATTAATTGAGACCTTCCTAATTATTAATTGCTCGCGACGTATCGCGTTTTTCCCCCCATCGCAGTTTCCGGTCATAATTCCCGCGTGTCTTATCACCAGGAAGAATCTGGGATTTACGGAAACTTATGGTAATGGGCCCGAGCGAGCGGATCAATTAACAGTGCGGATTTTTTCAGTGTTCACGCAATGAAGAAAACGGCGAAGAACATTAACTGTGTCCGTGTGTAATGTTCGGAATAACGACGTGTGATTAGGAAGATTTGAAAAAAAAAATTATAAATACGTATACTAGAATCACGTCCTTATAATGCGGAGGATAACGCGGGTAAATATATTCACGACGGAGTTGAATTGATTACATCGGATTAGGCAGGCTTTGCCTAATCTACCTACAGGATGGGATCATCCATAAGGTAGTGTCTAGGAGGGCCGACGAGTTAAACAACTTATTTCCTTCCTTTAAAAAAATAATAATGCATTATTATAAAAGGAAATATTTTATTCACTACAACTTAGAGTCTATTAGGAAAATAATAGTATGGTGCCAACTACATTTTATCTAACTTTAAAGCTATGTAATAAACAGTGCATTAAACTCTTTCAAGAGAATATAAGATTACATAATATTTAAAGTTGTTTTTAAAATTTGTAACACAATATTGTACTCTGGAGAACAATCGAGTGTATAAATAAAGCAAATTTGTTTATCGCATAGAGGCAATATGATTATTACTACAGTTTCTCCCGCAGACCGATTTGCTTTTGTTTCCCTCCGTTTAAGGACAGTCCAATAGTAGGCAGCTTGTTAGGCCTAAGTGTTGTTATATAAGAGCTGTTACGCTTTATGTGCCCACGCATCGTTTATTTCCCGGTCGCAAAAATTTGTACCTTGAATCTCGGGCTTCCTTATAATCTCTATGAATTTCCTTACGATGCCAAAGGGAGACATTTCGCCAGAGCATACGTGTTATTACGCGAGATAGGAAACGTTTCCTTGTACATACTAGAGGAATAGAACAGAACAGAGCCGCGATGTCCAAGATAGATTGCGCGGCGCGCGACTGTCGGCATCCAGCCACATATCAAAGAATTTTTTTTTTCTTCGTTCCGTCACTCTCCCTTCACGTCCTTTCCTTTTTAGTTGAGTTTCATTAATAAATCTCAATTACGTCTTCAGGTGTCATTTCTGCACACACCTGTATTTCGCTCGAGGACCTAATCAGACATCATAATTTCGCCATTCACGGTTCTTATTAATGGCGTGCCTGTCCGATTCAATTCTGTGATTACCCTAGGCGACACTGTTCCAACTTCAACTGCACGCAGCGTATTGTTATCTCTTGGAGAGCGCGTGCAGCACACACGCACCGTGACCCGCGTTAACATCACCGCAGCGATAACATCACGTGCGTCCCTGTGCGTGATGTTGAGGCGTAACGCGTAACAGGCTGTCGCGCGGCCAATCTCGGCATTCCTGCAGAAAACTTCGGGCGACAAATATTTAATTCTTATCGGCGGCGGATCTTGATCGGAAACGCCCGCGGATATAATGCCAAGTTAAATATTGAAACTGACGAAGGGTGACGATGTTGCAGGCTCGTCTTTAAGCGATTAAATTTGTAAGTGTTATGTAATTAAAAAACTTTGTCTCGGAAACTCTTCAACTTTTCTTTGTTCGCGCGGAAATCTTTTTTCCCCTAACACCTTTATAACTTCCAATGACCATACTGATTAAGTTGTATAATGAATTTAGAACCTTCTTCTTCTTCTTCTTCTTGGGGCGGACGGGAATTTTTAAAGGTTTGTAAGGTAATTTTATTATTAACATTCTTTCGTACTTTTAATGATCGTGTTTGATGGTAATTATAAAGGGATTTTCAATAAGAACGTCAAAACTTTTAAAAATAAAGGGAAGGATAGGTAAAAGTTGTTATCCACACATTTCGATCAGTAACTTGTGAATGGATTTTTTGTAACAAGGGAACATTCATAGTTGTATTAAAGTTGGAGGAATCATTTTATACATGTGTAATAATTTTGATTTATCCATTTAAAGATATACTGTTGTTTATTCTTTAAGTTAAATTAAGGTTTATTGAATTAAATACTTTGATTTGGACTAAAAGCTTTAGTTACATTTTATTAACTCTTATCTACTCAACAAAGAAGCTACATTCAAGTTATTTACATTTTCTTCTTTCCTTTGTCATGCATTATCTGATTAACCTACTTTCAACTAATGGAGAATTCTTTGTTTTGCTATAAGAAATTTATTAAATATCTTTAATCACACTGTGTATGTACAAACAAATGAACTGTAGCAAGGGCGTTTCCAGCCAACTGACTTAGGGGGGGGGGGGGGTAATTGTAAAAAAAAAGAAAAAATCTGTGTTGTAGATCTGTAATAATATTATCCAAGAGAGGTAAATATATATATTAATTCGGTAATTTTAAATTAAAACACTTGTTTAGTTTCGTATTGTTATATTTAGTTTCCTGACACGTGTTTCGGTCAATGACGACCATTCTCAAAGGAATTACAAAAATAACAATTAGTTATTTTTGTAATTCCTTTGAGAATGGTCGTCATTCAGTTACCTAATATTATAATTTCGTTTCATCAAGAGTGCAGTGAAGAAAGTATATACCGTATATATTAATTCGATAATAATCCTCTGTTCCGTTCAGAGGAACCTAAAACAGCGAACCAACTACATGCAAAAGTATATAAAACGTAAATAAGTAGTGTGAAAATATATAAAATTAAAAAAAGGTGAAAATAACGAAACCAATGAGTACAAGAAGAGAAAGAGTAGAAGAGTACAAGAGTATCAATTGTCAGTTATAAGGTGTCAATTTGCAAATGTCACTCACAATTGTCAGTTTCTAATTGCCAAATGTGAACTAAAAGCTGTCAAATTTACACTATTAACTGTCAAATGTCAACTTACAGTTGCCATCTGTTAGTTCTTAATCGTTAATTGTTAGAGTGTCAATTTTCTACCCTAACAATTATTATCTTCAAGGTGTAAAGTGTCAAATTTGAACTAAGTTATCAAATTATAATTTTATTTGATAAGTATCAACTCGTTTTCAATTAATATTTTTAACTGTCAATTATTAAGTGTCATCTGTGATATGTCAACTTTCAATTGACAACTGTCAGTTGTTAATTAACAAATATAACTTTTCAACTCTGAATTGTCAGCTTTAATGTGTCAAATGTTGAATTTCAATTTATACCTATTTTAAGTTCTAATTTTTGGCAATGTATCAACTGTCAAATTTATATCAACTGTCTATTATCAAGTTTCAAGTGTAAAATGTTAATTTTCAAGTTAAAACTCAGTTCTTAATTGTTAAATATCAAATTTCAACTAATAGTTATCAAATTCCAACTTTTAACAATGTGTCAAATATATACTATCTGACAATTATTACTATAAATTTGACAGTTGACACATTGTTAAAAGTTGGAATTTGATAGCTATTTATTATTATAGTTTTTTAAGTTTCAATAGTCAATTTTCATCTAATAACTGTTCTTAATTGTCTATTAACTATTAAAAGTAAATTTTAGTGTATAAATATGTCAACTTTTAGTTGTCAGCTTTTAAATCTCAACGTTAGGTATCAATTTTCAAATTTATACTATCAACTAATAACTGTTAAGTGTAAACATTCTAATGGCAATTTTTAATTCTCAATCGTTTGCTTTAAAAGTGTCAATTGTCAAATTTGAAGTGCTGATTTACTTTTTAATGATCGAGTATGTTCTGCCCAATTTAGACTATCAACTGTCGATTATTAAATGTCAGCTGTCAAATATCAATTTACAGTTGCCAACTGTTAATTCTAAATTGGTATAAATTTGACAGTTGACACATTGCTGAAAATAGAGAGCTGACAATTTAGAGTTTCCAACTTTCCATCTGATATTGTGAACTGACAGTTGTGTGCTGAAAATTGATAACCTTTGACAGTTAAAATTTAACAACTGACAGTTGTAGCATAAAAATGACAGTTGACACCTAGTTGAAAATTGGAAATTGAGAGTTAATAGCTAAAATTTGACATTTGACACTTTCAAGTCGACAATTTAGAGTTTTCAACTTTCCATGTAATATTTGATAATTAAAAACTGCTAATTGTGTGTTGAAAATTGATAACCTTTGACAATTTTAATAACTGACAGTTGTAGTATAAATTTAACAGTTGACACATTGTTAAAAACTGGAGATTAAGTGTTAATTGTTAAAATTTGACATTTGGCAGCTTACAAGTGTCACAAGCTGCGAATTTAGAGTTTTCATCATTCCACGTGACATTTGATAATCAAGAACTGACAGTTGTGTGTTGAAAATTGACAACCTTTGACAGTTAAAATTTAATAACTGACAGTTGTAGTATACATTTGACAGGTGACACATTGTTGAAAATTAGAGATTAAGTGTTAATAGTTAAAATTTGACATATGACAGCTTGAAAGTGTCACAAGCTGTCAATTTAGAGTTTTCAACTTTCCACGTGACATTTGATAATCAAGAGCCTACAGTTGTGTGTTGAAAATTGACAAGCATTGAGAGTTAAAATTTAACAACTGACAGTTGTATTATAAATTTGACTGTTGATACATTGTTGAAATTGGAGATTAAGTTTTGATAGTTAAAATTTGACATTTGACAGCTTGCAAGTGTCACAAGCTGCCAATTTAGAGTTTTCATCATTCCACGTGACATTTGATAATCATGAATAGACAGTTGTGTGTTGAAAATTGAGTGTTGGTAGTTAAAATTTGACATAGTGAAGAAAAAGATATGGACAGCCGTGAATATGGATTATAAGGTTTCCAAATGAGCAATAAAAAATAGAAAACAATAGAAGAGCCAAAGCAGCGAAACAATACGTTGGAACAACAGGATACAAAACTAAAACAAAGGAAGATGAAAACAAGGACAAAGATAGGGCAAATTTAAATATAGCTAAGAACGAAGGGAAAATGTTTAAAGAGTTGATGAGAGAAATGTCAAAAAACTCAGAAGAACTAAGAGAAAAGATCAAAAATTTAAAGAAAGAAATTAATAATAAAGAAGAGAAGTGGGCGTTGGAAAAGCAATAGATGTTAAAAAGAATCGACAACCTGGAAAAAAGAGTGGATAAGTAAGAAAAGCAAATGAAAAAAAAACTAATATCATAATGACAGGCTTAGCATCAGAAAAAAATCAAGCATAGAAGGAAGTCAAGAATTTCACATTACATAAAGAAAAACAAATAATACGAGTCGAAGTTGGGACATTGGAAACAAAACAACAAATAATGAGAGCAAAAGTAAATATAAAAGGGTCCAAGATATACATAAATAATGACCTAACACATGAAGAAAGATTCGTACAAAAAAAATGAGAAAAAACAAGAGAAGAAAAAGCAAAAGGAAAGAGAATAAGAATAAGATACCGAAAGATAACAATTAACGGAGAGAAGTATAAATTGTTCCAAAAAATGAATAAGAAAGCAACTAATAGAAACAAGAAAAAAAGTTAAATACAATAAAAATAGGAATAAGGAATGTAAGAAGTATTAAAGGAAAAGAAGAGGAATTAATAGAAGAAATGAAAAAAAAAACAGAAAATCATAATCATAAGGATGGTGGCGACCGTTACTACGTGGTAATTCATGATGAATACTAAACTACAAATTTGTAGTGGTAAAAAACATAATAAGTGCGTTAGTTTAGTATTCAGAAAAAACATAATATACGAAAAATATGGGGACGGCAGCACAATAAGCATGGAAATCAAAATGAAAGAAACTACATTGAACCTAATTGTGGCATATGCACCAAACGAAAAGGACAAAAAAGAAGAAAATGAGAAATTTTACGAGATACTGCATGTTTAAAGACAATAATTATACTATAGTAAAGAAAGCACAATAGTAATGGGAGATCTTAATGGATACAAAGGCAAAAAAATATACAGAGGAAAGTATGGTGATGAGAACAGAAACGAAAATGGAAAAAGAATTATATAATTATGTATAGCAAACAACCTCATTATTGCAAACACAAAATTCAAATACACTAGAGAAGTTAATCGCTCTTTAATAGACGCAGGAGTATGGAAAAGGTGAAAGATGTTAAAGTAACAAGACAAGCTGAAATAGGAAGCGACCAGTACTCGGTAAAAGTGAAAATTAACACAGGAGCAGAAAACTTGAAGCTGCAAATTGAATAAGGAAGAAACTTATTATTATTATCTAATTATTCAAAAGGGAACAGAAATCTGAAAAAAAATTGCTGAAGAATAAAAAAAAATGATGATTTGAAACAGAACAAAAATTCTGTAATAAAATTGCTTGAATAAGGTTTTAAAAATCTTGGATGCAATTGCCTTGCAATTTGGATAAGAAACTGCTGAAAAATTCTGAAAAGTCTGGAAAGAATTGTTCAAAAAATGTATAACCTTAAAGAAAAAAACGGTGAAAATTTGTAGAAATATTAAGCAGAAGTACTAGAAAATACTTTAACAATATCCGATAATTCGAAAATTCACTAGAAATCTAAATGAAAATTTGAAATGAAATGGTTTAAAAAATCGCAACAAATTTAAACAGAATTTTTGGAAAAAATCAAGAAATCTCCAGAAGGTTTTTGCAATTTGCAAAAATAATGAAAAAAAAATGCAGAAAAATTCTTAAAACTAATTTGGAAGAGAAGAGAAATTTCTGGAGAACCAAAAATTAAAAATTTCTGTTTGTAGAAACTTCTAGGAAATAGGGATTAAATTTGCGAGAAATATTGAAAAAGAGATAAAACATGGCTTTAAAATGCTAAATAAATTCTTAGACAGTTTTCGAAATTTGGAAGAGAAATTCTAAAAATCCAGAATAAACATTGGTAGAAAAAATATTACAGATTCTTTTCTAAAAAATTCTATGAATCAAGTAATAATTGTGGAAGAATTCTAGAAACCCAAAAGGAAACTTGTAAGAGAAGTTGCTAGAAAATTCTTGGCAAAAAAGAGATATTTCTAGGAATTTGTAGAAATATTGAAAATAATTGCTGGAAAATTCTAGATATCTTGAGGAAAATTCTAGAGGACAGAAATTAAAAGAAATTTTTTTGATAAATTCAAATAATCTAAAAGAAAGTTTGAAAGGAGAATTTCTAAAAAAAAATTCCTAACAATTCTCTTTTTTTTAAATCAAATAAATATTGAAAAAAAATATTGAAAAAAATGCTAGTAATTTCTAGAAATCTTACCAAAAATTCTAAAAATTTTAAAGAGGACAGAATTTTGGAATAAAAATTGCTTAAAAATGCTAAATAAAATTAAAATAATAATCTTGCAATTTTTAATTCTGAAGATTTCTATAAGTACGAAAGAAAATTTAATAAAAATTCTAAAAATCTACAAAAAAATGCTGAGAAATTCTTAACCAAATAAAGAGAAATTTCTGGAAATGTCTTCGCAATTTGCTTAAAATTTGTAGAAATTTTAAAACAAATTGCTGAAAAATGTTTAAAATCTAGAAGAATTGTTTGTTCATTCTTTAGAGTTTTAACCCATTTTTTAATATTTAAATTATTTAAAAATTTTGAATTTTTATAATTTTTAGAATCTTCGATTTTTTTATAATTGTTATAGTCTCTAAAATTTTTAGGAATCTTTGCAAACTTAAGAGAATTTTTAGTTTTTTCAGAATATTTATAATTTTCAGAATCTTTAAAATCTCTAAAATCGTTTTAATCTCAAAAAACTTTTGAAACTTGAAAGAATTAGAATCTTGAGAATCTTTAGAAACGTTAGAAAATTTTTAGAATCTTCTAAATCATTTTAGTTGTTAGAATCTTCAGAAATTCAACAATTAAATTTAAATTCATTAAAATATTTATAGTTTTTAGAATCTTTAGAATTTATTTATTTATTTTATTTATTTATTTATTTAACGGAAATCACCTTTTTTCATAACTTAAATAAAATAATAGCAATACAAACAAAACACAATTCATTAATTTAACTAAATAAAATAAAGTAATCTTGCAATTGTTGGAATCTTTAAAATATCAAAACTCTTTTTGATTCTTTAGAATCAAAGTTATAAAATACTAATAAATTTAGAATTTTCAGAATATTTATTATTTTTAGAATCTTTCGAATCTTTAAATTTATTAGAATGTTGAGAATGTTTGGAGACTTTAGGTGATTTTATTTAGAATCTTTAGAACATTTATAATCTTTATAATCTATAGATATTTTAGAATCTCTAAAATTATTAGAATCTCGAGATTTTTAGAAACTTTAGAGAATTTTTAGAATCCTAGAAATCTTTTTGTTTGTTAGAATCTTTAGAATTATAGAATTCAAAGATTTAACCTCTTTTTAAATATTTAAAATATTTCAAAATTTAAAATTTTTATAATTTTTAGAATCTTCGATTTTTTATAATTATTATAATCTCTAAAATTATTAGCATCTTGGGAATTTTTGCAAACTTACAAGAATTTTTAGTATTTTCAGAATATTTACAATTTTTGAAATCTTTAAAATGTCTAAAATCGTTTTAATCTCAAAAATCTTTAGAAACTTAAAATAATTAGAATCTTGAGAATCTCTAGAAACTTTAGAGAATTTTTAGAATCTTATATATCATTTTATTTGTTAGAGTCTTCATAAATTCAACAATTAAATTTATAATCATTAAAATATTTATAATTTTTAGAATCGTTGGAATCTCGAGAATTTTTAAAATATCAAAACTCTCTCTATTTAATTCTTTAGAATTATAGAATCCTTCAAATTTTTAGAGATTTAACAGGTTATAAAATACTTAAAATCTAATAAATTTAGAATCTTCAGAATATTTATTATTTTTAGATTCTTTAAAATTGTTAGAACGTTGAGAATCTTTGGAGAGTTTAGGTGATTTTTTTAGAATCTAAAGAATATTTATAATGTTTATATTTATTAAAAGAAATTTTAGCAATTTGGTAGATAAATAGCTGAAAAAATTGTCAAAAGCAGAAAAGAAATTATTGAAAAATTTAGAACCAGCGATATAGATCTTTAAAACTTGTTAGATTATCTTTTTTTAATTCTACAAACCTTTAAAAAATACTTCTAAAAAACAAATGACAAATTTAAAAAAAAATGCTTGAAATATGGAAGAAAGTTCTTGGAAATATATTTCTTTGATTTGATTGTTTTATAAGCAGCAAAATTATCAACGATTAGTACTTAAAGTTATCTTGTATATGTAGGTCGGGTGGGTGCCCTCTATCCCACCCTCCAATCAGTAAATCATAAGCGAGGGTTTTAATTAAAAGTTGTAAAATGTAAAGATAGATAAACAAATGGTTTCCTTACATTTTGCTTGAAAACTATGAGATTTATATTTGTAATTTTTTTCGCAAGTTAAGGACATGAAAAACATCTTTTAATAAAACTTGTTCAAATTTTCATTCCCTTTAAATTTTATTTGAAAAGTTATGTAATATTTTTCAAATTTAAACATACAGGGAAATTACGTGATAGCCACATAACCATTTGTTACTGGGGTCATACTAAAAAAACAATGACCTGAAGGCCAAATGAATATGTTTAAAGTGCGTGGATGGACGCTAACCCGCCCTCCAATTAATAATATTTAGGTAAAAGACAAAATTATTGATAATTATGAAACTGATTCAATAAAGTTTCTGATTTAGAGGTAAAAGCGTTAATTAATTTAATAAAAATTAACAGTAGAGTTATACTTAGAATTAATACATATATGTAGGGTGGGTGGGTGGCCTCAGACCCTAAGTAAATAAGTAAATAAGTAAAACATACGCGACGGTTCTATAGTTAAATTAATTAATGACTACAAAAAAATGTATAAAAAATTTGTCTGGTGCACCATTTTATTTGAAGTGGAAATTTTCATTTTCCCTATATGGAAATTTTTTATTATCGTTAAAAATTTAAATTGAAAAACTTTTGGGAAACATTCACAAACCGGAAGTAAACGTCCACTTCCTGTTTTTCCGAGGCGCTCTTTGTCTTCAATATTTTTCTAAATTTGAAAAATATTACATAACTTTTCAAACAAAATTTAAACTGAACAATTTTTGTTAAAACATTTTTTTTCATAAAGTTGTCAACTTGTGAGAAATTTTTTTTTTTTTTATAATTTTTTAATATTTACATGAAATTTATAAAGGGTCCGCCAATAGGGACGCGCGAAGTTTGCCGGAAGGGTGCGGCCATGTTGTTCGAGGTAGAGCTGTCAAAGTTGCTGTCATTTGTTCAGTATATAACCCCAAATCACCATGGCAAGTTTGAGTGTCGAGCAGCACGTGCAAATTATTAAATTGTTTTACGAAAATGGGTCATCAGTTCGAGCAACGTTCCGCGCACTTCGCCCATTTTACGGTCGCGATGATCGGCCTGTAGAGTCGACTATCCGTCGATTGGTGGGCAAATTCTAGTCGACTCGTTCAGTAAACAACCAGCCAACACTGACACGTCGACGAAACGCCCGATCGAACGAAAATATCGCTGCTATCCGTGAGAGTGTGCGCGAGAACCCGAGGCAGTCCATTTTTTGTCGTGCACAGGAACTTGGCCTTTCGGAGACATCAACTCGCAGAATTTTGCATCTGGATTTGGGTCTGCACCCGTACAAAATCCAATTGACCCAGGAGCTCAGGATAAACGACCACAGACAGCGTCGGGCGTTCGCTGACTGGGCTCTGGAGCAGTTGGAAGCAGACCCCCATTTTGGCCGAAAAATCATCTTCAGCGACGAGGCTCATTTCTGGATGAACGGGTATGTGAACAAGCAAAATTGCCACATTTGGAGCGAGAACAACCCACACGAGGTCCACCAAGTGGCAATGCATCCCTAGAAAGTCACTGTTTGGTGTGGATTTTGGGCCGGCGGCATCATCGGTCCGTACTTTTTCGAGAACGAAGCTGGGGCGGCCATAACCGTCAATGGGGAGCGCTACAGGTCGATGATAACCAACTTCTTTTGGCCTAAACTGGATGATATGGACACGGACGACATGTGGTTCCAGCAGGACGGCGCCACGTGCCACACAGCCCACAATGGACATTCTGCACGAGCGATTTCCGGACATGGTCATCGCGGAGGCGATATCAACTGGCCACCGAGATCGTGCGATTTAACGCCTTTAGACTTTTTTCTCTGGGGCTATCTCAAGTCGCTGGTCTACGCCAACAAGCCTCTAAACACCGATGACCTCAAAGTCAACATACGCAACGCCATCGCTCAAATTGAGGCCGATATGTGCTCCAGAGTCATCGAAAATTGGACCTCCCGGATCCGGGCTACCAAACGGAGCCGCGGTGGTCATTTGAACGATGTTATCTTCCATACTTAATGGGGTCGAATACCCTTTCGAATGAAAAATAAATTTCGTTTCTACCTCACACACAACTTGTTTTATTCAATTTTAAAGTTCGCGCGCCCTTATTGGCGGATCCTATATAACAAGTAATTGTAAAGAATTCAAAATTGAGCAAATTATTAAGTGTTTGAGAAAAATATAGGGAAAGTATTAGGATGGTAACATCAACATTTTATTTTTACTTCATAACCATAATGTGAGCATGCTTATATTATTGTTAACCTGTAAGCATAAAATCTCACCAATACACAAAACATAAAGCACGTATTAGATTAGTAAAACGCGAACGTTCCCTTAGTACCGCTTTAATCCGGCAACGAATCACCAGCTACCGTTTCGCAATTGTCTTATTGAATGTGTTGGCGATTTTTGACGATGCGTTCACACATTAAATTACCGCGCGGAATCCGGAAATGGAAAAGGATTGCATGCGCAGAAACTGGCTCCCGGAGCGGACTGCGATTTACATAACGCGAGCATTTCAAATTTCGTGACGGAGCCATATCCACAAACACGGCCGTGTTTTCCCGGAGAATAACAAGGAGGCCGCGGCGCAGACCATAAAGGGCGAACCTCGGAGGGACGGCGAAGAAATTAGGCGTAACCCATCGATTCCGTTCCGTCGCGTCTGCACCGCGCCCATTAATCATGCTGGGGCGCATTATCTTTTTATTGTTCGTCATTACGGTCTGACCCTCTTCCAAACATCCACGACAGGTTATGAGGATGTGAGGATGCCGATGGCCGGGGACAAATCTGAAAACTTTTCGGGCGCGCTAATGGGCCGGAAACTATGGTCGTGTAAGCGAATTTTACAGGACGGAACCGATGTTATTTATCAATACAACCGAGAAATAAAAAAAGAAAAACAGAACAAACAGGCATGGGTAAGTTGCATATCTATCACCGATATCAATTACCAGAAATAGTTTCTCAGCGCTTCAAGCTGGCAATCACCTATCACGATGCACTCTCGCCTTTTTTACGGGATTTAATTGCTTCGGTATTTGCTCCCTCGTCAGAGACGTGCGAAGAAGACTGGAGGAGGAATTGAAAAATTGCAATCGAAACATCACTCGCCCGTCCGATTCTTGGACACTTCCTGGTGATCTATCGCCGTGACGTTCCGGTAAAAACTGCCCGAAGAAACGCATACCTTCCCGCATTCATCGATGTTTATTGGAGCATGTAATAGTACATATAATCCGTTCTTGGGCGTTTGCTCTCTTTCTCGTATTTTTATCGGCTGCGAATCGTAAAATTCTCACAGTAAAAATCCATACTATTTAATAACAACATTTTTTCAAATTACTAAATTAAAAGAATATAACGTGGTCATTGCCGTCTACACTAGCGAAAATTAAATTCTCACTTCTAATAAATTTTAAAATATAACACAGGTTTTTTTACAAGCAAACGTTCATACAAAATGTGCCAAATATAATTGAGAAGTTCTACTGATTTTTCTTATCATAATTGATACAAATTCAATTACGTGGATCAAAGGATACAAGATTACTTGAACTGTTAGTTTATTAACAAACTGGAAGTGCTATTTTTCAAAATGATTGTTAAAAGTATTTAGAAGCAGCAGAAGATAAACATCATAGACACAAAAACATGACCGATGAAACATTAAAAAATATCTGTTATAAGTATCCACGTAATTAAAGGAAAACAGACGAAACGAAACACGAATAGATAGATGACGTACAAACTGATCGCGAAGGAGACAACAATAATATTTCAACTTTAAGCACTAATTCCAGTGTCGAAGGTGACTTACGTGCTGATGATAACTTTGGTTCTATTAATTCTACATATGCAGATGAAGATTTGAAGATTTTTTTGTAAAAGTCTGTTTACAGTTTGAAAATCTTCAGGTTGATAGATAAAATTTTGGTTTAAAAAATTATAAGATTGCTGATGTACATAGGAAGAAAGTGATTGATGATCCCTTTATATAATTCCAAGAAGAAAGAATTAGTTAATACTTCCTTTGAGAGGAAAGAAATAAAGCAAAACAACATATTAAGAAAGTGTGTCGGAAATAGAGAAGTTATAAATGTTGATGATTCAGTTACAACGGAAGCAGTTGACAATAGAATTAATAATAAAATTCTTGAAACTACATTTAAAGCTTTAAAAGTGAAATATATTGAGAGAGTTATAAAAAATCAATTAATGTGTTTGAACATTCTTCTAAGATATCTAAAGAAAATAAGAAGGGAAAAGTTACTTATGAAGTTTTGATTGGAAAATATGCGGGGGGGTGAAGATATTAAAAATTCACTTGAAGATGATGTAATAAATGATTTCTTTGAAGCCTTAAAGAAGAAAAATGTTTACTAAACCAAAAGAGGCACCTAACACTAAAGGTAAACGCAGGATTTTTCCAAAATATTACTCCCCAAATATAGATTCAGAAAGGCAAAGAACTAATAATTTAGGCAATATTCGTGAAGCTGATAGAAGTAAAGCTGCATTGCATCTGTGATTCAAAAAGTGAACAAAAAACTGACAGTGTTTTGAGAGTAAGGTTGGATTTTGATGACACCAATTGTGAAAATACCAAACCAAAATTTAATGAACATGAGAAGTAATGGTGAAGGAAATAAGGCTAAAGGTAATATAGATAATAGAAAGACTGACTACAGGGAAAAGAAAATTGTCTCTAATTCTGATGACAAATATGATTCATCTAGTGACTTTGAAGATATTAGTTTGAGATTAGCAGATAAGCTTAAAGGAAAAATATATGCAAAGGAAACAAAATTACCCTAAAACCTGTTTCTGCACCTAGTAAAAAAATATTCTTCAACTAGTTCTGATAGTGATGAAGATTCTCATAGACCTAAAGCAAAAAATGCAACTAAAAAGACTAATCGAGTAAAAACTAAAGGGGTCAAGATTTCAAGCAGCAGTCTGAATTTTAAAATATTTTAAAAAGAATTGATATAAATAATAAAACAAAGAACTAAACCATTTATAAAAAAAAAGATAACAAACCGCTTTTCTATCTTCACTATTACAAAATGTTTCTGTGTCACGTTGTGAGGTCTCTGCTGGAATCTTAAAAAATTGTTACAAAAAGTATAGAGAAGACTATTAAGAGACTCTTTAAAATGTTATTTTTGATAATTCTATTCCGGCCGATACTGTTTATAAGTGGAGCGTTAGAATGCGTGGCACAGCTGGTTATTGTGCATGTAAAAAATAACTATAAGGACGGATAAATTTGAATTACTCATCAATAAAGTGACAAAGGATGGAGAGAAAAAAGCAGTACAGACAACACGAAAAAAAGGAACCTATTGGATTTGCACTTTATATTGAACAAAATTATGCCCAATACAAAAAGCCTAGTCTAAAACATGGTGAGGTAATGAAAAATTTCCAAGAAATTAAAGGAAACAACAGCTGACCTTAAAATAACATATTTTAATCCTATCCACTTAAGATCTATTTATTAAGCCAATTGAATTTAATTTAATAAATTTAAACTCTGTAATTTGACTGTTGTGTAAGTATAGTTTTAATGTATAAATTGTTGTGCATCAATAATTTTATTGTGAAATGAAAATAGAAAATGATTAAATACCACTATGCTAAATTTACATTTGTTTATTTAAGAAATTAACAACAATCATGTTAAGATACAATTAAAGTTGTATAAATATTTTTTTAATTATTTTTGAAGGACTTTTACTTAAAACAAACTTAGTTTATTTTGTATATTATCGCACTGTTCATTAATATTTTATAAAATGTACTTTTTGTTTTCATATTTTATGACAATTTTCTTGATATGTGAAAATTAAATGAATCAATCTTCATGGTGATCTATTTCTAAGATATCATTGATTTGATAAGACCAATTTTTCTAAGAAAAGTCACTCCCCGAGACCCAAAATAAGAGGTTTTAGTCGGACTGGTAGTATAGAAGTAAGATAGATGAAGAATCGAGAATAGACGATATAATTAACTGAGGAATGTCGGTCGACTAGTAAAAAAAAAAACAAGAAAAAGGAAATCAACAGACTAAAGGCAGATAGAAGTAGGATAAATGAGAGACAGATAATGGATATACGACAAATAGACAAGAGAGAAACGATAGATGGAAGATAATAAGATAGGTTCGAAGAAGATACCTAATAGATAACAGAAGTTGGATCAACCTTCATCGCAATATTTTTTTTTGCAGATTTCGTTTACTTGAAAAGACCTATGGTTCTAAGATAAGTCACACCCAAAAATCCAGGAAAGGAGTTTTAGTCGGAGTCCAACACTAATAAATTAAATTGGTTTATGATAGAATTACTCCTTGTTCATTCAAAAAGAAATAGAGAAAGGAATAAAAGCTAAGAAAACAAATATAAATGACAGACAATGAATAGATCACATAATAAACATACAGTGTATAGAAGGAAGAAAGGAAAGTCTAAAACAGACGGCATAATTCACTGATGATATTGGTCAACGATCATAAAAAAAAATACACGAGATGGAAAATTAACAAACTGATGGTAGATACAAGGAAGACAGGTAAAAAATGGTAAGAGATATTACACAAAACACGAAGGACTAACGCCAGAAAGACAAGAGACAAACACTGGACAGAAGACAGACAAATTCGAGAAATTCACCCAGTGAATAGTGACAGTTGATATTTTTTGTAGACGTCATTGACTTAAAGAGAGCTATTATTCTAGTATAAGTCAATCCCAGAGATCCAAAACGAGAGGTTATTTTGGACAAGAGTCCAAAAGTACCCTATAAAAAGGATGTCTATGATAAAATTAATTTAATTATTTCCTTGGCGATAGGCAAACAACAGACAGAAGAAAAATAGAGAAGAGACCATTACTAAATATACCACAGATATTTGATAAACGACAAAAGTCAGATGGGCGACATAGATCCAACCAAAAAATGACGTACATAAGGAAGATAAATGAATATTCGAAAACAGACGAATTAAGTGAAGATGGTTGGTCCATGAGGAGGAATAAACAAAAAAACAAAAGTCCATCGACTGATAGAAGAAGGACAGGTAAAAAAAATAACAAACATTGGACAAAATAAGAAAAATTAATAAAGTCTACTTTATCAATTTTTTATCCATAAAATAGATAAAAATGGTTAAAATGGTCAAGTGGCAGACGATCGGTAGAATACATGTTCAAGGAGGACACCCGGATAAAGGAAATCATATCAATTCATTATCGCCATCATTTTTGGATTATTGAAATATCTATTGTTCTGGCAATAAAGTTTTTTGAATAGTCGTGTAACATTAACATAGATGAAATATTAACGAAAGTTACCTTACTGTCCTTCGAAATAGTCACCTACCATAACTTTGCACCGCTGAGATCGGCTATACATGCGCTGGAAACTTTTGAAGAAGGCTTCTTTTGAGATGGAGTTCATTAAAAGCCGCGTTACGTTTCTTTGGAAGTCAGAAATATTATCAAATCTCTTTTCTTCCAATGCTGCAAGGTACACTGAAATTTTAAACCGTTTCTTAAAACGTCTATGCAGGGTACGATCCCAGAACGCACAACAAGGTTTACGTTTTTTTGTTATAACAATAACAACGCAAAAAGAGGGGTGATGCAAATTGAACATCCAACATACAGATCTCAATCCTCCAGACTTCTTCCTATTCCCAAGACTCAAACTCGCTTTGAACGGAGCGACACAGTTAACTGGTTAACTAAAACCAAAAACTGTAAAGACTTTACTACATAAAAAAGGTTTATTTGTTAATTTGCCCAAAAACCTTACATAAGAACCGCAATTCTGAAGCTATTTGAAAGTTGAAAACAAAACTTAGTAGAATGCTTCAGGAAACAGATAACATTGAAAAGCTAAAAATGTACGCTTATAAACACTTATGAGTTCTCAAACAAGATAATACAAAAACTATATGCATGTTACACATAAAATACGAACATGTTAAAACTATAGCAAAAGTTAGAAACAAAAAGCAAATTGGAAACACTTCTCTAAAGACATCAACAGTCAATGAAAAGCTTATAGAAAAAAACATGAACTCTTAAGCTAAATAAAGGAATTAGATTTTTATAAATGCTGAAACTTAAGGAAAGTTATAAACAAAACATAGACAATGCTCTAGAAAGACAACATCCAAGTTAAATCTCTAGAGAAGACTCTGGAGAAGCCATAAAATTTAAATCTCTTCAACAAGCTAAAAACAACCTGTTAAACTTCACTAGTTGGAAAACCAAAAATTTGTAAAGCGCTTTATAAAAATTACAGCAAGACAAAATCTCTGGAGTTCTTTAATAAAATCTAGGGCAAGCCTCTGAAAACGCAACAAAAAGTAAAGACATGACTAGAAGGATTTTGGAAAGTTAAAAACAAAAAATTAGACAATGCTCTAGATAGATAACAACCAAGTTAAATCTCTGGAGGAGGCTCTGGAGAAGCCGTAAAATCTAAAACTCCTTAACAAGCTAAAAGCAATCTGTGAACACTTCATTAGATAGACAAAGTTTTATTTAGAAAAGTCTCAATTTTTAGAAGGCCAAAACCAGAAATTTGTGAAGCGCTTTATAAAAATTGCAACAGCACAAACGTTCACAAATTCTTGAATAAGCTAAAAAAATCTAGGGAAAGCCTCTATAAACGCAACAAAAAGTACACATTTGTTATTTTTGGTAGTTTTATAACTTTTCCTGTTGATGGTTGCGATAGCTTCGACATGTTTTAGTTTTGTCTCTTCATCTGTTTTTACAATTTTATTTGTTTTTTCTTTCTAGTTTTTAGTTTTTTAGATTCATAGAAGCCTAGAATGGCTTAATATTTTTTTTCTTGAATTGATAATGTTGAAGGATACAGGATAACTTTGGATTCTTCGAAAATATAGTCACGGGCCGGTTTCGGACTATTTTGGTCCCATGGGCGTGGCGCAGTTGAGGACATGGATTTCTATAACTATAGTTATCAATAAGTATTGTTAAACCATTTTTACGTTGAGAGAAAACTTTAGAATCCTTGAAGAGAACTGATAAAATTTTGGACAGAGAGACAGTCTAACAATCTGAATTTATAATTCCTAGAAAACTCAATAATACAGACCTCTTGTTTATTGAAAAAAATTCTGAAAATAGAAAAATACTGCCGGAAATTTATAGAATCTAAAAACGCAAAATTTTATAAGTTTGGAAAATCTGAAAAAAAAATTGGAAAAGTAATTTCTAAAAAAATTGATAAAATAAAGAAAAAATTTAATAAGTTCGGAAAATCTGAAAAAAAAATTTTTGGAAAAGTAACTTCTAAAAAAATTCATAAAATAAAGAAAAAATTGTTGGAAAAAAAATAAATAAATAAACAATAAAATTCACGAAATCTGGGAGCAACTTTTCTGAGAAATACCGACAAAATAAAAACAAATGATACAGCATAACTTTAGCTTATTTTGGTCTCATCAGCGTAGGACAGTTGAAGACATAGATTTTTATAACTCCAGTTTTCAATAAGTATTAATAAGTTGCCAGAAAATTTTAGAACTATTGAAGAAAATCTTCAGAATTTTAGAAAGAGAGACATTTTAAAAATCTGAACTTATAATTCCTAGAAATCTTAATAAAATAGACCTCTTGTTTATTAAAAAAATTCTTAAAAATGAAAGAATATTGCCAGAAACCCAAAAATAAAAACAAAATTTTATAATTTTGGATGCAAAAATCTAAAAAGAAACTACTTTGGAAGAGTAACTATAAAATAATGAAAAAATGTTGGAAAGTTTGGAAACGCTATAGAAAACATTGTAAAATTCATAAAATCCTTGAAGAAAAGCGCCACAATTTTGGAAAAACGGACATTCTCAAAATCTGAATGTTTAATTCCTAGAAATCTCTTCAACATAAATTCTTGAAAATGGAAACCTAAAAAAAGAACAAAATCTTAAACAGACAAAATAGCTAGAAAACTGCAAACTGTACTTTACCGAAAAACAGTAATGCTGAGGATTTTTTGAAAGCTAAAAACAAAAATTCAAGAAGAATAAAACAAAATAAAATCTTTTCAACTCTTGAATAAGTTAAAAATATTTAGAAAGACTCTGAAGAAGCCATAAAAATGAAGTTCTTAAGCTCTCAAAATCAAGCTTAAAACAAAAGCTGTTAAGTTTCTACTATATTTAAAAAGGTTTATTTAAAATCTTAGATAAAAAATAATGCTGAAGATTTCCTTTTTTCTAGATGGAGTGTAACAATTAATTTTAAGATATTAATAAATTAACGCTAAAAGTTACAAAGATTTATTTTAGCATACGCAAAAACAAAATTGTTAGAAGTTATTAAAGAAGTTAAAATTATTAAAAACTCTCTAAATCTAAAAAATTATACCAAGATTTTACTAGATGAAAAAATAAAGATAATAATAAACTAAAATCTGTCAAGCTCTTGAATAAGCTAAAAAAATCCTAGGACTCTACATATGCAATAAAAATGTAAAATACTTAAGCTTTCAAACAAGCTAAAAACAAAATTTGTAAAGACTTCAGTAGAAGTTTTATTTAGGTGTAATCAAAAGCAGCAAAGTTAGAATTCTCTAGCATTTTGTTTTTCAAAATTGAATGAATTTATTTTGAGGTCTTTATAATTCTGCTATCTGATATTTTTCGAAATTACGTTAGTATTATTTATAGTTTCTAAACTTTTCGAATAATATCGCCTCCTTTAATTTGAGAGAATTAGTTTTATTACAAATATTTTCAGTATTTTTCCTTCTAGATTGGGTGAGGAGAATTTTCCAGCGGATATCTGAAATATTTTTATTACTTTTCATCAAAATTACATGAATATTTTTCTTGCCTTATAAAATTTTCGAGCAATTTTTCTTTCAGCTCTCTAGAATTTTCCGACATTTTGTTTTTTAATTGTTTGAATTTACTAAATTGTTTCCAGCAATTTCGGATTCCTACAATTTTGCTATTTTTCCTTCTAAATTGTTAATTAATTGTTTTTCGAGGATTTCAAAATTTTCTAAATTTCTAGAATTTTCTCGAATTTTTTGAAATATAGATAAAATGATTTCCAGATTATTAGATTTTATGTTTTTATTGTTATTTCTGGAATTTTCCAGCAATTACGAATATCTGAAATTCTTCTACCATTAGTTTTTTTTGAAATAATCTTAATATTCAAATTTTTGAACAATTTTTTAGAATTTCCCAAAATGTTCTTATGTAAATTAGATGAATTTACTTTGTGGTCTCTGAAATTTTAAAACAATCCCGGATTTCTCAAATTGTCAATCAATAAATATTTTACGACGGTTCTAAAACTATCCAGCAAAATCTCTAAAGAGAAATTTTGATATTTAAAACATAAACCTTGAGAAATATTGTAGAAAAATAACAGCACAGTTATCTTGAAATCTTGAATAAGGTAAAGAAAGCGGGAAAATACTTAAGGAAAAAGATAAAAAGAAAATCTCCTTGAACTCTTAAGTAAAGACTTTAAAGACTTCACTAGATAAAAATATTTAAGTAAATCAAATATACATACATTTCACGTTTTTCTGCACAGATTAATAAATGTTTTAAAAACTATTGCGTCAAACAGCGTTTATAATAATACGTTAGTATATAATTTTCTGAGAAAGAAAACACAAAAACAATTTCTAAAATACTTTTATCGACCACAGCAACAATATAATAAAAGGTGTACAGTTGGATTTGTTAATGAATTGTCGCATAAAATTATGAACTGTTTTAAAGGGATTTAAAGGGAATTAATTCATAAATAACAGAAAAACGTTTAACTTTTTTATACTACTTTTTATTTTTATACAACACTTTGTGCTAGTTTCGAATTAAATAAAAAGTAGTATAAAAAAGTTAAACGTTTTTCTGTTATTCATTAAAAATGTACTACGAAGTGAACGCCTCCAAAATTCAAGATGGAATTAATTCAATATAATTTGCACTAACCCATTAAATATTAGTAAATTATTAATTAATAACAAATCAAATATCTAACGAAACTGGTACATATGAAATCTTTTGTGGACAATGCGATGCAATCTACATTGGCCAAACAGGAAGATCTTTTGAAGCAAAACTCAAAGAACATAAAAAATCAATAATTGATTAATGGTTGGGGCGTTCACTTCGTGATACATCTTAAATATTTAAATAATCATATTAGTGTGATATCAACAAAGTGAGTTTTACCAAATATACCACAGATTTTGCCAAACATTGTATTGAACGAAACCATTTTCTCGACGCAAAAGAATTTAAAATTTCACACTTAGGTAATGAAGGATGGTACTTAACCCTGAAGGAGAGCTTAGAAATAAATAAGACAATTAAAATTAAAAAATTTGTAGTAAATCATAATGATAAGATTTGGATTTATTACCTAACTGAAGATATATATTTTGCAAATAAACATTTCTGTATTCATTTTTGATAATGACGTAATTGCCGAAACTAGTCAGTTTAAATAAATAGACAGTGAAACAAACGAAGCGAAAATTGAGTTATTTCTATATTACAAAATGTTTCACCACGAGTTACATGAGAAACTAATTCATGAGAAACTAATTCAAGAGCTTTGATAATTGGATAATTGTTAAAAGATGTTGACATTTCTCAATTCCTTAATAACACACGAATAAACGTTAAAATTATATTTTTTTAAATTCAGTGTATTTTATCGTAGTTAGAGCTTTCATGAAGTAGAAAAGGATTACTGCGAGTAAATTATGCTTCAACGTAGCATATAATATTAATATAATTATTTCTTACTTCTCTTTTATACAGTTACGGTATACTAAGAAAAAGTTTAAAAAAATTCTGCCAATTTTAATCTTATTGTCACACGGTGTAAGGAACCAGGAATTACAATTCAGTAACGGTACCTCCTTTTAATATCGCACAGACAACAAAACGGATCGACGAGATACTGTTAAGTGGCCCAATATGTAAATCCATTGTTTTAGTAATTAATTCAATAAACCTCCGTTTTATCCTTGACATAAGTTCAGCATCACGTCTCAAACTATTAGCAAGCTTAATTAGGAACTTTAAAAAATTCTCACACCTATAACCATCGCCAATCATAATTTACCTCACCTAATGAAATTTGCATCTCGCAATGATCTTATTTACGGTTTTCGAGATTAGGCGATTCGGATTGAAGCGATATGCGGCGGCATAAAATTGTCGCGTTTATAAATTACAATCAGGAAGACGTCCTGTGCTTTGCGAGAATTAATTGCAGGCACACACGAGCGCCGCAAAAATTCTAGGAAATTGTATAAACAGTTAGTATAACATTACAGCCTTGTCTACTTTTCAGAATTATTTATGCGGGCATAAATTTCCTTAAGTTGGATCTATTATTCCTGAAAAATGCCGTATTCATATATGTTTCATGCGGGCCCGTTTGACAAAGAGGTGCTAATGTTGTTTTGTTGGGCTAAGTTATTACTGCCGTTTTTGGTGCGGTGCGAAATCGACGATGTAATAAATACGTATATTAGATTTCACGGTGTACTATGTGCTAATATTCCGGATATAGAAAGCTATTGTATAATGGATACAGATATAAAATCTACATCATAAATATTACAATTAACATAATCATAATCTATAAATTCCAGAAGATGAGTGAATTGTCCGCGTTTTCACTAACTTTTTGTAATTATAATTTTGAATAAATCAATAATTATAGCCTATGATAACAGACAATTTAATCTAAATGGCGAAATAATATTCAATCTGCTTTGCATATCCGAACGCGCCGTTAGATGGCATAAACATGTATCAGTGTTCTGTTTGCTTAGTTCCATTTCTTTGAAAACACGTACTCATCTTTATTTCATGAGACTATTATAAATAGAAACACTTTTGCGTGTCTCGATTTGAAAGTTAAATATCCTACAGAAGTAAAGCCGACGACATTTTTACACCCCAATCATTCAGCGTTTAACCCATTTTCCGCGGCCGGCCGGAGAGCACTTAACAACGCAATAAAGCGTGTTCGGTCTCCTTTTTTTTTCCTGCTTAGAGGACGCATTTTTGTGTAAAGTTTACGCCGCCGTAAAATCAATTGCGTGAATTATTACAGTGTAGTATGAGAGATTGCCGACCGCAGGACTGTAATTCGTTCCGTCTTGCGGTGGTGTACTGGACGGCTATGGTCACCATTGCGACGTGCGCGTGTAAACATTGGGCTTTACGATCGGAAACTATGCAAATAGAAAGAATGGAGTAATCAGTGGTGAGTGTTCGGGAATGGTTCTGTTTGTGCGCGGGTCTTACTAAATGTTATCGATCAACCTAGATTATAAGTTTTATTAAATATTCCAATACCAATAATATTGAATTGTCTCAGTCCTGCAAAAGTTATATAACTCAGTTTTTATATAAAATTTTATGAAAAACTCAAAATGTACAATACATATGAAAATATAATATACTAATAAAAAAGATAAGGAACGCAAATAAAAACAAAAATCACTCTTTTGAATTTCCCAAAGGTTTTAAAATAAAATAGAAATATGGTGTAATATTGCTTTCGATTTCTATAAGCATTACAAAGAACAAAAAGAATGAAAGTTAATTTTGTAATTCTTTGAGAATGGTCGTCTTTGACAAAAACACGTCTCAGGAAACTGAATATACCAATATGAAAGTGTCTTATTTCAAAATCAGATAATATTGAATGAAAGTCAAAAATTCAGAATAGTGAATGAGTGCTGGCCATAAAATTGTGAAGTTGTCAAAAATACAGTCGCCAAAATAAATACAAGTGTGATACCCACAAATTATTCATTTTATTGCAATTATTCAAAAATTGTATCTCAAAATCACACAGTCCACAATCTCGTGCTTAAAATAATACAATCTACAATGGATGAAAGAGGATGTAGAAGAAGGTAGCTAGGGGTAAAGAGAACGACACCCGAATACATACTGCTTCAGGAAACGAATAGGGAGAACATGTGAAGTGAAACCATAAGGAGAGTAGTAGCGTATGATGAGAAACTGAGAGGATTAGATCGGGGCAGATTGGTGAAAGTGGTATGGAAGGGAGGCATGGGTGGATAGAGAGTGGAAAGGAGGAGAATGTATGAAAGGGTGGGTTTGTCAGAGGGGATCGTGAAGGAGGTGAAGAGGCAGGAGAGGCAAAGATGTAATAATAATAATAATAATAATAATTTATTTGGTGTTAGCACATAATGTTTACACAAGTCAGTAGAAACAAAAATATTACTAATGGCAACTACGTTACATAAAATAAGTTGCAAATTTACATGTGAAATTCAAGTACAAAAGTAATACAATTTAATAATTACGCTAATATGAACTAAGCATAGGATTAATTAAAACTATACGATTAGTAATTTTGTAAATATAAATATTGTTTTATAATAAATCCTATGCTTATATAATTATAAAATCTTAGGAACATTCGCATGGATTTTAAAAATATGAACAGGATCATCATAGCAAACTTGCAAATATTACAAGACTTCAAAATTATTACTAGCAGATTATATTATTAATAGTACTTGATAAAAACTTCTCTATACTGTAGAAGGCATTTGCAGTGGATTTCAGTTTTGTTTTGAATTTGATGGCAGATAAATTAGTTAGTTCATTGGGTAATACATTATAAAGCTTAGGCGTTTTGAGTTTTATTAAGGCGGCGATGAGATATTGAGATGACGTTTATATTCTAGCATAAATATACATGGCACTGTTAAAATATTATGTCTAATAAAATATGATCTACAATCACTTTGAAAGTGTAAGGAATCAATTATCCGTATAGCTCGTCTTTGTAGCCCAAATAATCTTAATAATATACCTGAATGCCCCCACGCAAAAATACCATATCCTAAATGACTCTGAATTAATGCATGGTAAGCTGCTATTAGAGCACAGACCTGCAAAGCGTTACTGAGCTGCCTCAAAAGATAAATATTTTTGCACGGTTTGTTAGAGATTTCTGTGCAATGTTTGTGCCACGTAAGTCTGGTATCCAGATACGCTCACAGAAATTTAGCACTGCTATCAAGAACATCTTGTTTTAATGAGAACATAACGGTTTTTGTCTTCTCTTAGTTCACCGTTAGTTGATTTGATGTAAACCATTCCATTGCCTTTGATACTGAGCCCCTGTTGTTTTGAAGTGCAATCGACTGATTACATGATTGACTTCATAATGTAGTGTCATGGGCAAATAAAGTGAATGAGCAATTTATTTGCTGTCATGATAAATTATTAATATAAATTAAGAATATTAAAGGCCCAAGAATAGATCCTTTGGGAACACCATGGTATATATATATCTCATCAGATAGTAAGTCGCCTACAGCTCCAGCTTGTCTTCGATTAGATAGGTAGGAGGATAACAAACGACAGGCAAGCGGTGAGAAATTGTAATAATACAGTTTTCGTAAGATAACCTCATGAGATACGCAATCAAATACCTTAGTCAGGTCTAAGAAGGCTGCTACTGAACATGATCCACTTTCAAAGCATTGGTAGATTTCTTCAGTTAAGGCAGTAATCGCCTCTACCGTAGATTTACCCTTACGAAAACCATATTGGCTGGTTGAGATTACATTATATTCGTCTATAAAGTGAGAGATTTGTTGGAAAATTAATTTTTCCAACACTTTTGAAAAGATAGGTAGTAAGGATATCGGTCTGTAATTGGTAATGTCATCTGTATTTCCCTTTTTATGTATAGAAATGACTCACGCCCTTTTAAGACAATCTGGAAATATGTTGGATACAATACATAGATTAATTAATTTCGTGAGAGAGGAGATTATGAGATTATGATTTCAGGAAAACACACATCTAGAGTGTTGCTTACTATATTACAAAACTGTTTAAATTTATTATTTATACAAGTGTCATGGTCAATGAATTCCCAGTTCATATTTTCTAACAAACCAAATAATTTAAAAGTATGTATAGAGAAGAGTATGTACAATGAGAAGTATAGGGTGCGGCAGGTGCATGAGATGTGGCGAAATTACCCGAAGGATAACCGCTTCACAAGGGAAGAAAGAATGACCTTGTCGAGGCCGAGATGCAGAACGGAGGAGAGAGGGAGGAAGAAATGGATGGGCGAGGGATATGAGAAATGCGTGCTGTATGAGGAAGGCAAGGATACGTGGAGCCAAAGGCGAAGGAATGTAAGGGAGTAATGGAGAATTTGGTAGATGGTTGTCGAAGTGTGGAAGAATGGATGAGAGTAGTTGGGGTCAGAGTAGAGATTCTGACTAGATTGGGACGGGAAAGAGGAAGGAAGAGGGAAGGAGGATACTAAGAGAGATTTGTTTTGTTGACAAGAGTTATGGTTGTTTTGTATATTCTGATTTATGTTTTGTGTATTTTAAAATGCCAAATAAAGATTTAAATACAGGTTGTCCCATTTTGCATTACGCTCTCTAATAACTTGAAAACAATGCAACGAACGTAAAATGTGCCGAATGGAAACTTTTATAGTTTCGAGGGAGACATCGGATTCTGACAATTTTTTTATTGCAGATTCGTAAAGAGCGTAAAAAATATGCATTTCGTATCAGGCGACTTTTTTCGAATTCCATTCAGATGGCACTGGAATCGTGAGTAAAAATGTTTTAACAGATTCATATTAAATAAAACCGTTCTTATTTTTAAAAAAATCGACACACACCTCGTTTTGAGGAAGATATCGGATTCTGACAAAATACCTTCCACCAGATTCTAGGAGGGGCGCAAAAAGGGGCCAACTAGAGAAGTATTTGTTAACTTAACATTGTAGAAATATTTGCTTGCGTGCCGTCCACATTAGCGTTACCCAATGTACACCACAAGGAGGTTGCGCGTTGGTTGGTCGTTATCGCCTACTACCAACAATATCATGTTCGAAGTGATGCTCGTTGTTGTTCCGGCATATTGTCACTCTCTTCTCGAAGCTATCCGTCGTTTTTCGCAAAATGTTAGGACTGATTTTTCCAAAGACGAATCCTCTCTTTCGTATCGTTGCGTGTGTTTAACGGTTCGCGAAAAACTACATCTTTAAGGTATCCCCACAAGAAAAAATCCAAGGGCGTCAAGTACAGAGACCGATCCGGCCAATTTACTGGCCCTCCATGACCAATCCACCGTTCCGGAAAATTCTCGTTGAGATGAGCACGAACTTTATTCGCATAATATGCCTGTGCTCCATCCTATTGCAACCACATCGTCATCCTCAACTGCGAATCGAATTTTATTAACGGTGGTAAGTCTGCATGTAAGAACGCAAAATACCGCGCACCTGTCAAATATGGCCCAATCAAGTGTCCATCTAAAATCCCACACCAAACATTCAAGCTCCAACGATGTTACGTTTTCAAATCTCGCGTCTAGTGGGGATTTTCAGCGCTCCAGTAATGAAAGTTGTGCCTATTAACGATGCCTATGTTCTGGAATGTCGCTTTTTCCCCAACCATTTCTGACACCTCCTTCACACTATTCTTCCAAATGATTCCATATATCCATCCCATTCGTGCACAGCACACACACACCATATCTTTCTCTTATCCAAACCTTTTCTCCTCTCTCTCCTGTTCCGCATCTAGCTCGCGCCAGGATAATCTTGTCTTCATATGAGAAGACACTATTAGTCAAATACCCTGCCATTCTCGAATACACCTGCCACCTTTCATATCTTGGATTGTATATCACGATACACCCATGCCTCTCCTGCATCTCAATTTCTCATGTCTGCACATTTACCCCATTTTCCAACCATCCATTCATTCACAATATTCTCGGACACTCCTGCGCTTTCATACATCTTTCTGCGTTCCATTGCCCACTCACTCAACCTTGTTCCCATGCTCGTTTTCCATACATCTTTCACCAATCTCTCATTATCCAAACCACACATCTTCATCCCATACTCTCTTCATTACCTCCCTATGCATACTCATTCTATTTGTTTCCTGAACATGCAAAAGAAAAAAGTGCCGTTTCACCAGGATAATGCCCCGTGTCACAAGTCAATGAAAACAATGGTTAAATTGGTTGAATTACGCTTTGAATTGCTTTCCTTCCCACCGTACTCTTTAGATTGGGCTCCCAATGACTATTGGCTTTTTGCAGACATAAAAAAGATGCACCAGGAAAAAAATGGTCTCAAATGAATAAGTGATTATTTTGGAACAAAGACAAATCATTTCACATAATCATCGAAAAGTTAAAGTAGGGTTGGAATGAATGTATCACTCTTGAAGGAGGGGTATGTTGATGAATAAAGTGGAATTTCCAAAAAAAAAGAATTGTTTTTCTTAGTTAGACGGGAGGCTTATTGAGTGATGTGTTATATATATATATTGTTAAACAACAAAAGGCTCAGCACTCCCGTCCAAATTCTAAACATTTCAGACACATTCACTTCCACTTTCGCACTCACCTACGTTTCTTCGTACACCATTCTACCATTACTACATCCAATCCTCTTCTTCTCAAGCAATCCTCTAATCTTTCCTTCAGTACAGTATCATACGCTGCTTTCAAATCCAGGAAAACAGCGTACGTACTGCCATTTTCTTTGAACACTCTCTCTACAATCCTTGCCAATGTAAAGATTTGATTTTTCGTTCCCCTTCCTTTTCTAAAACACCTTTGCGTCTCCGGTAGTAGACGTTCTCCGGCCTATTCTTTACTACCGTCATGGCAATTTTGTACCTGGTACACATAATCGATATTCCTCTATAATTTTATACATTTACTTTATCTCCTCCTTTGTGTACTGGGCACATAATCCCGGATTGGAAAGTCTGCTCTTCCTCTTCATATTTGGTTCAGCAGCTCTCTTCTGCTTTCTCTTTTTTCCTAGCTCCTTCCACATTTCTGCCTTTAACCTGTCCTAGCTAGCAAATTTTGGACAATCAAATTGTTAAATAGATAAAGTTTTTTGATTATAATAAGTTTTCGGATGTTTTATAATCCAAAAAAAATCTAAAGTTTATTTCTATAATGAAAAATTTATCAAAATTCTAAAATTCCATTCCTGAAATATAAAAGGTGACCTTCCTAAATTCAAAAAGACTTATAATTTTTAAAAATGTACAATACTAATTAAATAAATTAAAGAAACAATGAAGATAATGTAGTTTTGTTTCTCTATGATTTCATGTAGTTGATTTGGGCGTTATAACACCCTTGTAACTGAGAAACTTACTTTTCTATACCAAATTTTTCAGATATTATACGCATCTGGGTATACCAATCCACTTAATCATGTGTGCACCTTCCGTTCGGATCTCTTAGAGTCTAAAAAATCTAAAAATTACTTCAAAAATGAGGAATTTATGAAAATTCTAAATTCTTTACATTTGAGCTTTATTATTAAAATTTTAAAGATGAAATCCTATTGAAAACTGTGGAATATAGATTAGAAGTTTTCATAATTTTACATTCTATAAAGCTTAAAATTTAATAAAATATGTAAAATTCTTTGCATTTTAGGTTGAGAACATTCTTAAAATTTTCAAAAATCCTATTAAAAATATGAGAATTTTACAGAATCTTAATATGTTAAAAATGTATGGATATGCTAATTTTTTTTACATCCTAGCTTGAAAAGATTATAAGAACTTTAGAAAGTAAAACATATTGAAAACTGTGGAACATATGAGGTTTTTTCAAAATTTTAAGTTCTAGGATGTTAAAATTTAAAATATTTTAAAAATTCTTTAAATTTTAAGTTGAGAAGATTCTTAAAATTTTGGGGAATTAAATCCTATCGGAATGTATCGAATAGATTCACGTTTTTAATAATTATGTTTAAAATCTAAAGTTTATTTCGAAAATGACGAAGTTATGAAAATTCTATAATTCTTTAAATTTGAGCTTAAGAATATTATTAGAATTTTAAAGATCAAATCAAGATCAAGTTTAAGATTTAAGAAAATATGTAAAATTCTTTGCGTTTTGGGTTGAGAACATTCTTAAAACTTTCGAAACTTAAATCCTTATAAAAATATGAGATTTTTTCAGAAACTGTGTGTTAAAAATTTATGGATATTCTAAAATTCTTTATAATTTAGCTTGAAAAGATTCTAAGAATTTTAGAAAGTAAAAACATTGAAAACTGTGGAACAGGTGAGGTTTTTCAATAATTTTAAGTTCCAGGATGTGTAAGAAATTTAGGATATTTTAAAATTGTTTACATTTTAAGCTGCGAAGATTCTTAAAAATTTGGACAATTAAATGCTATCTAAATATATCGAATCGATTAAGGTTTTTAATAATTTATGTTTCAAAAAGTTAAAAAATTAAGGAAATTCTAAAATTGTTGATTCAAAATATTGTCGAATGCTAGAAGAAAAGTTTTTTTTTAAACTAAATTCGAAAATTTCTGCACCCTAAATTTTACACATTTTGGGCTTATAAGATTTAATTGTCACCAAGTGAAAAGTAGACATTCATGCCTTATCATATTTTAGATTACATCATAGTATTAACGATCTAGGGGAAGTAACAGAAATTAATTTATATTTAGGTTAATACGATTTTTAAAATTTTGGAAAGTTGAAAACGTTTGGAATTTTTAGAAACGCGGAAGGTTTGCAAAGATTCTAAAATCTTTAGAAAGTAAAATTTTATTGATATGAGATTTTGCGATAATTTAAAATTCTAGAATGTCTTCAACCTCCCCCATCGACTCTTGTTACCCTACCCTAATCGGCTCTTATATATAAGATAATATATAAGAGCCGATTAGGGTAGGTCAAAAGTAGGTTAGGTCAATACATTTTACTATTAAGAATAAGGAAAACACTGTTGTTTTTAAACTTTATTTGATTCAAACCTAGTTTGATAATGATTACCTTCTCTGTAAATAAAGTTTAATGTCGTATAAAAAGTAAAAGCGTTTTCTTTATTCTTTGACAATACATAGAATAAATTCTACCAAAAAATATGTTGCAACCTTTGATAAATAAGTAATAAAATCAACAAGCTATTATCATAAACACATATTTATCGATATACTTAATTTCATTTGCACCAACCACACTTTTTCGACTTGAGCGATTCTGAGAAAAAAATAATTCGCCGCGATCGAAAAAATGAGATAATTCCAGTAATTACCTTCTAAACATAAATATAATTCGGCAGGTGTTATGCAATCAGCGTAAGCGTCCAGCCCCGTAATTAGGCGGCTATAAATTTGGCAGAAACCGACCGAAATTGATGTAAAAATCCGAGGGGACATTAACACCATTACGAAAAATCATGCGAACGGCCACTTAACTGTGCGAAAACTTCGTGCCACGGGTCCACGGAAAACATGTACATCTTTGTAATAACACCTCGTATTAAACACGACGAAGAGATTAAATAAAAAATCTTGCAACTCATCATTTCGCTGGAAAAACTTTTGCCGTGTCACGTAATTCGCGGGTACGTAACAAATTGTATTAAAAATGTATAAACAACAAATTGTGAGTAATGCAGGTGGTTTCTTTATCAGCGCCTGCAGATTTTGTTAGAGGTGTATTAAATCTGATGGTTTTGTTGAACTTCTACGTACGCACTTAGTAATTTTTAAGTTCTATAGTGACTAGATTTCACTTCACTTCTTGGTTTATTTGGAATGTAAAATTTTAGTGATTTAAATGCAAAAAGTATTGATATAAACAAAAAATAGGTAATTATTATTATTATTATTATCAAAAAATTTGGTGAGGTTATTAATTAAGTTATATGAATTATGAATTTACTTACATTTATAGCCATTTGTACCAGCTCTGATTAAATTTTTCGATTAAGTAATCCTGATTAACCTTAACCAGAGTATTTCTCTTGCACCGTCGGCTTACTCATTAAGTAACTACCGATCACAGAGAGCACATGTTTTTATAGGGTTTTCATTTTTAATTTTGGTACTTTTATGCCGTACAATTGATGGCAGTAGCGCGTCTGTATACTTAACCTATATATAAAAAATCTGATAAATGTACATAAATAACTTCACGATTATAAACGTCCTGAAGTTAGCACGTTAATTGGCCAAAATCGGCTGTTTAAATCTTTGACGTTTAATCTTGATTAAGTTGCGGTGGAAGCCGATTTTCCGTTAACCATTGATTAACTTTTTAATCATGATGAAGTAGTTGCGGTGCAAATGGTTATTAGTGCGTGATCTTTTAGCTTCGAAGCCTGGGTTCAGCAATGCTTGAAGAATCTGAGATAAATATAGATCCTTTAAGCATTACTGAACGTCAATGCCTAAAATTCATAGATAATTGTTAACACCAGAAAAGCTGTTTGTCTTATTTCCGAATCAATTCAAGTAATGTAGAATTGTCTTTATGTATTTGATTGTGTTTTCACCCGGTAGGCAAACATCTTTCATGCATTATGTCGGAATTATGTAATTAAATTGGGAAAAAATACCAGCAATTTCAAGCTCCAACGTGTCCCACTTAATTCAATCATGCTTCTTCAAAAAATCTTGAGAAATTTGCGAGGGCGCACGAAACCGATTGTAAATCAATGAAGTTCGATCACGTCATGATTAACTTTAGCCGGTCGCCGCTAACCAAATGCAAATTATTGGCAACCTCGTGAGTAATTTTTGTAATGGGACGTGTATCACCAGTTTTTTAGAAGTTTTATGAGAAAACAATGTATGTTGTTTTAATCCCGCATAGTAATAATTGAAACCAGCAGCGAAAGAACGAATTCAGCTCGGTTTTCTTATGAGAAATTTGTGAAAATTCCCCCACGTGAAAAACTGACATTTAGCAGTAAACCTCAAAACCCACGGGAGCCGTGTGTCGATTTCCATTCCGGTCATGAGCCGTTGAGGCCGTCCCGACCCGGAGTTAATATTCCGTTACAATACAGCAATTTTTATGGCGCGTAGTTGTCTGGCCCTGGTGAAATATTTACCTCTTGTTTTGTAACAAGACAGCCAGTGACATGTTCCAAATTTCGTAAATGCCCGCTTCCAGTTATGCATTAACATATCTCCTAGATGAATCTAAAGTCAAAAAATGGAAACTGGAATTGCTACAAGATCCCGGATCTGAAATACTAGCAATTTATATCAGCAGTATTTTACAATGTCTTAAATACATGCAAATGATAATTTATTAATAAATTTAAAAATACGAAAACATTTCGTGAATCTACAACAATGAGTCTTACTAAGACTACAAAACAAATTAATTTGAAACAACTACTTCTCTAGCTAATACTTCGACAGACATTGAATAATACAAATTAATTTGCGTGTTACAAATAGTACAACTATTAAAGCAACACTAATTTGAATGAAATTATTTCTGTTGAATAAACTAATAAATGATAAAATGTACTTTAGATTGTTTAGATTGTTGTAGATTCACGAAATGTTTTCGTATTTTTAAATTTATTATTTAATTTTCTACAACGAACTAAAGGATTTTAATACATTTTATGATAATTTATTAGTTAAAAGTTACTAATTGATTCTTAAAGAAATATTTAAATATATATGTGTATATAAAAATTACTAGAGACTAGTTGTTTATATATTAATGAAAATAATACATGAAACATAATTATATAATTCACCACTTCCGACACGACTTTCCTGCGCCGTACTGCTGTAAAGCTACAGTAGTTTTGTTTTTCAGTGCCATCGTGTGGGTTCTGCATGAGATAATTTATAGCCGCTGGCCAGCTCTATTGGCTGTGTAGAGCAGTATGTTCATCTGTGTTCACAATTACTTACAGAAATCCAGAAATACCACGTTAATAAATTAGCCGATATTAATGTTTACTTTATGTAACGCATATCGTACCGGTATGAATAATGTATATGCCGGCGCTACACTATGCACGTGACGCTTCCATGTAGATGTCAAGTGAATTTGTGATGGATTATTTGTCTTGGTGGAAAGCCTCGTTCTGGTTTCATAAGCGAATCGAATACAGGGAAGAGCAGTAGTTGTTGTGCGGAGAGTCCTTCCGTCCCCGGATTTTCATCCCAGATACTCGTCCTCTCGTCCACTATAAATCACCGCTTGATGTAAATAAATGGTATTTTAGCCAGAAACGGCCGAGTGTCTTGTAATTTTAAGAATCCGAAACGTCGTTATTGCGACTTTACCGCTGCTATATCATTGTTACTTCAAATATGAAATCGCTGCCGTGACGATATTTCATAACTTAGCGGACAACCACTTTGCGCCGCAAATAAAAAAAAAAATAGACTCGTGTTGAAATGTATTCAAACATTCCGCACATCGAGATATGCTAAATCAATCGATTCAACGACTCGAATTGAAACGCCGATATAGGATCGGTTACGATGATATCTGGCCAAGGGATCCGAGAAGCAGAAAAAAAATAAAAGTGTCGTTCTTACCGGTGGAATTAATTCACCAGTGGACGCTTGTTAAGTCAATTAGCAACGGAAGGTGCAAACATGATTAAGTGGATTGGTATACTCAGGTGCATTTTATTAGTACGTTTACTAATTCCAGTTAAAATCAACACATTGAACGTATAATGTCTAAAATTTTGGTACAGAAATAAAACTCCCACATTCACTACCGGAAATCATAAAGAAACAAAACTGTGTTATCTTCCTTTTTTCATTACTTTATTTAATTGGTATTGTACATTTTGAAGATTATAAGGATCATTATAGGAGTGTATCGTCGGGGTGAATTAATAGTAAGAACGTCTCAGGATAAGTTGATACACGAAGAGGGGAGAAGGAAGGGAGATTGGTTAATAGAAGAGGTATGGGAGATATTAAACTGATGCACTGAAGGTGATTGGGAGGGGAAGAAAACGTATGTGAGGCGACAAGGATCATCAGTCATTGATTATGTCTTAATAAAAGGGCTAAATAGGAATGAAGTTAGGAATATAACAATTCAAAAAACTCCAATATATTTAAGTTTACGAACAGAAGAGATTATTTCTCTTGACCTAAACTAATAAATTATTCGCTATCCTGACCTATCCCAATATTTTATTCATTGCTCTATAGACAAAAATATTTCATAAAACACTTTGTAACTTTGTTTGTATAACACTATTTAGTTCTTTTTCTTTATTATCTCTCTTCTTCCGTCTCTCTTTTTTTATTCACTTGTTTTGCACTAACGCTTTTTTCTTCGTTTATTTGATTTTAAACCTATTTTACTGTTTCTATATCAATTATCTCTCTCAATATTTATCTCTAATCCTGTTTGCTTGCTCTTTAAATCCCTGTTGCAAAGTTTGTCAAATTACTTTTTTTTATTGCAGTGCGTCTTGTTGACAAAATAATTCTTAGTTAAAGTTAGTAATAAGTTACGGCTTTATTAAATTAGTTTCTAAGTAGCAATGTCTCGTTCAAGATCTCGGGATTTAAACATTTTAACTTATCTCAATTAAATATTATCATAGCGTAATTCTGACCTATCCTAATATATTAGGCATTGTCCTAATATACTTTGACCAATCCCGATTAAGTAGTCTTTGCTATAGCGTATTCTTCACCTAAAATAATAATTTGTTTAGTCCTAGGATACTTATAACTTATCCTAATATATGATGCATTACCTTAACGTACTCTTAACCTATCCCAATATATTGTGAATTGCCCTAGCTTAATCTTTTTTCATTATACTAGCGTACTCCTAACCTATCCCAATTTTCTTTTCATTGGCCTAACATAAAAAAATATTAAAGTTTCAAAAAAGTGACGGAGTTTAAAAATGAAAATATGAGCAAATATATAATGACAGTTTAGAAAAACTGTAGAGGTTATTGAAACAATCCTAAAAAAAATCTTATGGAAAGAACAGTCAAAAACAATAGGGATTATAAAGAAGATATATCAATTGGTAATTTTCAGAAACATGAAAAAACTGGAAGAACGCTTTTGCAATTAACTTCTTACAACCCCTCCCCCTCTCAAATGTAATTATTGACAAACAAGTTAAACAATTTAAAAAAACCTCAATATATTTACAATAGAAGAGATTATTACAAAATTACTCTTGACCTAGACTAATAAATTATTCATTTTCCTGGCGTATGCCTGACCTATCCCAATATTTTATTCACTGCCTTATCAAGAGAAAAAAATATTTGAAAGTTCAAAAAAAGTGAGTTTAAAAAATGAAAATATGTTATTTGCTCATATTGAAGGTTTTGAAAAATCGTGGAAGATACTGAAAAAATATATCTTTTATTTAGTTATATAAATTTCATGTAACTCCAATAGTTTATCAGCAATTGGCAAAAAATGTCAAAAATTTTAATTTTAATTTTTTTTTCTCGAAACTTAAGAATTTTATGAAAAATATACTTATAAAAAACTTTTTTTTGTTTTTAATATTTTTCATATTAAAAAAATATCGGAAAACAACAAAAAACAGTCTCAAGTAAATATCTACTTCCGGTTTATGAATATTTACCAAAAATTTCCAGTTTTTAATGTTAAAGCCTTATGTTTATAAGATTTTTAGAATTAACCCCTTCAAAACCCGGTTTCCTAAAAAAAAATTATTGCCAAATAAGTTAAACAATTAAAAAAATAAACTTCGATATATTTAAGAACATAAGAGATTTTTACAAAATTACTCTTGACCTAGGCTAATAAATTATTCATTTAGGGTAGCAGAGAGGGGTTCGGTCCGCTTATCGTTTGTCCAGATGCCTTCCCCGCCAAACCATCTGCTATTCTGTTCCCTCTGCAATTGTTGTGTCCTTTTACCCAGCATAGAGTTACCTCGTTGTCACGAGCAACTTCTTCCAGGGCTTCGCAGCATTACAGCGTTAATGCTAAGGTTATTTTGCAGTTAGTTGGCAATGGACAAGATTGCCGCTCTGCTGTCCGTTATAATTTGTATGTTTTTAATCTTAATCTTCTTGTCAGAGATTACTTTTGCTGCATATAAGTTTTTGCAGAAAATTCCTATACCAGCTCCTGCTTTCATTGACGACCCATCAGTGACATATACACTGATAGGTCGTCAATGAAAGCAGGAGCTGGTATAGGAATTTTCTGTTTTTTGCTTGCTTCCTACTCCTGAGTTTTCGAATCTTAGGTCTATTTGAAGCTTCCTGTTGAAAATGTATTTTCGAGGGATATCCACCAGCATCATAATCTCGGGATTACTTTTCCTTAGATCCTCTAAGATCATGTGGTGTTCACCTCCTCCGTTGCTTACAAGCCATATCTTTGTTGCTCGAAGCCTTATCGCCGCCGCCACCATATTAATGATACATATGCCAACATTGGCCACACTGTGGTTGTGTAGATTCATAGGGCTACCTTTGGAGATAGTCCCCATGTTCTCCCCACAGCTCATCTGTATTGTCAGAGGGCTATGCATGTTTTCTTAGATCTCTTCTTCAGATGGGCATTCCAGTTTAGTTTTTTGTCTAGAAGAATGCCCAAGTATTTGACTCCATCTTTTAGGGTGAGTTCTTCGCACTGAAAGCTTGGTGGTTTGAAATCTTTAATCTTCCTTCTCCTTGTGAACAGTACCAGTTCCATTTTTTGTCGGATTTACGAATAAACCCTGGTATGTGCACCATTTGTTTACTATGTCAAGAGCATCTGACATACGTTTCGCTAGCGTACTTTCCGAGTTGCCGAAAAGTAGGATCGTGATATCGTCGGCGTATCCTACCATGAAGAACCCCTGTTTATTCAGTGCCTCCAGTAGCTTGTCTACGACTAGGTTCCATAGTAGGGTTAGTAGGGTTAGTAGGTGTTCAACCCTTTGAGACCCGGCATACAAGTTTCGTGGTGTCGCCTATTGAAATCTTGGCTGTCCTCCACTGCAGCATGCTGGAGATCCACTGGCTTAAAGCCACTGGTCGAAGTGCCGCTGTCATCTTTGCGAAGGAGATCTTATCAAAGGTTCCTTTAATGTCCATAAAAGTCGCCAGGGTGAAGGTTTTTGCTCGAAGGAGCAATTCTGCTAACGAGGCTAATAAATTATTCATTATCCTAGCGTACTCCTGACCTATCTCAATATTTTATTAATTGCCTCATCATGAGGAAAAAATATTTGAAAGTTAAAAAAGTGTCGGAGTTTAAAATAAAATAAAACATGTCCAAACAAATATTGACAGTTTTAAAAAACAGTAATGGTTATTGAATAGAAATCCTAATAAATCTTAAAGAAACAATTGAAAGAGTCAAAAATAATAGGAATTTAAAGCAACACACACCAATTGTTAATAATCAGAAAAGTTGAAATTCGAAGAACTCTTTTGCAATTAACCTTTTACAAGCAGGAGGGTAAATTATACATTATCCTAGCGTACGTCCTATCCTAATATTTTATACCTTATCATCAAAAATAATTTAAAGTTCGAAAAAAGTTAGGTTGTTTAAAATAAAAATTAAAAAATCGTTAAAAAAATCTTAAAGAAATAATCGAAACATTCAAAGACAATAGGAATACCAATTGGTAATTTTTAAAAATGTTGAAATTTGAAAAAAAATATTTGAATATTTGAAAAGAAACAATAACAACAGATAAACACTCATAATCAATAAATGTTAAAAACTATACAGGAAGAACATTAATGAAAAATGATTTATAATTGTCAAAACTGTAGATATTTGTGAAAAAACACATTCGAAGCAAAAAATAATTGATAATCCACTTCTCTTTTTAATTACTTTCAACAATTATCCAAAATTTGACAATTATTTAAAATTGTTTCAAAAAAATTATATTTAAAAATAATTAATTAATCTGCAATAAATTCAAACCAGTTTATTAAAATTTATTAAAAAAACATTTATTCATGATCAAGTAAGAATTGGCTAAGCGTAAAAATAATTTTCAAGTCATAAGAAAACATCTTTATAATTTCGAATGAAATAAATTAAGTTATAAAACTTAATTTTTTTTAACGCAAGAATATTATTAAGAAAAATGAACAGAAAAAACAGAAGAGTTTATTGTAAAAATAGAAATAATTGAAAACATTTCGAAAACAATTGACAACTGATAAAACCAATAATGAAAGGGCATATATACGTTCAAGAAATCCGAATAATAATTTATAGCGTAAATAAAACACTATTTCTACACACGGATTCTACAACGTCCTCTGAACTTGGGGGGTCGTGAAGGGGTTCTAAAATCGAATATTTCAAGGCCAGAGAAGGTTCTTGACCTTCAAGTTTACTTGACCCTCAAATTACTCTGACCTTCAAATTACTTTGACCTTCAAACGATTCTGATCTTAAAACGGCCCTGACCTTCAAATGACCTTGAATTTCAAATTACCTTTAAATGGTCCTCTAAGTCACCCAGACTTTACAAAAACAGCTGGTAATTTCTCAATCAAAATTAGTTTTATGAATTGTCCTTTTTTGGATACAACATGTATATTTAATCCGCGAAAATTAATCCAGTGAGGGTACGAAGGATAGGTAGAAAAGAGCCAGACAGCCTGCTGATGTCTCCTGATACTGGAAAATAATTTCCAAGTTAAGAAACTTGTGGTACAAGGTGACGTTTCATGATGTATGATGAAGCAGTGGTGGAAACGCCTAAACAGGGTGTATTATGATAATTGTCAAAATGTAAAGGTATGTTGGAAATGAAAATTTGTGAAACTTTGAATTGTTTTTGAGTTATTTCCAACCATTATTTTAAAAAGAATTACTTAAAATTGATGTTTTTGAAAGAACATAATTTAATTAGAAGTAAAAACAAGTGATATTATTTTGAAAATACAATCGCCAACTGTTAAAAATATTAGCGGAAGAAAACATTTGCAAATTCTCGAATGAAAGAAATATAATTTAAAAAAATATGGACCCAAAATATTGTTAAATAATAAGTGTATTTATATGAATAAAAAATCAAATTAAAAAAGGAAAAATAATGATAATCTCCCAAAACAAATAATAATTGCCAAACACTTGAAAGAATATAAAATTAAAATTCTCAAAAATTGTTATGTGAAAAAAAATTAAAGATCCTAAAAATATTAACAAAGGAAATCACGGTACTTTCTTCATTATGAGTTATTTTCAACAATTATCTTAAAAATCCTTTTGTTTATTATTTAAAATACATTTTTGAAAATAATAATTTTTTATCATTTGTGATTTTTCGAGAATTGCAAATGTGTTCAACAATTACCAATCTCTGTTTTTTTTTGAGTACCGGATACTTCAAACAATTGAGATTATTCGTGGAATATTTGAAAATTCATAAAAAATAATAATTCTCAAAAAAAATTGTCGAACACATTTGATTGAATTCTTGAAAAAGCAATTTCAATTATAAAAAATATTTATAATGATTTGAAATTGTCAAATATTATACCTAATGACAGAAAAAACTATTGAAAAAATCAATGGAATAATTTCAAAAAATACAATCGCCAACGGTTAACAATATAAATTATGGAAATCTTAAACCTGAAGTTTTTTATTTTATTTAATGTTATCTATTGCCCTTTCCTTTTCTTTACATGTTCACTGTCTGACTCTCTGCTGTTATTTTCTGCTCTTTACTCTCTTTCCCTCAATTCTTTACATTATTTATTCCTTTATATAGCTTTCTTTTTTTCATTCTCTCTCTCTCTCTCTATGTGTATGTATCTATATTTCAATCAGAGTATTTTCTAAAGTATTTCATCTTCTGTACTAAATAATAATAATAATAAATAAGATTTCATAAGTACAAGTTCGTTGTAAAGCTTATAAATAGTTTTTATCTACGATCGTACAGAAAGTAGACTTTTTTACGTTTTTATTGCACGGTAATGTCAAACTGTTTTTATTGCACAGAATTGTCAAATTTGACAGATGAATATATTTCGACGAAAATCTTAATTTTTTATTAATTGATACAAATAACTAATAAACTATAAATAAAATATATAATACAAACCAAATGGCAGATTTAAGAACTCTGAAGATCTCATTTAATGCAAGTCGAAGCGATTACAATAAAGCGAACATTTTTTCCATAAATAATAATGGCGGTCGACATTTGTGCAACTTGTTTACTGGTTGCTAAGTAACGCTTTCATTAGTGCACTGCGGGTAAAATATGTTTTCATTAATTGAATTATTGAAATGACATTAAAATATTAGCTAGCTCATAAGAATAAATTCTTTGAAATCCTTTACGATCGAAGATAAAATTTTGTAAGGCACACGTGTAAAAAGTTAATTTATTGCACTCCTGGCTTTAAAAAAACTCGCTCGTTCCTCGCTCGTGTTTTTAAACGCCAGTTCGTGCAATAAAGCATCACTTTTTACACTTGTACCTTAAATAACTATTAATATATTTTTTTCTTCTTACTGTGCCTGTTTCTTTATTTCTTTAGTTATTTTCTTATATTTTTTAAATGTCCATCTTGACCGAAATGTACATTTATAATTAATAAAATTTGTGAAGAGAGGAGACTAATGATTAATTTAATAGTCAGTACATCTTCACGAAACTCAACAATAATTACTATCCAAAAAATAGGAATCAATATTTTTTTCATGGGATTTTGTTAAAGGTTTATAACAAATATTATGTAGCAAATGATGACGATAATAAATATTTTCACTCGTTTGTATGGCCAAACTCATTTTTTCTATGTCAGTACTGTTATAATCATGACTGACACTTGATTGCAGGGGGTCTCTTTGAATGAAAATATGTTAAGATTAATGTTACGTGTTTTTTTTTAATGCAAATATCGAAACAAACGCAATAAACGATTAAGACATGAGACAGGTTGCTATTCGGCCGTAACAAAATTTTATAACCCAAACAAAAACTTTAATCATAATCGCTCGTATTTCCGCCATAAATAGCCGAAACACTGTTACGTCCTATTAATCAAATCTATTAATATCTTTGCCCGGCGAAATACTGTATATATAATATAATAAATGTCTTCGGGCGAAAATATGCAAAAACCTCTGTTATGATCGAGCGTACGTGCCCACCTTTTTCTCGGCTCTTAATTAATTGACCAGGAGATGAATATATTCACAGCTAGAGCTGCCAGAAAAAAAGTTATTAAATCACGAACCGCCGGTGCAATTGTCGGGAAAAAATGCGTACGTTACCAATAAAAGAGCGGCCACGTGAATTTCCGTGAAATTGCCTCTTAATTCGGCGCGCAACTTTTTTACCCACCTGAGAATTTTAATTTCGTGGTAATGGCGTAAAAAGTGAGGTAAATCCACGTACATGACCCGCGCAATTACCGCCGGTGACCGCTGATAAATTTCGGCCGTGGCCTGTCGTCGGCCGGATAAAAATTCCCCAATTATTTTCAAAACCCGCCGAAATTAAATTATTGGTCTGGAGGGGCATTCGACGAATGACCGCGCATTAATTTATTAAGCGATTTATGGGGTATTTTGATCTTTACGCGTCCTCCACTAATTAATTATCGCCGTCCGTGAAATAATTAATTGTTACAAAACCGAAACGCGATACTATCGAAACTATTCATTAAGGTAGACTTAAATGATGGCCGGTGGTTTATCGATAAATCTCTAATCGAAACTGATTGTGTAATAAAAATTAGTATTCACTATTATTAAATTATTCTTATGAAAGCCAACATCGTTAATTTTAAAGTATTCAGTACTTAAAAAATACAACAAAACAAAGATATTCTTTCCGATATAATTAATAGTGTTCGTATTCTAAAGCCTTACGAGATACGTAAAAAGATTTTAACAATTCACATTTTTAATGAAAACCCCTATTATGCTGCGAAGCAAAATAATTCATAAAACAAGAATAGGATGCGCCAACGGGGAGCGAACTTTGCAGAGAGAAAAAAATGTTTTATTCATGAGGCGGACATTATGAAAATTTAATATTATTAGAAGCCGGCGAAAATGACAATACGATTATTTATAATGATTTTATACTGCGCCGTTAATACTCAAACAAGCGTTGATTTACGGAGTTGAGGCGACGGCCCGATGGCAGTGCATTTCTTCGGTTCCTCGATATGTGTGATTTTCATCTATATGCTAAGAGATTGTATTTACATAGCGAAGCGATTCCCGCGCATCTCTGCTTCGATTTATCCGCCGCCGTCCATATTAAATATTTTACGGGACTTAATTGTGAGAGAATCCGCGAGAGTTCAGGACTTCCGCAATAATTTCCAGTGCCGGCGCGAAATTGAAAGTGCGGTTGGGAAACTGTGCCGAGATCCCTTCAACAATATTGCCTGTTCTGCGATAGTAATCTATATATTAGTAAATCTTAAGCTCTAAAATTAATGCAAACTGTACACTAATTGTAAAAGTAAATAACCTATAAGGAAGTTGCATTGTGAAGGATAATCAAGTTAATCTGGCTATGTCAAGTGGGGCAAACAATTTCGTAGAGAAGGAAAATGTGATGACATTCTTCTCTATTTTTACTTTTAAAAAGTGAAGTAAAATATTTCATCTGCCTGATAAAGTCACTGTATGATGAAACATTATTGTAGTACAATATTAAGAATATTCAGAAACCATATACTGCATCAGTATTTCTTTAAGTTCCAAATATCAGTGATAGTTAATCCTAAAATGATAGCTAAAATTCAATAGGATTTGATCTACTGACTTTTTCATTTAGAAATTATATAAAGAACGTTTGCTATTTCATATTGATCATATCAAGAAGGGCTTAGAATATCTTGCTAAATGAAAATAAAGTTCTTCTGCCTATATTGAGAGGATACCTAGAATATCATTGAGGCGGAAAACACACGTAACGATCTTTTGGCCATGCCAAAAAACTGGGATCTCAAAAAATCTATGTAATAAAAGTTTCCTTTATTATAAAATATGTTTTTCTTTAATATTTACAAAGTGAAATTACAATAAAAAATGGCATAGCAGTTTGCTTAATAATGAATGGTAGCTGAATATCAACAGAATTTGATCTACTAATTTTCCTACTTCATCTCCATAGAAGCTGGCAAAGGACGAAACATATATTAGGTATACATTCTAATATGTTGTATCTATAAATCTTTCCTAATGTTCATTTTTTAAGTAGTCCAATTCTTTGAAATAATTAGAATCTTTAAAATGGTCCGAATATTTAAGATTTCTAGAATATCTAATATCTTAATTTTTAATTTTTTTGAATAAACAAAATATTTGTAATATTAAGATATTTAAGAATCCATATCATATTTAGATTCATTACAATCATATGGACGTTTAGAATATGCATTTTTTTAAAACGTTTTAAAAACATTTAGAATGTATTAAATATGTAAAACTTTCAAAATTTGTAGATTCAACAGAATATGTATTAATTCTTCAAGCGAAGAAGCCACAGTGTGGCGAAACAATTGTTGCGTTTTCAAAAAACCAATAATTCAACAACCAAACAAGTGAATATGAATTTTTAACATATAACAGCCTCATGAGTTAATATAATTCTTTTATAAATAAATTTTGGGTATATTAGTTTTAAACCTTGTTTTATATTTATTAGTGCCTTTAAACCCGTTATATGAATTTTTTTTAATATGAAGAAGTAAATAAGTTTAAAAACTTATACGTAAATGTGCTATTTTGATTTTTACGTATAAAAAATATATTACATAGCTAAATTATTATGTTTTTGACATGGGTGTTAATCATTTAGTCACGACAATTTTGCTAAACCAAATTATTATTACATGGAAAATACCCATTTTGAATTCAACGGGTTAAGTAGTAGGTCAGTTGTAGCCTGAGTTGAAATACATTTCTGATGATTTAAAAATTAAATTTTTGCCAAATTTTAACTTTATGGTTATTCAAAACTTAAATTTATCATACCAATTAATGAAAAGTTGAATTCCGTCATGAGTAAAATTATGTGGAGGTTTGAGTGTGCTATTTAGCACATCTACTGCTTTATTAGTTAACATTATATAATTTTTAGGATTTTATTCTAAGATTTTTATAATTTCTCGAACGTAAAAACGGTCTAAAATATTTATAATATTTTTAAAGTGTTTATATCTTCATATATTATTAATATTTTAATCTTTCGTATTCTTTCAGATAAATGATATTATTATTTTAATAGCTTTTTGTTAATACTTTCTGATTTTCAAATGTTTCAAAATGAAAATTTTAGAATAGTGTCTAAATATTTATAAATCTTTGAAAGTTGTTGAAATTTCAGTATATGTGGAATCTCTAAATTCTATATTGCATTTATTTATTTATTAAAAAGAATAGAATCTCTTTTAATTTATAATATTTTGAATCTCTATATCTTTTGGATATTTAGAAATTTTATAAACTTTAGAATCTTAAAAATCCTTAGAATTTAAAAAAAAAATAATTTTTACAGCCTTTGGACTTTTTAAAATCTTCATAATCCTTAGAATCTCTATATCTTTTGGATGTTTTGATTTTTTTTTTAAATGTAGAAATTAAATTTCTCTAGAATTTTTCCAATGTGTACAATTTTTATTTATTTATTTATTTATTTATTTAAGCTTTATCGGTCATGATCATGTAAAATACAAATAAACTGAAATATACAAAATTAAAGGAAAAACATACATATAATATTAACAGCATGTCGAAGGGCGGAGTTCACACTTGTAGATGATCTTCCACTCAAACCTTTACAGTCTTTGGACTCCTTAGAATATTTTTAATCTTTAGAATATTTAGAATCACTAGAATGTTTAAAATCTTTATAATTTCCAGAATCTTTGGGACTTTTGGATATTTAGAATGTTTAAAAAGTTTAGAATTTTAAAAATCTCTAGAATTCTTAAATTTTTTACAATCTTAACAGTCTTTGGACTCATTCCAATCTTTGGAATCTTCAGAATTTTTATAATCTTTAGAATCTTTGGAATCTTTATATCTTTAATATTTAGAATTTTTAAAATCTATAGAATCTTTAGAATTTTTCAAATTTTTACGATTTCGACTTCGATTTCGATTTCTTAGAAACATTGCAATCTTTAGATTTAAATTTTAGAATCCCTCTATATATTTTGGATATTTAGAAATTTTAAAAAATCTCTGGAATTTTTAGAATTATTCAAATCATTACAATATTTACAGTCGTTGGACACTTTATAATCTTTGCAATCTTTAGAATGTTTAGAATATTTAGAATTTTTGGAATCTCTAAATCTTTTGGATATTTTGAATTTTTTTAAACTGTAGAATTTCTAAAATCGCTAGAATCTTTAACATTTTAAAATATCTACAGTCTCTACAATCTTTGGAGTCTTCATAATCTTTAGAATTTAGAATCTCTATATGTTTTGGGTATTAAGAATTTTTTAAAATTTTAGAATCTTCTAAATCTCTAGAATTATAAGAATTTTTAAAATATGGACAGTCTTTACAGTGTTTCGACTCTTTGGAATCTTTAGAATCTTTAGAATTTTTTGAATCTCTATATCTTTTGGATATTTAAAATTTTTAAAAACTTCTTCTTCTTTAAGATATCTAAAATCTTTAGAATTTTTAATATCTTTACAATCTTTACAGTTCTTGGACTCTTTACAATGTTTAAAATTTTTGGAATATTTAGAATCTTCAAAATCTCTAGTATCTTTAGTATTATTAAAATTTTTACAACTTTTACAGTCTTTGGAATTTTCAAAATCTCTAAAATTTTTAAAACCTTTACAATCTTTACAGTCTTTGAACTCTTTAGAATGTTTGCAATCTTAAGAATATTTAGAATCTTTGCAATCATTATAATCTTTAGAGTCTTTAGAATCCTTGGAATCTCTATAAGTTTTTGATATTTAATTTTTTTTTTAACTTTGGAATCTTCAAACTCTCTAGAATTTTTAAAGCCTTTACAATATTTATAGACTTTGGACCCTTTAGAACCTTTGCTATCTTTAGAGTCTTTAGAATCTTTGGAAATTTTAGAATCTTTAAAATCTTTATAATTTCTAGAAACTTTATCTTTTGGATATTTATAATTAAAAAAAAGAATCTCCAAAATCTTTAGAACCTTAAGAATTTTTAAAACATTTTGACAGTAAATACTTTGGACTCTTTAAAATCTATAAAATCTTTAGAATTTTTAAAACCTCTATATCTTTTGGATATTTAGAATTTTTAAAAACGTCAGAATCTTCAAAATCTCTAGAATTTTTAAAATATTGTAATCGTTAGAATCTGTATAATTGTTAGGATTTTTAGAATCTTTGAAATCTCTATATCCTTTAGATATTTAGAATTAAAAAAAATAGAATCTTTTAAATCTGTAGAACCTTAAGAATTTTGAAATCATTTACAGTCATTACAGTCTTTGGGTTCTTTAGAATCTATAAAAATTTTCAGAATCTATAGAATTTTTAGAATCTCTATATTTTTTGGATATTTAGAATTTTTAAAATCTTTGGAAACTTCAATATTTCTAGGATCTTTAGAATTTTTGAACTATATTTACACTTATTGATATTTTAAAATATTTCCAATCTTTAGAATCTTATAAATCTATGCAATCTTTACAAACTTTAAAATCTTTAGAATTTTTAGTAACTTTAGAATATCTATATATTTCGAATATTTAGAAGAACTTTCGATTCCTTAGTGTCTTTGCAATTTTTAAAATATTTGGAATTTCTATTTCTTTTGGACATTTAGAATATTTTAAACTTTGGAATTTTCAATTTATCTAATTTTTAAAATATATCTTTACAATCTTTGGACTCTTTAGAATATTTGCAATCGTTAGAATCTTTAGAATTTTTAGAATCTTTAAAATTTATATAATTTCTAGAATATTTGGAATCTCTATATCTTTTGGAAATCATTACAAACTTTACAGTCTTTTCACACTTTATAATCTGTGCAATTTTTAAAACCTTTAGAATGTTTAGAATCTTTTGGATTTTTGGAATCTAAATAATCTTCAAAATTTTAGAATAAAACAATTTATTTTTTTTAAGAAACCATTTTAAAACAATTTATCTTTTGTGTATTAAGAATTTTTGAAAACTTTATAATCTTCAAACTCATTTACAGTCTTTACAGTCTTTGGATTCTTTAAAATCTTTGTAATCTTTAGAATCTATATAATCTTCAGCATATTTAGAATTTTTTGGATAATTATATTTTTTTTTAACTTTAGAATCTTCAAAATATCTAGAATCTTTAGAATTTTTAATATATTTACAATCTTTACAGTTTTTAGACTCTTTAAAATCTTTACAATTTTTGGAATCTTTAGAATCTTCAAAATTTCTAGCATCTTTAGAATTTTTAATATTTTTACAATCTTTACAGTCTTTGGAAACTTTACAATCTCTAGAATCTTTGGAATCTTTAGAATTTTTAAAATCTTTAGAATCTGTATGTCTTTTAAATATTTATTTTTTTAACTTTAGAATCTTCAAAATCTCTAAAAATTTTTAAAACGTTTACAATCTTTACAGTCTTTGAACTCTTTAAAATGTTTGTAATCTTAGTCTTTAGAATCCTTAGAATCTCTATACCTTTTGGATATTTAGAATTTTTTAAACTTTGGAATCTTCATATTCGCTACAATTTTTAAAAATTTTACCATCTTTATAGACTTTCAACCGTTTAGAACCTTTGCTATCTTTAGAGTCTTTAGAATCTTTAGATTTTTAAAATCTTTACAATCTTTACAGTCTTCGGACTCTTCAGAATCTTTGCAATATTTATAATCTTTTGAATCGTTGCAATCTTTGAAATCTTTCGAATCATTAGAATATTTAGACTCTTTAGAATCTTTAGAATCTTTAGAATCTTTTGACTCTTTAGAATCTGTAAAATATATAGAATCTTTAGAATCTTCAGAATCTTTAGAATCTTTAGAATCCTTAGAATTTTTAGAATCTTTAGAATCTTTAAAATCTTTAGAATCCTTAGATTCTTTGTAATCTTTAAAATCTTTACAATTTTTGGAATCTTTTGAATACTTTAAATCGATGGAATTTTTATAATCTTAGTCTTCTATAAAACATATCAATGGTCTTCTGTTAGTATTGATATTAGTAATTTTTAAGTGTTATGTTCTATTTTTTAAAAACCGTTCATTTTTAGTGTGATTTGAAAGAGAAAGAAATAAAACATTCGAACAGCAATTTTTAAAAGAGAGAATAAAAAATATTTAAAAATAATTATTAAAAAATACGAATAATTTGTTTTTCATCATATAAATTGTTAAGAAATTAGGTTAAAAAATATATATTCACTTTTATTGTATTATTGAAAAGATGAGATAGGAATATCATTAAGGAGGAAAAACGAAATGGCGATTTTCTGGCCATGTCGAGAAGAGCTAAGAACATCATCGAGGAAGAAAAACGAAATGGGGGACCTAACTGCTATGAGAAAAAAAAACACGTGGACTGAATGTATAAATAGTAGAATCAAGGAATATCACAATAAATAAAAGGGAACCATCTAGCAAAATTTACGACGAGAAAAGACCTAGAGGCAATTGAAATTACTCTAACTGTGAAACTATGTTAAGATGAGAAGCTATGACTAGAAAGTTGCTAGAAAACCAATAACATGCATCCAAGAGCCTCAAGACACCAATGACATCGGGAAATATGTTTAATTTACTGTGAAACCATATCATCTATTGCTGCATAATGAGAATGAACTATTTTAGCAAAAAAAATAACTTTTAAAAGAAAACATCATACTGATACCGTGATGGAGAGAATTACCTATCGATGATTTCCAAAAAGGATAGTTTTTTCTTCCTAAATATTAATAATCATATCCTAAACTTTAGACAGATACACCCTTCGAAGTATAGACTATCTGTAACAATTAAATTTATTTCCTACCATTGACTTAAGAAGTGAATATTCGTAGAAATGTTAAATATAAAAAGCTGTATTCATATGCTCATTCGATGTGTAAAAATTAAAACTAATGCCCTTTGTACTACGCAAGAACAGGCCAATTACGAGAGGTCAGTTAATACCTGGAATATATAATCGTCCTATGTGTCAACTAAATTGGACTTTCGTGATCTGGTGATCTGATGTTCGTACTTAGATTGCTAACTCACCAAAAACCATATTTTCTCCAGAATATATCTTTTTTCTCGGACATCATTATTTTGGAAAGGCAATACCATGAACCTAGAGCGATTAAACAGTCATCCCTACAGACTCGAAGCAAGTGTAATTAGTCGCCTCCTGGAAAACCACTATAATCCTAAAGGAGTCCATATTATGCGTTCAAGCGAGATTTTACAGGATAAACCAAACTAACCACAATTATTTTTTAAAAGAATGCTATCAAAAAATGGGAACAGAAGCAACAAGTAGCCTAGAATGCAATAATTAAGGTTTTGCAGGAAAAAAAACTAAGTAGATCTTATGCAATTGCAACGTTTTAAATAATAGATAGGGTAGTACTTAATTAATTGCAATCTTAAGACTTGGATTATTCATATTCTATGTTCATACCAATTGGTTATAGAACCTCTACGTCTTGTAAACGTTACCCGACTGACAATGATGAACAGCCGGAAGTGTTCAGCACTCCCCAAAAAAAATCGAATTTAAATTTCGCACGTTAACCCAGTGAACCATATTCCTGCTGAATCCAAATCGAAGCACGGCCTTTTTTATGGCGGGCGGACCGTTTGGTTTTATCGCCGCGGAAAACAGAATTTAATTTCGCATTAATATTACGCGCACGCCGCGCACCACAATGGCCGTTTATTTTTTACGATCGCGGAAAAACGAACGCGAAATAATTAAGTTTTGTTTTTGTATTTCGGATTAATTCACGCTGTTCGTTTTTTTTCCCTGCGCTCTCCGCAGGACACCGTTATGGAATCGTATTGTTGCCGGAATTAGATCGGTGTCAATTCCTTTTCACGGCGAACAATGATTTTTATTTTTTTTCCTCGGCGCGATTCCTTCGGCGTGAAATTTTGGGCGGCGCGCAGAAAAAAAATGATCAATGACGCTGCGATCTTTCTTTTTTGTCAGTCGTCGGTTATGCAATTGGAATTTATTCGTTGTTCCTTAAGTGGACGTTGGATGGGTGTAATGATGTTTTTATTGTTGCGTCATTATTGCTCAATTAATTTTTTTCGCTTGCTTCGCAGAACGTGCCGAGTGCATAATATCTGTAAATAATTGAATTTGATTGACATTAGTATTTATTGTCACATGATTTCTTAGGGAAAGATTCTGATGACAAATTTTAGAATTTAATTTTAAATACGCAAATTAATCAAAATTTAATTAAAATTCATTAGGACACAATCAGTTAATCGCAATGAAATATAAAACGCGCATTAATTTTTTAGACCGTAATTGATTAGTTGTTTTTCTATCGGGTGATCAAATACAGATCCGTATCTTTCAATCAATTACACGTTCGTTAGTAACTTGTCAAAACTTTTTCGTCGTTATTAAATCGTAATCGAATTAGGAAGACATGCTTCTTTATAACGCAACACCTCCTATTTTTTTTTTTTTTTCGCTCGGTGTAATCAAGTCGCGATCTGTATCTTACCCGAATAAGTTATGAATTCATTAGCAGCCCGCCAGATGATGTTGCCAACTTTTTACACGCCGGACAGCGCCCAAACTAACAAATTATTCAAATTGACTGTCACATTAAATCAGTCCCGTACGCACTTTTCAACAAAAATATTTGAATATGGTAATTAGATCCGGGGGCTAGTTGTGTAATTTGCTTGAAATACACTCGGATGTGTTTGAATATAAATTTTCGCCAACGGTAACAATAGCGTTAATTCAGTTTAGTGTTTGGAAATGTGATAAAAAAATATTTACCTTACTGAGATATAATAGTCAATTATTGTTGTGAATACCAAATTATTTAAAATCATTGCTCTAGTGTATATATGTATCTAAAAGATTATTAATTAATTTTTTATATGCACGAAAATATTAATAATTCATACACTCAGTTCATTAAATATTCCCTCTCCTCTTCCTCATCGCTGATGATCTTACGTGTTAACTGTCAGACAATACGCTGTTGCATGCGCGATTATTCGCGAAAAGTGTTTATTTGAATGTGAAATGAGTTCATTATAACTTTTTCCGGAATACTAATTATGACTTAACAGCGAGGAAACGAGATCTGTATTAACATAACTAGGAAATAAAACGCGGACTGGCGTAGTTCGTAATTAAATATATTGTAGGTAGGAAGCGACGGGCGCTCGAATTCGACACCCTCGTTAAAGCGGGGCGCTTAATGACTCGGAAGTTAATACGAAATTTTCTATTTAGGCATGAGCCGGCCAATAAAATTCCTTGTTTAAGCGTCCCCGGTGGCATAAAGTTAACGACATTCGATTTATGCTCGTATCGCGGAAAAGTGGATTGCTAATAAAGGAATTAAAAGCGCGAGTTTTCTGGCGCGTTCCCGTTAATGGCCTTTCCACTGTTTGCGAAAAGGAAACGTAGGAGTGACGTCGGTCCATTAAAGGCCAAACAGCCTAATAATTCCTTTGAAGGATATCCATATAGCGAGCCATTAATGTGCCCCGGAGCGCTTGCCGAGGATGGCTAAATCTCTTTCACATCAACTGGGGAACAATGATCTTCTTCCTGAATTACTTAATTGTTACTGTTGGAAAACATTTTTTTGACCGATGATATTTCTAAATACAACGAAAATAACCTCAATAAAAATATAATTTCATAATTTTAAAATATACGAATGAAAAAATGTTGGGCTGTTATAAAGGCAGTAAAAAATGGTGACGTGGCCATCATAATACTTTCCTTATAATTTTCTCGAAAACTATAAAGTCTACGCAAAAAAGTTACTCTTAATAATTCTCTCAATTTTGAATTGAAGGATCCAATGCAAGAAACAGCCAAGTCCACTGTTATAAAATTTACAAGAAATGAAAAGAACGTTTAAAACTTTGTAAAAAAATTAATAACTAACTTTGAATATAGCAATTTATAGACACAGCCACACATAACGTATATATCAATTTTATTGAATTTTGAATTTATAGTTTTAGAGATATTTAATAACAAAAATTTAAAAAGTCACACAAAATGGAAATCTACAAGAACATTGAATTTATCAGAAAAGCATAAAATTAACATGGATATACAAAGTTTGATAAATAACGCACTAATAACCTTTCTTCACAATTTCATTTGATTAACCATTAATTAATCAAATAAAATTGTAAAGAAAGGTTATTAGTGCTATATTTATCAAAATAATTTGATCTTTACGTAACTCAAGCAACCAATTTATATACAAAGTTAGTTGCATGGTTTGAAGTTGATACTGCTCTAGTTCATGTTTCTCAATATATAGTTGATGCATTTTTGCAATATTTAATTGTGGGAAAAGTTAATAATGGTGCATTTTATCCTTCCTACTATAATGTGAGTTATATTTTCGAAAACTCAAAATGTGTTGGCGAATCCTTTCTTCAATATGTTCAGGCAGTTTGTTTGGTCTATTATTGTGTTTGCCTCTTTTGTCTTCCGGAGGAGTTCCCTGTCTAAAGTGTATGTGTTGCTGCAAGCGATCAAGCCGGCTCTTAGTAATTGCATGTAATTAAACAGAACAAGAAGCAAAAGTAATAAATTATTTACCTAATAAATATACAAAAAATGTTTGCCATGATTTTCTCCTGAACGAGGCCCTTTTCATTCTACAGGTTTACTATGAAGAAGGCCATATAAATGAGCATCCTGAATGTCTTTTGTTGATATGGCATAAAAATCTCTGCAAATTTTAGCATCAATTTTATCAAAGCAATGCATTTTACAGTTGCATTTATCTTCAAGAACTTTCTCTTGCGTTAATTTTCCAGCCGTATTTAAATAACTTTCGCCCCTGGTTCGCTTTTGCTTGCGAATGTTTCTTTTCCACGTATGAGGCGCTTTTTACCTAGTTGTGCCAGTTTTGCAGAACCAGTTTTTCCAAATGTACAGAATGCTCTGAATCCTCATTAGTTCCAAACTCCGCAAAACCTTCCTCGTACAAATCATCTTCTTGAGTTTCAGTATTGAGATTATGTTTATAATTTTCTTGTAAAAACTCATCGTCACTAGAGTGAAATACGTTTTCTTCTGAACTAGATGACATAGTGGGAACCGTAATTGTTTTTTAACAAACTTAGGTAAACACAACTTGTAAAAGCACAGTAATAACGTGTACAGAATAAGCGTACATCCAAATGTTTGCAAACCAACTTTTGAGTGCAAGAACAGGTTAAGTCCAGGGCTTGCCTTGTTATTGCACAGTATGAAAAAGTAGGCCATCTATTAATCACTGCTGTAATGCGTAGTGTATAACTTAGAGACCCGGTTCTTGGATGGGATGATAGAGTATTTGAAACTGTGCAACAATCAACACCCAACTAATTTTTGCCCAAAAGTGGTCTTGACTGCTTCTTGCATTGGACCCTTCAATTGGTCCTACACCCGAATTCCTTCCTCTGTGCCTAATTTAAATAGACGAAGAGGTTCACTAGTTGCAACTAAGCCAGAAATTAAATTGAGAAAAGCCAATCCACCAAAATTAATAACGTCGTGAATGAATGTATCCATTGCACTATTAACCTCCCGTCATTTAAATTACACGTTTTCCTAGTCTATATTCATCATTCCTCATCCATTGAAAATACTATCTTTACTAAAGCTTCCCTGTATGACCACATAGGTGGTCGTGATAGGTGACTTCAACCTTAACAAAACAAAGTCAAAACAGCTCTCCTCCTTTATGGCAAATTCTAACTTTATGCTTATTGATGACATAATAAAGGTGGATGGGGTACCTTTATTATGTCCCAAAATCAATCAACTACGCCAAATGTTGTCCTTTGTATAAGTAACATCAAAATGCAGGGGGGAGAAGTGGCAGAAGGATTTTGAAGAGTGGGTAAAAGGAAAGGATATAGTAGGGGTAGTGGAAACGTGGCTGATAGAAGAGGAGTGGGAGGGAGTGAGAGAAAAGTTACCAGCGGGGTTTAAATGGGAAATGAGAGGGGCAACTAAGGAGGCAATTCGAGGAAGGGCAAAGGGGGGTATTATAGTGGGAATAAGAGAGGGGCTGTAGGACGGAGATATGGAATATAGGAAGGAGGTGGAGGATGTGGTCTGGATAAAGTGTCAGCAGGGAAGGACACATCTGAGAATTGGGACAGTGTACGTAAATAACAACTAAGAAGAAGTCAGACAAGAAATTGAGGATGAGGCGAGCAGGGGAAATAAATGTATAGTGGGTGGGGATTTCAATGCAAGGATTGGAGAGAGGTGTAGGGGAGTAAATAATCAAGGCGAATTGATACGGATAAGGTCGCAAGACAAACATATTAATAATGAAGGAATAATCTTGGGAGACTGGATTTTGGAAGAAGGGTGGGAAGTATTAAATGGATGCACTGATGGTGATTGGGAGGGGAAAAAGACGTACCTGGGGCCACAAGGATCATCAGTTATCGATTATGTAATAATAAAGGGCATAGAAAAAATAGAAATAAAAAAATGGAGGTAGAGGAGGTGCTGGGATCAGACCTTTGCCCGATAACTACAGAGATATGGATGGAGGAGTATAAAAGTAATGTGCAGAAACATGATGGATGAAAGATAGCAGATGGAAGAAGAGCATTAGAGAGTATGAGACTTCAACTGGAAAATATTAAGTGGGGGGATATTGAGACCATGGAAGAGATGGAAGGGGTCATAGCCAGATGTGGGTACAGAGTGAGAAGAGGAAGTAGAGTGCAGCACCCATGGTTTGATCTGGAGTGTGCTGAAGCGAAGAGGGAAGTAAGGAAAGCGGTCAAAGATTGGAGAGTGGGATGGGGTGAGGAAAGTTTGGTGGTGCAGAAAAGAGCAAGATACAGTAAGATGTGTGAGGAGAAAAAGCTCCAATCAATCAAACAAATAGAAATAGAGATGAGGAGGTGCCAAAATGAAAAGGAATTGTGGTCGATATTAAAGAGAGGAGGCCAAACAATGAAGCAGGAGATATCATTAGCAGAGTGGGTGGGACATTGTGAGAGGATGTGTGGGGAGCCGGCAGGGGTAGGGGAGTGTCAACACATGTAGGAAGTGGTGATGTTTACAGAGGGAGAAGTGGAGAGGGCTTTTGAAGAAATTAAAAGAGGCAAGGCAGCGGGACTCGATGGGCTGAAGGCCGAAATGTGGAAGATGGTGGGAGAAGAAGGAAAAAGGCAGTTCGGGGTCTTATTAAACAGGTTGTGGAGAGGAGAGTTGGAATTGCCGGATTCGTGGCGAGTAGGAGTAATGTGCCCGGTACACAAGGGGGGCAATAAAATCATGTGCACCGGATACAAGATAGCCATGACGGTGGTAAAGAACCGGCTAGAAGAAGAGGTGGAAGAAAAAGGCATATTGCCGGAAACGCAAGGCGGATTTAAGAAGGGAAAGGGAACGCGAGATCAAATCTTTACGCTTGCTAGGGTGGTTAAGAGGATGTTAGAGGAATAAAAGAGTGTGTATGCGGTATTTGTTGACCTGAAAGCGGCGTATGACTCTGTGCCTAGAGAAAAATTGATGGAGTGTCTGAAGAGGAGAGGTGTGAGTAGTGTGACAGTTGAATGGGTGAGAAGGGTGTATGAAGAGACATGGATGAGAGCAAAAGTGGGCGAAAATATGTCAGACAAGATTAGGATGTGGAAGGGGGTAAGACAAGCATGTCCGCTCAGCCCTTTATTATTTAATATATATATATATGTATATATAAGTGAGCTTGAGGAAGTTCTGAGAAAAGGGCATGCGGGCGGGGTAGTGATTGGGAGAATGAAAGTATGGATGCTGGCGTATGCTGATGATGTAGTGTTACTGGCGCGAGAATGGGGAAAAATGAAAGATATGTTAGGAAGAGTGGAGAGGTATATAGATAAAAGGGGTTTGTGCGTGAATGTGAAGAAAACAAAATGGATGAAGTTTAGGAATAGAGGAAGAGAAGGAAGAGTGGAAGAGTTGAAATGGAAAGGAGAAGTGATTGAGAGAGTGAAAGAATTTAAATATCTGGGATTTGTGTTTACTAGTGGTGGGGGATACAGGGAGCACGTTAAATACTTGCAACAGAAAGCAAGGAAAGCATGGTGCATGGTAAAAAAGAGGTGGGAAAATCTATTAGAGGGCAACTTCCTAATGACGTGCAAACTGTGGGATGCGTGCGTGAAGCCGATATTGATGTATGGTGTGGAAACATGGGGAATGAAAGAGTATGAATGTATTGAGAGAGAGCAAACGACGTTCTTGAAGCAGCTACTAGGAGTGGAAAGATCAACTCCTAGGTATTTCTGCTTCAGGAATCAAATAGGCATAGTATGCATGTAGGGACAATGGAAAGAGTGTCTAGGTATGAGATGAATGTGAGTACGTGGAATAGTGAGAGGTTAGTAAGAGAGGTATGGAGAACTTGTTTGGGGGTAAGAGAGTGTAAATGGAGATTAGAAAGAAAAAAGATGTATGAAAGAGCGGGAGTGGTAGAAACGGTAGTGAACGATTGGCTGGAACAGGGAGTGAATGTGTCGGCTTGGATGAGGGAAAAATGGTTGGAAGTGGAAGTGCAAGAGCGACAAGAATGTATTCGAAGGAGTGAGTACAACCCAATGTATGGAAGTTGGCAAGTGCATGGCAGGGTGCCAGAGTATCTATTGAAGACAGGGTGGACAAGGTCCAAGAAAGTTACTCTGGTGTAAGGGCTAGATGTGGATCGGACAAGAATGGAAGAAAAGTGTGGATGGGGGAAAGGTATGGCAGGTGTGCGTTGTGCGAGAGTGGAAGAGACACATGGAGCCATCTAGGCCAAGAGTGCAAGGAGGTGCGTGATGAATGGATAGGGGGAATAAAACGAATAGGTGAGTGGATGAGAGAGGATGGGGCGGGCGTAGAGATTGTGATAAGAGTGGGATGGGAAAAAGAAATCCGAAGAAAGAGGGTCTGAGACAAGGGGGCTTTTAATATTATTAATTAAGTATGTAGTATTATTATGTGTTTAAGGATGCCAATAAAGGTCTTTTTTTTGTATAAGTAACATAAAACACCTTATTAGTAATGTCATGCTAATCCCCGACCTTTGTTCAGACCATTTATTAATCCTTTCCCAATAGACCAAGACCTTTCCTTACCAACTCTACCTAAGACAATTTTTAACTACAAAAACTGTGACATCACGAAAGTGACAAAAGACATGAAAGACTTTATTACATCAAATCAGATAATTAATAGAAACTCTATACACCTTTTCTTAGATAAGCTGGCCCAGTCGATAATATAACACACCCCAACAAATACTCGAAAACCATTCAAATATCCTCTACCTAATTTTATCCTACAACTTATTAAATATAAAAGACAATAATACAGAGATATCAGACAGACAGACGACAATATATTAAAACATAAATATTACAAACTAAATAAATATATCCATAATCTCATCCAGGAATCTTTGGGTTACAGTATGCGATAATATTAATTCAATGCAAGGGGAAAAAATATTGGACTATTTAAATAAAATTCTGAAGCTTTTTGGCATTAACACTTAAGTTTATCTACGTTTGTTCTTAACGTGCCAAGTGAACGAATATAGGAATAAATATTTGGAAGCCCTGCAAACTGTAGAAGAATAAAGCAGGCAGATCGATATAATGGAACTCGAGAATAATAGAATAAGAGAGCAAGTTAATTTGGAATATAAAGAGTAAAAAATCAGATCCTAGAGAAACTTCAAGAATTAACTACTTTGCCTGATGTTCTAAAAGCGAATCAAGTTAAGCTTCAGGAAGCACAACAAATGCTTATAATAGTAGAAAAAAAACAAAGAGGCTCTTTTGACGGAAATTTAAAGCATGTGTGACAAGGCTGCATTGATTTCCAATGAAATAGAACGCACTAGAACCAATTCGATTGAATGGTGAGAGTGAGAAACAAACTATGCAAGAGAAGGTTGAGGAAATGAAGAAGCGAATGGAGGAGTTGCAAACAGAAGCTGACTCTATGACTGTAAAAATGCAAGAATTAAAAACGATGCCGAAAAACGTGCAAGTGAGAAGTTGTATGAAATAGCACAATTCACTGCAAAAGTCGAAAACGTACGCGAGGAATCCGCCCGAGTCGAGGATCGATGCAGAATCAAATTACAGATTTGGAAAAACAAAATGCTCAAAGCTAAGGCGGCCCAAATAGATAGGGATGAAATTCGCCAAAAGATACAGTCGCAAATTAATAACTTTAATGAAAACTTTTTTTCTACTTTTACATTAATTGGTCGATTTTCCTTTAAATTAAGAATACTTATACTAGACGTACACTTCTAGCAGCAAAGAAAATATAGAAAAGGGCCTATCTGCTGGGACCTCAAATCTATTAAAGCCTGAGCGTGAATTTTAAAATAAATTGTACTATTAGATTTTTATAAATATAAACTGCAGTTGTAAATCACAGGTATCCATTGGCATTGGACAATTAATCGAGAAATGAACGGAATGCGCATTCGGAATTACAGGTGTATTTAACAGTCTCCCCTAAGCAATAAAATTCAATCGAAAACAAGCATCGCAAAATTATAAACGTTTAGTTAAAATTTAATACCGAGCCTCGTAAATAACGCCCCCGGACTATTTTCCATTGAAATTCGCGCAATTTGTACACGCCCGGATCGCATTATTGAGTTTTACAACCGAAAGTGGAATTAACGCGCATATCATATCATAAATCAATTTTTTGTGTGCATATGTATATGTACGTGTGTGTATGTGTGTGTGTTTTAGGGGCATCCCTCATCCCTTCGGCGCAGTTACTTTTTCCGACCCAATTAAAAACATTTGCGGAACGTATGAGGGATAATCCGATTTAATGTTTAAAAATGGACGCGATGAATGTTGCTATCGAATTTATATTAGGGCTGTCGTAATGCACGGAACGCTCCGCGGGCTTTTTGATGAATAGTTCCAGTAATGGAGCCCCGCTTCCATTTAATATTCACTCGTTTTTGTCGAATTAATTTTATCATATTTAAAATATTTGCAGTGCATTTCGGCTGGCGGATCAATTTGTCACGTTATGAAAATCCGATTTTTATAATTATAAAAATTAATAACACCAGTTTGTAAGTTACATCATAATCCAATATCAATACGCGTAATCCGTTAAATTTGCGTTTAGATTACATTTCTAAATGTATGATAATCAGTCAATAAGATTTGCATATTCAGATTAAGCCGGCATTAATTTTCATAAAACAATTCGCCGAGAGAAGGTCGCGCACACATCGGCAAGATTATTGTTTTTATTTGCGCACACACGAGCTAATTAATTTGATCGAGCGGCTTTTTATTGTGGGTGTCTGAAGCGTTATCTGGCCTACATTTTATTCGGGCTTTTATTAATTTCATTTTGAATTGAAGCGCGCTGCTAATTACCACAATTCCCACATAAATTTACGTTTTTTTTTTTTCATCAAATTTATACGGGATGCAGTCGTGTTGTAAAACGTGCGTGGAATGATACTCGGGATAAATACTTTAACCATCACTTGCGGTGAATTTTGTTTACATGTTATTTACGCAAAAAAATAATTGCGGGTTTTATTAAATACTATCTATATTAATTTATTGTAATACATTATACTTAATAATTTTGAAAGTTCTATAAATCAATTTCCCGACGAAAATTTAAATTTATACAAGGTTAGTGGTGTACAACCCAAGGAAATTACACAGATTAGTGTCGAAAATGTGAACAAAAAAAATTGGATGATCTATCATCATATCACTTTCGATCTCTAAACATGAAATCAATGCAAATTGTAATGCATTTACCACGTAAGTATGATGGAAATAAAGTAAGAAAATTGCGAATCTTCAGCGTCGTAATAATATAATTGGAACGAGTTCATTGGTGGTTGTTGGTCGCGAAATGAGGAGCATGTTTCCATCATTAAATATTAATTATGTCCGAGGAGTATCAATTTCGATAAGAATGGTGTAATTAGATAAGGAGACTGAATGCACGCATTCTAATCTGTAGAATCGCAAATATTGAAAATTATTAATGTTTCGATAATCAATAGATAAAATTCGCATGTGTTATTTAAGGTAGAATTCATTTATTTAAATTTGTTGTTGGCTGCATCTCTAATTACGAGCACGGGACGAATAAATAAGTTTAGTTGCGGGAATGGAGGGCGGAGGTCACTTAAAGTAAAGCAAATTATCTTCCGCTCAAACCCATTAATTTTCTTTACTAATAGATGCTCTGGAATACTCCATTAATGCATTTATTTGCAGTTTAATTTATAGTAGGTGAACTACTATCATTAATAAACGTGTAAATTTTATATAACAGGAGTATAACTTTATTTTAGGTTCTTCTTATCTCCTTTTAACTTTTAATGAAAATCTGATCAAAATTGTATGTGGTTTTATTTTATGCTTCGAAAATTAAAACACGTACACAGATACCTATAGATGAAAGTCTACCATTATTATACTCTAACATAATTCTGCTTTTCTTTTTCACTTTCCCTATATAATATATACAGGGTGTTTCTGCAACTCGGGGAATAAAAATAACCACATATACTAAAGTGAAATCGACGTGCCAAAGCATTTTTCTGAAATATTTTTATTTACGATTTTATAGAATTCATCTGTTACTTTTGGGAAGCACTGTATAATTTACATAGGGGAAAGTTGCCAAAAACGTACTACTTAAGCAAATATGTATAAAATACGAAACCGGAAATGTTCTTAATAAAAGTAACTATTTCAAAGGATAGTATGATGCTTATTTAATCATTTTATCATATTACAAGTGAATAAAAGAGGTTTATTGTTCGTATAAATTACACTTTTTGAAAGTATTGCAAAAGATTTAGGAAATTGGTATCGCAAATCATACTTCATAAATATTATGCCTTTAGTATTCTCTACTAAGTATCATGCTTCTATAATAAAAAAGATGGTTTAGATATACTCATTACGATATAATTATGGAGTTTTCTACAAAAAAAACTTTCTACATTAGCCTACAAAGAACATTTTACATTTAGAACATTTAGGGCACAAATATATCTTACCTTCTTTTAACACTCCTGCACAAACCTCATGTACCCAGATTTCGCATACTATGCACTGTATCATATTTTCCAATCTAATAGTTTCACAGAGAATTCAAAACCAATCATCCTCATTGACATTTACAACAATATTTGCCGAAGAACTTGTTGATGCATGATTTACAATAACCTTTTTTGTTTTTTTCACTTTACTCTTTCCTTTGGCGGTTGCTTACTTTTTCTCACGCAGAGTGTTTATGTAGGTTTCAGTCGTAAGCACATTTACTTTTTGCACACCACTGTTTCTTGTAACTTTATGTATTGGGATATATCTGGTATTAGTACTTTCAGAGAAGAATTATTTAGAATATTACAAATAATTGATGTTTGTAGTTCATTTTCGAGCATAGAATCTTCGTTATTTTCGGAAAAAAAATTCCTCCTGGAGGAATTCAGTTGGAATATTGCTGGCTACGTCACTTTGTTCGGGAGTATGTCGTTCATTCAACAAATCGCTAGCCACATAATCGGCTTCGCTAAATACGAAGCGATTGACTGGCCAACAACCACTGGCTTCAAATGATTTGGCTGCATTAGAAATTAAGGTAGTTTTATAGTAAGCTGTAGTTATTAAGGCTGCAACATCAGATTATGTAATACATTGGCCATCATGGTTTGTCATCCACTGCACCAGAGCTTGATTATAAAAAGTTTGCATTAGCCCAAAAATTCCAATGTCCAATGGTTGGAGCCTGTGTGTTATATGCCCTGGTAATTTCAATAAAATAATACCATTAGCTTGTGCTAAATTCAGAGCTTGCAAACTTTTGGTGTGGGATGTGTGCCCGTCAAGTAGTAAAATTACCTTTTTTTCTGGTGTCGGTTTTCAGCTTCTCTATTGAAACCCTTAGCCCGGTTTATAGAAGTATTCTCCGGTTGTCTTACTGAAAGATTAGGATGTCTCTTTAAGAAAGAATAGAACCACTTTTTCCCGGCAAGCTGCATTGAGCAGGTTAAATTTATATTGTAAATTATTTTTTTCCGCTATTTGATAAGCCCAACTCCTGAAAATCATGATATGTTCAACCAGTTAATCTTCCACATCTTCAAGTAATGTTGTAAAAGTTCCATTCCTTTTTCTTGACGATAACGATCTTTTTAATCTACCCTCAAAGATATCTTTTGAAAGTGGGTTTTGGTATGTTGAATCGCCTACAACACTTATTAAATCCCTATTTCTTAGAACGATATGTATAAATTGCATTGTTTATGTTCTCTTCAGTTCACTGACAATAAATACTCTTTGGCATGATTTCTAAAAGAATAAAATTTTGAAAATATTTGGAAGTTGCAGTGTCTGCATAAGATATAAAATTCCAGCCAGTTGCCTAAATCGTACTAGTTCGATTTTAGAAACCGCTCAGAGGTACGATTTAGGAAATTGTATAATATTTATTAAATTGACGGTTACTGTAAGATGAAGTTATCTAACCTATAATTTGAAGTAGTAAAATTGTAATATTAATATGTATTAATACGGAGGACGCGTTGATGGAAGTAAAGATACTGGTAAAAAAAGAGACACTGTCTGACCGTGGCATTAGACGCAAAGAACGCAAAGAGGCACTGGTCAGTATCTTCATAGAGATGGTGGCGAGGCAACATGGGAGGTGCAACAATGGGAGGTATACCTCAGGGATCCGTACTGGGGTCCTTTCTTTGTAACGTGGCGTACGACGAAGTATTCCCCCTGCCACTTCCAGAAGGGGTGGATTTAATAGGGTTTGCCGATGATCTGCTCCTGGTCGACAGAGGAAGGGAGATTGGTGATCTAAGGGCGGCGGCACAAGAAGCTAGCGAGTGTGTCGTGCATTAGCTCGAGACCAGGAACATACAGGTGGCAGGGCAGAAAACCACGGTGGCATGGCTGACAAGAAGGAGGGCGGAAAGAACGAAAAAGACGATTGAGCTTGTATGGCAAGAGGTGCGGGTGGGGACATCGATGACCTATCTGGGGGTCATTATTAAGGCAAACCCTCTATGCACGAGACAGGTGGTAGAGGCATCTGCAAGAGCAGCCAGAGTCATTAAGGCGGTGGGAGGGCTACTGGTTAATAAAGGTGGGCCGAGCGAGTGAGGGAGGAGGTTTCTAGTGGCGGTGGCGGCAGAAAGGTTGCTCTAGGCCGCCCCGTCATGGGAAAGGGCGGTGGAGTCGCGCAGGAATGCAGACAGGTTGAGAGTAGTGCTGAGGATGGGAGCCCTCAGAATAATTAGAAGGTACCGTACGGTCGGAAGTGGAACGAGGAAACTAAAGGGCAGTGGACGACGACCCTAATCCTACAACTGGGGCCTTGGGTTTACCGTAAGGAGGATCTGGACTATTTAAAAACATAGCTCTTTTCCGGGTGTTTTGCCGAGTACCTGCAAATAATGACGCCAGGAACACACTCCTGGAGTGCAAGACATTGGAGGTGGAGAGGTTGAGCCTGAAAGAGATACTGGGCAAGTTCAGTGAGGAGTCGCTCACCACCAAGATGACGGAGAGTGAGCTGAAGTGGCAGGCAGTGGCAAAATTTGATGTTCGGTCATCAGCAAAAAGGAGAAAGAAAGACTTTGCGACAACGATGCAAAACGGATTAGTTTTGTTATGTAATATAACTATGTGTGTATGTATCTATACTGTAAATGTGTATGTAGTATATATGTTTAAATAAAGGTGTAGCGGGTGCTTCTGGCGATGTTATCATTCTGCCGGAGCACTGAAGTTCAGGGATACCACTGTTGGCCCTGCGCGATTAGCACGTCTACGCGAATAAAAAAAGTGGAACCCCTGGGGAACACCAGAAATTATATTAATAGGAGGGAGACAAACATCAACCAATTCGAACGTATTGGAGTCGATCCGACAAGTAAGATTATGAATTAAGATTGTGTGATCGATTATGTCGTTTGTGTTTTTGAGAAATCGGTATAAATCGATTTACCTGATTCATAAACTAAGAGATTAGTTTTTGTGGATTCACTAGCTATAATACTATGTTGATACGTAGAGATCAAAGATTGTGCCACAAAAGTCATAGATATGATTAGCAGTTTTTCAAAAATTTTAGGCATCACCTATAGCAAAGATATTGGCCTGTAATTCTCAACCTTATTTTTGTTTCCCGATTTCCCGATCCCAGATAGACGACATTTATTAAAATTGATGGATAACAAATCATCTCCCTAGAGATGATGATGGTATCACAACAACGTGCTTCTGTTCGTTTTCTCTTGGTACATTAAGGATATTAAGAAAACGTCAGAGGCGAAACCTTGCAGCCAAAAAAATGACACTGGGAAATCTCATGGCGGAGTTCCCCAATTCACAAGCGGGTGGTGGTTTGGTGCACAGTGTAAGCTTCTCCCTTGGCGGGAACAAGATTTGCTGGATGGAGCACGATTACTCCATGATTTTTGCCGACGCCACGAAAAGCTGTCAATAGAATAAATCAGATGCACTTTGATTAGCCTAAATTCGATCGTCGTAGCCGAATACAATTGCATCCCCGTACTGTACTCTCACAATAACAACGACAAGATCGTCTTCAACACCAACGGCGGCATATCGGCGATGAAAAAGTTCCAAAGATTGGACAAGCAAGTCAGAACAGAAAATGAATGACAGCAACTTAGATTCCGTACACTAAAACGCAATCACTTCCGTCGTCACCTACGAAGTTAAGAAAGCTGGCGCCACCAAATTCAGCACGTCCGAATTGGAGAGGGCAGATGGTCATCTGGGATATGCGTTCGTTGGAGAAGGCCGTGAAGGGTTTGAAGATCGCTTGAATACTTGACGGTGTCCAATTTTAACAATCGAAAAATTGTTTTACATGTTTTTTTTAAATATTATTCTATTGTAATTATTTTATTCAATAACGTACATTGATGGATATTTAATGTTATGCAATAAGAATAAAAAAAAACAAAACGGAAAACATCGTACCAAGATTTCAAATTACAAACACAAATGACATTAAAAATGACAGATGTAAAATTGCACATCATGGTAGATTAAAAATAGAAGGCAGTTAAAATTGATAAATGGGTTATAACAAATGATAGCCGCTACTTAATATTGTAAATGACATCTGGCAAATAACAAATGATGAATAAACAATTAGAGACATCATCTAAAATTGAAAGTTAGCAGATGGCATATGATAAATGACAAACAAGAATTGCATGCTATAGTTAAAATTGACAGTTAATAGGTAAAAAATCGCAGATTACAAATAACAAACAACAGTAAAAATAACAGATTATAAATAGCAGATTTCTTTGCTGTCTGAAAATTCGTTGTTGATACGATGCACCGCCTCATGCTAATAGTCCATTCCTTAATTAGCGATGCTATCAGATACTCTACCAATTAGGTTTCCCAGACTAAAACTATGTTTTGCCAGAGATCCTCAAGATGAAATCCCTGACGTTCCCACGATAGGTGGGAATCTATTTATGGCCCAAAAAAGCAATGACTGTTTTAAATTTGGTGAAGTACTTGTACACGTGTTATGTTCTATAGAACAAGTATCAATTATAAAGACTAGTTTGATCGGCTTCTCTCTTAGATTAAAAATAAGTTTTTTTGTGTTATTTTCTTTCAAAACGAGTTACTTTTGTGGTACCCATGATTTAACAGAAATTATTGATCATGTTTAGATTCGGTTTCTATTTGCTTGATAATAGTAGAATCATCAGCACAGAGTACAACATTTTCCAGATTACTTTGAGAAGGAAGGTTATTAATGAAAATCAAGAATAACAGAGGCCCCATGATAAAACCCGGGGTAACACCATATTTAATTCCAGGAGGTGTTGAATGAGTATGCTTATAGTGCCTGTTAGTTAGGTATGACTTGACATGATGACATATATAGATTAATGTCTAGAATTTCCTTTATAAAAGGGACAAAATAGAGCATGTTTGCTGCATTAAAAAATTAAGAATGAATCCAGAAACAACCATCAATTGTGTGTGGAAGGATATGAGTCGATTGGAAGATCATTGAGAAGTTCACTGCTTCTCAGCCATGTTTTAAATAATTTTTGCTAACTTTTGTCTAGTTCTAGTAATTTTAACTGTTTTCTAGAAATTTGTATTTTTTACAATTTATGTGTATTTGTAACGGGAAAATCTCTGTTTAAGATTATGTGCTTTAAAAGCTTGCATGCAAAATGATTCTATACTATTCTAGTCACTAACAATAATATTAAAAAAGACTTGTTTAACAATATAGCCACATTTTTCTTTCGTATGATATATAGTCTGTTAATGGATATTGGTTCCAAGTAGATAATAAATTATGCAAAACAATAGAACTTCACATAGGAAATCTGTTCACATCCTGAAGAGGTACATTAACGATTATTGTGCGTTCGCGGTTTACACAAAATTTATAACGGAACGACCGCCGGCAATTTGAATAAATTATCGAGTTGTCGCAATAATTAATGGACATTACTAATCCGCGGTTGACATAACCTTCAAGCCATTTTCACGTGGGCACTGCAAATATTTATCCTGCCCACGCGGCTCTTTGAAAGAAGCCACACGAAAAAAAAATCCTTTTGGATGAGTCCAGCGGACTCGTCGTGGAAGCGAACGGTCGTTGCCGCCTACCAGGTACCGACCGCGTCACCACACAAATGTTCTAATATTAATAATGATGGACGTGCAGTATTTGCTCGTGTAATTTCACGGATGTTAGATTTATTACCGTACAGACCACAACTAGTATATACGTGCTAAAGACGGCGGCAATTTAAATTAAGAAACATGTGATTGTGAAGAGAATCAAACGAAAATATTAAAAAAAAATCTAATAATTTTAATAATAGGGAGTTGATTAAAAATTAAAATTAAAAATCCATAATTTTGTAAGAATTAAAAGTAATTTAATAATAGTAATAGTTATAAGCTATTGATAATGTACCCGAAATGTACATCTAGCGAAATGAAAATGAATTGTGAAAATTTTTTTTTTCAATTCAATTCTTTATTCACTAAAGCCACCATGTACAAAAATATAACAGTTATAAACAAAATATACAATTGTAGTGGATGTGAACGTCAGTATATAACAAAGTAGTCTTAAACTTGTATATTACAAAGTAGTCTTAAAAGAAAGTGTCAGTGATTTAATCAAGTTTTGATTATAGGATGACTATAGAATTACGATTTCGCATCGTTATGCCAACGCGGTGAATTCTTAGATTTGTTTGCTTACGAAATACGCGATTCTATTTGTTAGTCATTAAGGGGGTGGTTTAAACTATTATGATGTGATAGCAGTTATAATGTATTCATTACGACCAACAAAATCATTAATACTCTCCGTTAAAATATTATTAGAGTAATCAGATCTTTGAATTTTAAGTAAATAATGAAAATGACCGAAATTTTGTAAATGCCACATTTCCACGTGCAAAAGTCATGACTGTGAGAATAACCAATATATCATTCGTTATGCCATTCGTGTCATAGTGCAATTTGTTTCAATTTAAGAATCACAATTGTAACTAACCATGAAATTAAATCTGATTTCCAAAACGAATAGCAATTATTAATTCAACGATATTTAAATAAGGAATGTGTACGACGGGAAATTCAGTGTGCATCGTGGATTTTTATAACGGTTAATTTAGATTCAAATGTAAATGTAATAATATGTAATTCCGAGACCATTGTTCGCGAACAAAGAATCCACGAGCTTCCGACAATATTATCAAAACGTGTGCGTGGCATCATCTGCGATTAACATTCGTGAAAATAAATGGGAAGTTTCGGTTCCACGTTTAATTACATTAAAATATTACCGACTTGCGAACCAACCGACCGAATAAAGAAACTTTCCTGTGTTCTGGTCTAAACTTGAAAGGTTTACAAAAATTACTAGTAATCTTTACAGGAGTAAGAGATTGCAATTAAGTAGTCTAAGAGTTTTGCCAAGGGAAGTGAGACAAGACACGTCTTCTCTTCGCCACAGTAGACTGGCTTAGAGTAGCGGTAACATATGAGGTAATGGAAAACCGATGTCCTTCCACACGCGAGCACGCGGGACCGATCGCTCAATGCTCTCAAATGTTCTCAAAAAAAAAGGACGAACACCGCAACTTTTATATGCCGCGATGCTTTATTACGAATAATGCCCGGCATAAATAACTTATGGGGAGAACAGGACAAGATAGTAGCATAGTAGCGAAGGCGGCCGTGATTTAGTCCGCTTGTTATGTAGAAGCAAAGTAATGTTCGATTTGGAGCGCTTAAAAAATAGTCCAGCAACAGCCACTACTTGTCCAACGGACACCACAACCACGTCGACACGGTCGCATTACAATAATGAATTGGATACTGGATTTTCTAGATGCGTAACCTGGATTACTTTCCGATTCAATTTAATTTCACATATATTAACGGTATGAAAAGGAAACTTGATCGAGAATACGCGCTTGCTGGAATTATGAATAATACTTATGGTCAAGATCTTAAATCCCAAAAAGCTTATTATTTATTGTTGAAAAGTAGAAATTAATGCAGCGGGGAGATTAAAGTCTCCTTAGAAACAGCGTTCGATCTTTATGTTAATCCAAGAACCACCATTGCAAACAAGATCAAATAAATTAATGTAATATTACAATTTTTAACTGATAAATAAAATATTTTATAAAATCCCCGAACAAATTCTTTAATGTTATATATAACAACAAAGCTCCGATATATAAAATTAATAAATCAGGAATTCATAAATTAACTTGCAACAATTGTAAAGGAGTATATATTGGTCAGTCAGGTTGTAATTTTAAAATTAGACTCAAAGAACATATAAGTTCATTCAATAACAAAAATAAAACTTCAACTTTTGCGAATCATTTGCTAAATAATAATCACAAAGATGTACTTGAGATAATTAATTTCGCTGAAAAAGGCGTAAAAATGGATTTAGTCTAGTCACTTAAATTCTTTTAAATTAAACGTCAACCTGAAATTCTACTCATAAACGACCAAACTGACCTAATAAATACCCATTTAATAGTAAACTAATTGGATGAGTTACATGAAGATAACTTGATTATAAAATAAAGCACTAAAATAAAAGGATTATTTTTGTTTTTATCATAAAATTATACACAGTATGAAACCACCTTATCTCTACAATAAACTTGCGTTTAGGAATGACGTCTACAATATTAATAAGAGATTTAGAGGGCGTATATCCCCACCAAAGCACACTACTTCTTTGTACGAACGATCATTTTCTTTTCATACCTATAAATCTTATAACACTTTACCTGATGCTTTCACCCGTTTGAATTTGGCCATGTTTAAATTTGCAATTAGGAACATGTTTACACACAATAACTTAAGTTAGTTAGTTAGTAAGGAATTAATCATTAAGTACTTTTAAGTAAGATTATGCATTTTTGGCACCAAGTTTTTCTGTTAAAATATTTGTTATTCTTTTCTTCATTCTTTTTTGACTTTGTTCGTATATTGAAGGATGGTAGAGCAGCAAGGTTATTACCCAATGTTGAATCGCACCTTATGATTCTCAATAATTAATTTTGTATGTGCCATTGTATATACATGTAACATGAGAGAGAATAAAGTCTATTATTATTATTATTATTATTAAAAATGTTTCTGAAATACCAAATATATATTTCGGACACAAAATGACCATTATCGATGGTATTTCGTACAATGATACCTGAAAGACCGAATGGTAGAATTGGAGCCAGGAGAGGAAAAGGTAATGACAGCAGGCCTACCGCAAGGATCAATACTGGGGCCAATATTATGAAACCTAGAGTACGATGACCTCCTTCGAAAAGAGATGCTTCCTAATGTCATCATAGTGGCCTATACGGAAGATGTAGCAGTGATGGCCACGGCCCAAACCAAATAACAGTTAAATGAAAAAATGGAAGAGAGAATAAAGCAAATCGTGATATGCATTATATAGATATGCTCTCCATCCATGTCATCCATGTCACGATTTGCTCTATTCTCTCTTCCATTTTTTCTTTTAACTGTTCTTCGCACCTAGAGCTGTACACAAATAAAACCAAGATAGTAATGCTAATTGGAAGGAATAAAAACGGAGATTTCGCCATTAAGTTGAATTAAGGCCAAAACAGAAATTACAAATCTTGGAATTATTTTCAATAGCTTTTCCCCATAAGTAAAATACATCTACACCAAGACGACGAAGACGATGAACGCCGTTAACAAACTAATGCCAATAACTGGGAAGGCAGGAACTACCAAAAAAAATAATTCTAGCATCAGTGGTAGAATCAATTATGCTATACGGTGAGCAAATCTGGAGGAACGCATTGGAAGTCAAAACAAATATGAACAGGCTGGATAGGGTACAACGGCAGCTACCAATACAAATAAAGGAGCATATAGGACCACATCACTAGAGGCTGTAGGAGTAATAGCAACAATAATTCCTATCAAATTGATGGCGGCTGAAAGAGAAAAAAACCATTCAGAAAAAAAGAAAGAAAGAGAACAAAAGAAAAGACACTCTGTATTCCTGACAGAATAGTAGGAACCAAGAAGACAAATGCGACTGGACCAAGTCCCTTATAAAAGACATAGACAAATGGTACTCGAGAAAGAAAGGAAACATTAGTTTCCACCTTACACAAAGGCCACAGATGCTTTGGCGCATACTTTCAAAAATTGGCAATACATCCACGAATGTGCACATTGCAATAAGAAAGACGACACTATACTCAAATGTGGATTGTGGAAGAATGAGAGGGAAGCATTGATGAAAAAATAGGCAAGGCCATAATAATTAAAAAATACTAACAGAAGCGGACTGAAACAGAGACAAAATTAAAAAAGCGAAAAAGTAGACAAAGGACTGAAGAGAAGTAATGCCCAGACGATCCCTCTTCAATCTTGACATACAGAGAGGAGAGTTTAGTTGGTAGAGCCCACACCCTACTGAATTAGGGTGCGAGTTCCACACACGCTCTGTTGAAGAGCATTCTCTCCGCAAAAAAAGGTTTTCCCACAAAGGATTGCACCTTGACATGAAGTGGAGGCTCAGTATCATATCACAGAAATAATATTTGGCTTATGATTTACTGCTAAGTTATTCTGGGATCTATCTTTGCCTAGAGTGGATGTCCCCTTTCAAAACAGTCACTATCTGCGCTTTCTTTGATCTGTCGTCTTTCCTTAAACAAACTCTTCGTCCTCACTTGGCCCCATGCGACCCTTGAGCCTATTAGGTTCCAAGAGATAGGGAGGAACAAATTTGTACCTACCATATCCCTACGCGGTTGTAATCCAGTTGCATTGGGACTACATTAAGATTAAGGATGACAGGTCTGTTTACAGTCTTGTCATGCCGTGACTGCTGCCGCTGTTTTTGCGACGACATTCCTGGGGGTCTTGGCTTAACCATCCAAACCAAAGTGGAAAGAAACCATTAGGAAAAAATCAATTAAGGTTTAACAGCATATAGCCGCATGATGCATGGCTAAGGCAAAGCTTAGGCTCTACTCTTCGGACTGTGGCGCACCTCAGTTTCAATAGCATTTCCATGGTATTTCGGCTCAGCTGTAATGGCCCGATAAAAAACGAGTAGTAGAAGATTCCACAATGTCCAAAAAACTTAGAGGCTCTGAGAAGCTTAGCCTAGGGGTGTACGTAGCTGACACGTGTCATAGTGCACCCGGTAGAACCAAACATCGGATATTCCTGCTTCATTTATGAAGAACGTTCAGGCCAGAATTACTTCGAAAAGAAGGAAGAACGAGTAGATTTCTCCGATACAGGAACTAAGTATAAGAAAAGCTACTTGAGGAATATACGCAGGTAGGTAATGTATCCAGAGACCTCAATAACTGAGAGAGAGAGTAAATTTCAAAACGAAGATGGAAATCAAGGACCACATCCGCACGCTGACGAGCCTCGTTAGTCAGATGTGTACATTCAACACCTTTAATACTACTTTCTTGATGGAACCAAATTTTCAGATTGGGTATAATAAAACACTTGTTTTGTTCCATATTTTTATTTTGGATCGTAACGGATCAAAACACGTGTCAGGCAACTGAAAATAAAAATATGGGACAAAACCAGTGTTTTACTATACCCAATCAGATGTGTACAAGCGAGATGAGGAAACTAATCGAAGGGTTGGATCGCGGATACTCCTCTTCCTTGTTCAGAATTATGGCTGACAGAGATATTCAGAAGGTGAACATAGATGACACTACAATGTTTTCAGAAGAAATGCAGAAGAGAGTTTTAATGAGACACGAGTAGGCAAACCCCCCGAAAGCCTGAGGAAGAACGAGGTACTGAAACTTTCGCCCGAACCAAGGCGCTAACGAAGTAATCTACCTCTGCTGTAAGTCACGACTATGGAGAATGTCCTCTTTCCTTTTAGCTATGGACAGGGCAAATAAAGCTAGGAGGGCAAGGCGAAATACATAGATCTCTAAACAGGCAAATGTAGCCGAAGAATAAGCGGCGGCTATTGCCGTATCTTAGCACGTGGTGACATCAACTCCGACTAGGAAAACAGCAGCAACGAGACTAAGACTGGATGTCTCTATAATCAAACACTGAGGACGATGAAACTGGCAGTTATCCAGGCGCCTAACCCTGATATCGCGGCGTCGGTCTGCTGAAGCAGGTGCACATGTAGCTTGAGCTAACCCGGAGGTCGTGCGAGCCCATATCACTGCAGTTGTGGGACTGAACAAAGTCAGGGTTTTCAGTATAGAGAGGGTCGTGCTGAGTTACATTCTTGAAGCTTGACTTAACCGCTTTGGTCAACGTGGAAGCTCACTGTTTCCGTGAGCAGCGTACGAGTAGTGTGGATAAGGGAGTACTCGGCCACGTCTTCTTGAAGGCCCGGTGGATAGGATAGGGGCCCTGCTGCCCAAAAAGATTGTAGGCGTAGAATGATTCAGCTGCGCTGTAACGAGGAGGCAAGTCAAACCGCTAAGTGTTTGAAGTACTGGGACTTTGGTCACAACAAGGAGAAATGCAAAGGTACTGATATCTCCACTCGCTGTCGCCGCTATGGGCAAGATAAGAGGAGGTTGCCAGACTGCACTCTAGCGCAAAACCCTGTGAAGATATAGGAATGAACCATGAAAATGGGGTTGGTGCAACTGGATGCAACGATGCTGGTTCTCAGAGGAATAGAAGTGGTACTAGGAACTTTATTCTTTGAAAATTTGAAAATGTCTTGACGACCGCTGTTACCCTATCTAACTGCAAGGCGATGGTCCGTCTAGAAAGAGAAATCCTCGACGAATAAGAAGCTTGTCTCTCTAAGAGAGTGATGCAGGTGGGGCGCGAATTAGATCTGAGGAGGGTGAAGATGAAGAGGAAGAGCGAAAAAGGGCCAAAAGAGGTGAAGCAGGAGTACGGGGTGAGCACGCGGAGAAGCGCGTAAAGATTCTACTAGTGTCCCTAAAAAGTGGAATTTTTAAACATTTCTGAATATAAAAGTTGATTTGAAGCTCTACTTTTTAACCTTAAATTCTTTCGAAAATAAAAATAATTCTGGGAATTTCTAAAAATATTTAGAAAAATACTAAATATTTTTAGAAATTCCCAGAAGTTTATATTTTGGTATCCTTAAAAATATATTGTAATAATCCAGCAGGAAACAAAATGGCGGCACTTGGAACTTAGCAGCAGAAATCTAAAATTGCAATTGAAGGTTTGAAACAGTCTGGAAAATTAATTTTCAGCAGGATGAACTTATTAAGCATAGTTTATATTTTAATATCTTTAAAAATATATGGTAATAATCCAGCAGGAAACAAAATGACGGCATTTGAAATTTGGCGGCAGAAATCTAAAATTGCAATTGAAGGTTTGAAAAATTCTGATAAATTAATTCGCAGCAAGATGAACTTAAAAATTACAAAATTCGTTAAGAATAGTTTATACTTTGTTATCCTTAAAAATACATTGTAATATTCAGCAGGAAACAAAATGGAGGCATTTGGAACTTGGCAGCAAAAATCTAAAATTGCAATTGAAGATTTGAAAAGTTCTGGAAAGTAAATTTTCAGCAGGATGAACTTAAAAATTACAAAATTCGTTAAGAGTAGTTTATACTTTGATGTTTTTAAAAATATATTGTACTAATCCCGCAGGAAACAAAATAGCGGCACTTGTAACTTGGCGGCAAAATCTAAAATTGCAATTGAAGGTTTGAAAAATTTTGGAACATTAATTTGCAGCAGGTTGAACTTATAAATTACAAAATTCATTGTCAGTAGTTTATATTTTTATATTCTTAAAAATATATTGTATAATCCCACAGGAAACAAAATGGCGGTGCTTGGAACAGGAGCAAAAAAAATTTAAAATTGCAACTGAAGGTTTGAAAAATTGTGGAAAGTTAATTTGCAGGAGGATGCACTTAAAAATTATAAAATTTATTGCGAGTAGTTTATATTTTGGTATCTTTAAAAATATATTGTAATATCCCTGCAGGAAACAAAATAGCTACACTTGGAACTTGGCAGTAGAAATCTAAAATTGCAATTGAAGGTTTGAAAAATTCTAAAAAATTATTCTTTAGCAGGGCGAACTTAAAAATTACAAAATTCATTAGCAGTAGTTTTTATTTTGGTATCCTTAAAAATATATTGTGATAATCCTGCAGCAAACAAAATGGCAGCACTTGAAACTTGGCGGCAAAATCTAAACTTGCAATTATATACAATAATTCTGGAAAGTTAATTTTCACCAGGATGAACTTAAACATTACAAACTTCGTTAAGAGTAATTTATATTTTGATAGCCTTAAAAATATATTGTAACAATCCCACAGGAAACAAAATGGGGGCACTTGAAACTTGGCAGCAGAAATCTAAAATTGCAATTAAAGGTTTGAAAAATTCTAGTAAATTAATTTGCAGCAGGATGAACTTAAAAATTACAAAATTCATTAAGAGTAGTTTATATTTTAATATCTTCAAAAATATATTGTAATAATCTAGCAGGAAACAAAACGGTGGCACTTAAAACTTAGCAGTGAAATCTAAAATTGCAATTGAAGGTTTGAAAAATTCTAAAAAATTATTTTTAAGCAGGACGAACTTAAATATTACAAAATTCATTAGCAGTAGTTTATATTTTATATGGAATTAAAAATTACGAAATTCATTAAGAGTAATTTAACAGAAAAATCTAAAATTGCAATTAAAGGTTTAAAAAATTCTAGTAAATTAATTTGCAGCAGGATGAACTTAAAAATTACAAAATTCATTGCCTGTAGTTTATATTTTGATATTATTAAAAATATATTGTAATAATTTATCAGGAAACAAAAAACAAAAGTACTTGGAACTTTGCAGCAGAAATCTAAAATTGGAATTGAAGATTTAAAAATTTTTAGAAAATTAATTTTCAGCAGGATGAACTTAAAATGTACAAAATTCATTGCGAGTAGTTTATAGTTTGATATCCTTAAAATTATATTGTAATAATCCAGCAGGAAGCAAAATGGCGACACTTAGAACTTGACAGCAAAATCTAAAATTAGAATTGAAGGTTTGAAAAATTCTAAAAAATTATATTTTTAGTAGGACGAACTTAAAAATTAAAAAAAATCATTAGGAGTAGTTTATATTTTGGCATCCCTAAAAATATATTGTAATAATTCAGCAGGAAACAAAATGGAAGCACTTGGAACTTAGCAGCAGAAATCTAAAATTGCAATTGAAGGTGTTAAAAATTCTGGAAAATTAATTTGCAGCAGGACGAACTTAAAAATTACAAAATTCATTAAGAGTAGTTTATATTTTGGTATCCTTAAAAACATATTGTAATAATCCTGCAGGAAACAAAATGGCGGTGCTTGGAATTTAGCAGCAGAAATCTAAAATTTCAATTGAAGGTTTGAAAAATTCTGGTAAATTCAGTTTCAGTAGGATGAACTTAAAAATTTACGAAATTCATTAAGAGTAGTTTATGTTTTGATATCTTTAAAAATATATTATAATATTTAGCAGGAAACAAAATGGCGGCACTTGAAACTTGGCAGAAATATCTAAAACTGCAATTGAAGGTTTGATAAATTCTAAAATATTAGTTTTTAGCAGGATAAATTTAAAATTTTACGAAATTCATTAAGAGTAGTTAATATTTTGATATCCTTAAAAATGTCTTGTAATAATCCAGCAGGAAACAAAATGGTGGCACTTAAAACTTGGCAGCAAAATCTAAAATTGCAATTGAAGGTTTGAAAAATTCTGGAAAATTAATTTGCAGCAGGACGAACTAAAAAATTACAAAATTCATTAAGAGTAGTTTATATTTTGGTATCCTTAAAAATATAGTTTAATGATCCTGCAGAAAACAAAATGGCAGCACTTGGAACTTTTCGGCAAAATTTAAAGTTGCAATTGAAGGTTTGAAAAATTCTAGGAAGTTAATTTTCAGAAGAGTAGACTTAAAAATTACAAAAATCATTGTCAGTAGTTTATATTTTGATATCCTTAAAAACATTTAGTAATAATCCAGCAGAAAACAAAATGGCGGCATTTAGAACTTAGCAGCAAAATCTAAAATAGCAATTGAAGGTTTGAAAAATTCTGATAAATTAATTTTCAGCAAAATGAACTTAAAAGTTACAAAATTCATTAAGAGTACTTTATGTTTTGATATTCTTAAAAATATATTGTAATATTTCAGCAGGAAACAAAATGGCGGTGCTTGGAACTTGGCAGCAGAAATCTAAAATGGTAATTGAAGGTTTGAAAAATTCTGATAAATTAATTTGCAGCAAGATGAACTTAAAAATTACAAAATTAATTGTCAGTAGTTCATATTTTGTTATCCTTAAAATATATATTTTAATAATCCCACAGGAAACAAAATGGCGGCACTTAAAACTTGTCAGAAAAATGGAAAATTGTAATTGAAGGTTTGAAAAATTCTGAAAAACTAATTTTCAGTAGGATGAACTTAAAAATTTACGAAATTCATTAAAAGTAGTTTATATTTTAATATCCTTAAATATATATTGTAATATTCAGCAGGAAGCCAAATGGCGGCATTTGGAATTTGGCAGAAGAAATCTAAAATTGAAATTGGAGTTTTGAAAAATTCTGGAAAATTCAGTTTCAGCAAGATGAACTTAAAAATTACAAAAAAATTTTTTTAGAAAATTTAGAAATGATGTAAAATTATTTGGAGATAAAAAGGAAGTGCCTTAGGATAAGGGCCATAATAAGGTACTGTCTCATTCCTACTATACACCGTACCAGAATTGAAGGAGATCTTCTACCTCTACGGCTTTAAGCTAAGAGAAAGTGACAAGTACATGTAATGGAGGATGCTAGATACCCTCACACAGATTATTTGACAGGTCCGAAGGCAAGAGGATAACATCAGCCAATTCAGTAGGTAGAACGATTTATGTAAAATATTATATTAAATTAAGGTAATATATGATTATTTTTAGTTGGCAATTTATACCTTTAATATAATAAATGATATCATACACTTGTTTCTCATTAATCTCTTGGTGAAACATTATGTTAATATATAGGTTTTATAATAAATAACATTTACATTAAGTGTAGTATCATAATTTTTTATATTTAATTCAATTTTAGTGCCCCGTGTTGGGCGCCATATTATCATTCTTGGAATATACCTTATTTTACGGCGTAATAAGAAATTTCCCTTTGAATTCAATATAATTCAAAACGTTTTAATAATAAATTTTGTATTAAATCACTTTGTACCAAGAACTACACTCATATATCCTATTTTGAGAAGCGTATTCACGTCGCGACTATTATTTACCTTCGTATAATTGCCCTTTTAGATGTACGGCTAAGTGGAATATGGCATGAATCATCAGTTTTCCAGAGAATTTGTAATACGTTATAAATCAAAAATTTGCAGGGGTGTGATTAAATTCAGGCAATCGTGTAGTTGTTTTAATCATTTTTCAGGAGCTTCAGACGTTCTCCTATTATTACCAAAAGATTTATTATATTGCAAATAATGATATATTTCTGATATTCAGCGAAAAAGGCAACCCCGTGCACGCATGATAAACGAGCCTCTGTTCTAGTGGTGAAATTTTTCCTTTCTAGGTAACGATCAGCCCCTGTGGTTACATATCCCGCGTGATTATAATTGGCTCTGGCACTTCTAAAGATTAATAACTCAATTTAGAGCGGCGCATTACAGACGAGCGAACTTGAAATTGTTGCGATTTGTAAAAAGTTGGATGGAAGGCGCCCTCTAGTTACAACACCTCCGCACTTATTTTCAAACCGGCGATGATTTAACGATGGTGTACGCACGCACACATACACATAGAGTTCTAGGGCTAATTAATCGCGCATAATTCGGAATGTCGCAGATGTGCGGTCCGTGTTATCTGATGGAAAGCGCATTTGCGGATGACAGTGTGACAGTATCAATAACCAACATTTGTCCGAGCTCGCCCACGGATGACATGGAGACAATGTCTGCGAAGGCACGCTTTGGACGGACGCGAGCTTTTCATCTGAACGGCCGATCGCCAGGAAGCATCAGGATTTACCGCGCTCGCAGTGAGGGATAAGTCAAAATCCCGATAGTAATATGTGCATGGGTTGCCCACTTGGAGGTATTCGTGCAGCCACAACATGTCAGATGCAGATAGTGTTAATTAATAAATCGATACCTACACGCATACTTGAGATTTTGCACAAGGTAATGATTTGATGTGAGATACGGCCACTCAAGATCTTATCTGGGCTGGAAGTAAACTAGGAATTGCATGTAACTCTCTTCATATGTCACCGTGTTGTTTAATTGAAATAATTAAAAATATATTTCTAAGTAGATGCATTTTGATGATTTTGTCGGAAGAGATATGATTATATTTGATTGATTTCCCAAACCGCACTGATGGAAAAAATAATGAGTTATAAAAACGCCGGGGGTTAATGCCATTACTTCACCAACAATTTGCATTCAGTAATGCGTATACATTGGCCAAAATTGCCCAAAAATTGCAGAGCACGCAAGGATCGAAAGGATCCGGCCGTCCGTGAAGACAGGTGCAACAGTCGTGGAAACACAGGCAAAAACACAATTAACTCTTTGTGTGGACGATGGATGAGGAGATGAGGAGATGGAGGCCCGGAGGCACGAAATACTTTATGGGCAATTGCACGGGTTATTAATTGCATTGTTTAGTCTATCGGTGACGCGGACGCTCGCCGCCAGGTACCACGATCCGTGAGGCCATTCTCTGCTTTTTAAGACGGGAAGCGACGGCTTTATTGCTGTTTCCGGCAATATTTACTTGGCCCAAGAAGGCGATCTCGACTCTTTAAAATCCTCAATGCTGCTCGCTAATTATTTCCTCTGCGTCTGATTCGAGTTATGCACGTATCCGTCCTTTTTTCTTAATAATATACAATTATACCCTATTATTGTAGGGCAGACAACTTCCTTAAATACTTTTAAAAATATAAAGGCATAAGTAGTACCAATTTAAATAAATTTCGTACAAAATAAATATTCCAAAGAAGATTGTTTGCTAATTTTCCACCAAAACTGTCATGTATATAACGGATTCACAAGCGTACAAAAAATAAAACCTTCATTAAATTAATGCAGATGAGTACGTTTGCTTCATCATGTCGTCTTGAGAAATACAAAATCCGCATCCGTCTCATCATTCACGTGGATGTACCGGCGTACATAATAATTGGCCCCCAGGATGTCCTCAGTAACGGCCCAAAATTACAGTTGTGAAATTCGTGCACTTCTCCGCCGGACAGGTAGAGCCGTCGCGTTGCACCTCGGTTTTGCCTAATTGCAAGAGCAACGTACTTTTTGCCTTCGATTTGATTCATTAAGCCGTCCTCGCCATCACGGATCACGAACGAGACGCATCACGCCACGGCCTGGATTACTTCGGATCTCCGCGGTTCTCACAGCCATATTTCGGATCCTACGCGAGAATGTCGTGTTTTGATACAGAACTAGGTAACAGGTGTTATTCCGGCATGCAATTTTCTTATTCGTAATTTATCTTGCACTTCTATTTTATGCAACAGGTATCATCGCAACGTCGCGTTTAGAACGGACGGATTGTTTATGTTGAAATATTTACGTCGTGGGTTGAGGATTTACTGTCTACATTTCAATTACTCCATTCATTTTTTGACATAAACAAAGTTCTGATTATATCAACAATATACTATCTTTATTTCTAATTAGCTTCGTAATTCCTGCTATCATATTTAACAAAATATATACATAAAACATTCTTCTCATTTTAAATTAGTGTCCATTCTTTAAGACCTAAATATCGTAAGTTTAATTGACTCATATCTAAGAGGACGTACAAAATTTGTGAATCATGAAGTAGTTCAATCTTTAAATAAGTATTTGTGAAGGCTTTTTGATAAATTATTTATTTTGAATGAATTTAATATTTTCCATATAAGTCAGTACTGGTAAACCACAAGGATCAAACTTAGGACCGTTAATATTTTAAATGTTTGTTAATAAGCAAACATATTCTCGTTAAAATAAACGAATGAATCGTTAGTTACGAACATTTCACCACCAACTGTCAATACGGCTTCCATTTAAACGATCATTCACATACAAATACACGAACTGTATTAACGGTAGTAATATTTAACGCACGACGAAAACAACACACGTTTGCCTAATACAGGTGCACACGGACATGTGTTCGAATAAGAATTTCCAGCGGTATTTTCATTGAATGGGCAAGAGGTGGAATTTCGTGCATATGGTGGATATATTTAAATCTGACAGAACAGGACTGCGGCGCGATTTGTTTTGCGGCGGCCGCAAATTAAATTTATGGCCGGCTTGTCGTTTTGTTTGTGTACGTTTTCATTAATTTTAACAAGTCGCACCTACCCAACGCGACCGGCGCGGTGCGCATTCATTATAATCACGACTACAAATAATGCTTTCATTTTGCCCCTTTTTTCAAATTAAATTTTTATTTAGCAACTGCAGTTCTAATGTGTGCATTATTTTTCCAAAATGTTTTGAATTGAAAGCCTTTAACCTAACACGATATCGTTAATTACAAAATAAAAATATTGTAGCGAAATGTTAAAAGTGTGTACTGATCTGCACCCTCAAGATGGGAATAATATCATGGCCTAGTTTAGTGCTCGACACAAAGATAATTTTTGGCAGCCATAGAGTGCATAGGTTTTAAAGGTTGCGTGTAAATAAATAACTAAAGTAAATAGTCGCTATAATTTCAAACTGGAACGAACTCAAGGAAAACGATATACTAGTGTCAAACTTGAAATTTGAGTAAGCAAGAAAATTGGATTATAATAGAAGCTCAAGACAGCACTTCAAGAGGAAGGCTTTGTATTAAATACTATTTTTGACATTAACAGCAGCGCACTATTTATCATCCAAAACTTGTAAGAAGTCTCGAAAATTTGAAACACTTTTTGTAAAATTTCTGAAAAAATCTATTCGACAAAAAAGATCTTTAGCTTTATCCAAAAGCAGAATCTGAAGGATAAATTACTACAAAATGTCAATAAAGGTCTTGTTTGGTTGCTAGAAAATTATGAAAAATAGAATATTTCTCGAAAACCTAAAAAGGAATTTTAGAAATTTTGAAAATTCTAAAAATCTAGAAGATTCACTAATTATCGATCAAATAAAAGAATAACTGCTGACAAATTCTAGAAATTTGGTAATTCTAGAAGACGAAATGGCAGAAAGTTTCAAAAATTAGTAATAAAATCATTGAAGGTAAAATAGAAAAATCCTAAAAGAAAAATGTCGTCATTTTAGGAATAAATAAAAATCAAAAATATAAAATAGAAATTCCTAACAATTTCAATAAATAGAGCTCTGTTTTTTTTTACTTATAGGTCTCGAAAAATGAAAAAAATATTGATGAGAACGTAAAACTAAAATAGGAAAAGAAATGCTAAAAATCATTGAAGATAAATTAGAAAAACCCTAAAAGAAATTTATCGTAATTTTAGGAAGAAAATAATTTCTAAAAATATAAAATAGAAATTCCTAGGAATTTCAATAGCTCTGTTTTATTACTTAGAGATATCGAAAAATGAAAAAATATTGATAGCAAATTCCAGAACCTAAAAACTTCTGGAAGTTTAGAAGAAAAATGAAAATTCTAAAAACTGCTAAAAAATTCTGTTAGTTTAGAAGAAAAATGAAAATTCTAAAAACTGTTGAAAAATTAGATTAAAAAAAGACCTGTAAAAAATGTCTATGAATCTCTGGAGGAAAAATCATTGAAAAATTACAAAGGCTTTAAATTTCCACAATTATGTAGAGGAATTCGTGCTATACGTGCAAAGTTATGGAAATTTGTGTTATGATAAAGTTCAAAAATTTCTCAAAACACAGATGAGTCGTGTAAAATTTACTATTCATTTATTATTGGCCAGTTTCCTGCGTTTCAGATGGAGGAGAAAAAACCCTTTCATAGACTAATGTCATACAATCATATCTCCCTTTTTCATTCTGCTTTTTTTGTTTTGTAGGTTCATAAAAGCCTAGAATTAGTTATTATCTTTTTCTGCAATTGACAAGGTTGAAGGATATGTTTTCGAAGAATCCAAAGTTATGCTGTATTCTTAGAAAACATAGCCACGGACCGGTCCGATCTATTTTGGTCTCAACAGCGTAGCACAGTTGAAGACATAGGCTTTTTAAGTTTTAGAATTCTTGAAGAAAATCTTCAGAATCTTCTCATCGGCGTAGTTCAGTTAAAGGCATTGATTTGTATAACTCCAGTTATCAATACGTTTTGATAAATAATTTTTAAGTTGTTAGAAATTTTAGAACTCTTGAAAAATATCTTCAGAATCTTCTCATCAGCGTAGTTCAGTAAAAGACATGGATTTTTGAAAGTCAAGTTTTCAACAAGTATTGATAAACCTTTTTCAAGTTGTTAGAAAATTTTAGAACTCTTGAAGAAAATCTTCAGAACATTAGAAAGAGAGACATTCTAAAAATCTGAATTTATAATTCCTAGAAATCTCAATAAAATAGACGTTGTTTTTATTGCAAAAAAATTCTTGAAAATGAAAGAATACTAACGGAAAATTGTAGAACCTAAAAAAAAATTTAGTTTGGAAAAATCTGAAATAATAAACTACTTTGGGAAAATAACTTCTATTCAGTTGAAGACATGGATTTTTATAACTCTAGTTATCAATAAGTATTGATAAACAATTTTTAAGTTGTTAGAAAACTTTAGAACTCTTGAAAAAAATCTTCAAATCACTTCTCATCAACATAGTTCTAAATTGAGAGAAAATTTTAGAATCCTTGAAGAAAGCCGTCACAATTTGAAAAAAGGGACATTCTAAAAACCCGAATTTATTAATTATTAATTTCCAATTATATAAACCTCTTGTTTATTGCAAAAATAAAAAATTTGAAAATAAAAGAATATTTCCGAAAAACTATAGAACTTCAAAGAAGCAAAATTTTATCAGTTTGGAAACGAAACCTGAAAAAGTAAATTACCTTAGAAGAATAACTTCTGAAAAAATTCATTAAATAAAGAAAACATGTTGGAAAGTTTCGGAAACGCTATAAAAACATTGAAAAATTCATAAAATAAAGAAAAAAAATGTTGAAAACATTGCAAAATTATAAAATATTTACAGACACTTTTCATAATTTGGTAAAGGAATTCTAATAAACCTTAGGAAATCTGGGAGCAGCGTACCTGAGAAAACAAAGGATAGAGCCACGGACCGGTTTCTATCTATTTTGGTCTCATCAGTGTAGCGCAGTTGAAGACATGGATTTTTATAACTCCAGTTATCAAGTATTAATAAACTTTTTTTAAGTTGTTAAAAAAATTTAGAACTCTTGAAGAAAATCTTCGGAATTTTAAAAAGAGAGTCATTCTAAAGATCTGAATTTATAATTCCTAGAAATTTCAATAAAATAAACCTCTTGTTTATTGCATAAAAAATCTTTAGAATGAAGGAATATTGCCGGAAAATTATAGAACCTAAAAGAAAGCAAGATTTTATAAGTTTAGCAAAACCTAAAAAATTCATAAAATAAGGAAAAATATTTTGGAAAGTTGTAAAAACGCTATGAAAAACATTACAGAATTCGTAAAATTAAGAAAAAATGTTGGAAAGTTATAGAATCGCCATAAAAAGCATTGTAAAATTTATAAAAATCTTGAAGAAAATCTCCACAATTTTGGAATGATAGACATTGTTTATTGCAAAATAAATTATTGAAAATGGAAACCTAAAAACAATAACAAAATTTTATAAGTTTGAAAGAAAAAATCTGAGAAAAAAAACAACTTTGGAAGAGTAACTGAAAAAAATTCTTGGAAAGTTGAGAAACGCTATGAAAAAAATATTGCAACATTCATAAAATAAAGAAAAGTGTTGGAAAGTTGTAGAAACGCTATAAAAAACATTGCAAAATTATAAAAACCCTTACAGATATTTTTCACAATTCGGAAAAGAAATTTCAATAAAATTCAGGAAATCTGGAAGCAACGTTACTGAGAAATACCGATGAAGTAAGAACAAATTGCTAGAAAATTGGATATCATACCTAAAGCAAAAATGTAAATTACTTGTAACAAAGAAGCGAAGTTGTTGCAAAATATTTAGAACCAATAGGCAAAGAATTGACAAACGCTTGGTTTGTTTCACTGATTGTTTATATTTACTTTACAAATTTCGCTTATTACAGCACTATTAAGATAATGCAGTGAAACAAACCAAGTGTTTATCAAGTCTTCACCAATTATTTCATAATATTTCACCAAGAGATAAGTGAAAAAAAAATTCAATAAATATTCTAGAACCGTTGAAGAAAATTATAAAAGTGTAAATTAAATATTGATGTATTTATAATAATTTGGAAAAAATGTACATCTCTTGTCTATTGCTAAAATGATTGTCGAAAAATTAAAGATTCGAAATTTGGAGAAACGGAGTCTAGGAAATTATAAACCTTTGTAAGATTAACTGCTGAAATTTAGTTAAAACAAAACGTGAAATCATTTGAAAATTGTAAAATCTTCACAGAAATTATCATAATGAAGTAAAGATAATTTTCGAAAACTGGATGCAACCTTTAATTTTTTAGTTATTGTTTTTAGGTTCAACAGTTTTAAGTTAAGAAGCTCTGAACAAATTTGTTGTTTTTGATAGTATCAATACATTACCTATTATTTTCATAAGACCTCTTGGGGAAAAATGATTCAAGAAATATTCTAGAACCGTTGAAGAAAATTATAATAATTTTAGAAAAAAAATTAAAAACCTAGAACAAAAATTTTTGGAATAAATAATAGTACTAAATACCTTTATTCACATTTTCCCCCTTTAACAATAATAGTAATTACATTTTGTGATTTATTTGTGAACGGGCTTGGTCTTTCGGCGCAGCCAAAACATTAATTACTCTTTTATTTAATTGTCAATTGTACATGGAATTTCATTAATTGTTAATATAGGATTTTTTTTTGGGGAATACATTTTTGGAATTTTTAATAAAATACATCTCTTGTCTATTACTAAAATGATTTTTGAAAAATGGGGGATTGAAATTTGCAGAGAAAAAAATCTAGAAAACATTTAGAAGATTAACTGCTGATAATTAGTTAAAACAAAAGGTAAAATCATTTGAAAATTATAAAATCTATAATCTATAAAACAGAAATTTTCATGATTTAAAAAAGAAATTTTCGAAAACTGGACCTTTAGTTTTTAGGTTTTTTTTTCGGTTTTAACAGTTTTAAGAAGGTTTAAGAAGTTCTAAACAAATTTGTTATTTTTGATAGTTTTATCATCTTTTCCTTTTGATGATTATCATAGTTTCGACATGTTTTAGTTTTGCCTTTTCATCTTTTTTTACAATTTTATTTGTTTTTTTTTTCAAATTCTTAAGATATTTGTAGGTTTTGACAGTAAAACCAGTTTTCTGGAAGTTTTTCTTTTTATGCAGTTTTGCTAGTTGTATTTTATTTGAAGTTTTTGTGGTATTATTTTGTATCTTACAGCAATCACGAATTTTTTAATATGGACATCTTCATGCATTTGAACAGAAAAGTTTTACTGTGGCCTTATGAAGCCACTTACGGATTTAGGCCTTTATATGGACGTTCCGAGTGCATACGGTGATGTGTGGAAACTTGAAAGTGCAAAGGATGTGGTCGAAGAATGCTGAAAACTCTAATGAATACTGAGCGACAAATTAAGAAAAATTATAACTAAAAATTGTGATAAGAGTATAAAAAATATCTTAGATGAAATTTACTACATAGTTCTTCCATTAGATTTTTCCGATTAGAGATCTTAGATATTTTCAACAATTAAGGAATTTTTTCTTACTTAATTTACTTTTAATAAATATGATTTGAAAGTTCCTCTTCTGTTAAGTTTGATAGTTTTGTTGATTTTATCAAATTTGAGAATTTTGTTAATTTGTCAGATGAGTTGTTTGAAGAAACTTTGACAGGTTTGTCACTTTTGCTTTTTATCAATTTTGTTAGTTTTAACAGCTGCGTTGGTTTATCAGATATAATTTTTCAATTCAGTGTAAGTATGGATTACCACTTAGTAGCGGTCGTAACCATTCTCTTTATTATGATTTTTCTGTTTTGTCTCTTCCGAATTCAGAAGGTTTGAAGAGTTTCATTAGTTTTGTCTTGTGTGAGGTTGGATAGTTTCGATAGTTTTGTTAGTTTTATCAGACTTGACAGTTTTATCAAATTTAAAAAATTTCAATATTCGATAATTTTGTTCGTTTTATCAAATTTGATAGTTTTATCAATGTGTCAGGTTTATTAAGTTTATGAAAGGTATTTCACGTTTCTCTTTTGTCAGTTTTGATGGTTTATCAGTTTTAATTAAGTTTTTGGAATTTTTGTCAATCTTGTCGTTTGTGATTTTAAATAGTTTCAATCGTTTTATCAATTTTGCTAGATTCATCAGCTTTATCTTTTGTGACTTTTATTTGTTCAATAGCTTTCTAAGATTTGCCTTGTTTGCAGTTTTTAAAGTTTTGTAGTTTAAAATTTTTATCGGCTTTGGTATATTTTTTGGTTATAGTAAATTTCTCAGTTTTTACAGTTTACCAAGTTTTTAAAGAAATAATAATAATTTTCTGAATTGATTTTCTAATATTGAATGTTGCAGAAATAGCTTTTCAGCAATTGGAATTTTTGAAATAAATTTAAATGAGTAATATATGCTTTAAAAAAAGTGCACAAGAGAAATATGGAAAATACTAGAATTTTTGAAGATAAGCTTGAAAAATATTTGAAGCTGAAATACTTGCCGAAAAGTATCGCATAGGCGATGACCACTAACGATGAATAGAGAAACTTGAAAGAGAAATACATGTTGGAAATTGCAAAAATCTGGACCAGAAATTTCTGCAAAAAACTGAGATTTTGATGAGAAACTTAAAGGAAAATTGTAGAAATCTGAAGAAATTATTGAAAAAACAATAACAGATATTGAAGTAGAAATACTTACTGAAAAGTGTAGAAGTTTCAAGGAGTCAGTATTGGAATATACCAAATTTTCAGAAGCTTAGAAAAACTTGTAAAAGTAATAGGAAAAATTGCCAAAAAAAAATACTAAGATTTTTGTTGAGAATTTTAAAAGAATCTCTAGATGAATACGCTAGAAAATACTAAAGTTATTGAAAAAAAAGTTAAAATGCTTGAGGAAAATTGAATAAAATAATTTAAAATTAATTTCTGGAATGTATTGGATTTTGCAAAGGAAAGTTCAGTAAAATCTGGAAAAGTTGTTGAAATCTAGGAGAAAATTACAACATAATAATAAATTTAGAAGAAATATAAAAAAATACATACATCAACACCCGACGGAGAATATGCTAGAAAATAATAAAATTTCTACAAAAAGGTATTGATAAAAGATATTTGATGCAGAAAAACAATTTAATTTTTAATCTCAAAGTTATCAAAATTTTATATTTCATGTAACTTATTTTAAATGTACAGGGCGAATCCCATTATGATTTTTATAATAATTATTATCATAACCTTGCTTTTATATTTTTTTTTAAGAATTCGAAAGCAAGACATCGAGTTTCTTAGAACATACATGAAAAAAAAATGTTAAAAAATTATCGCAAATTTGGGAAGAAGAAAGTTCTAAAAAGAAGAAGAAGAAATTCCTGCAAATTTTAATATAATATTTGTAGCTAAAAAATTCACGAAAAATAAAATAATGTTTCTGGGTAATTCTAGAATTTAAAAAGGAAAGTCTAGAAATTTGGGGAAACAGCAACGTTGCAAATAACACCCATACATATCGAAAAAAATATGGTGGATAGCCTGAAAAGAAAATATATAAATTTGAAAGATAACATGAGGAATATAAACTATAATATAAAGTCAAATTGTTGAAAACACCAACATAGCAAAACAAAAATTGTCAAAAAAATTAATAAAATAAATAAAATCTAAAAACTATTATTATGTTGCAAAAATTCAAAAAATTGACAAAATACTTCTCCAAAATTGGGGAACAACTTATTCAAGATCTGGAAATTGTATTGAAAACATTAACACTTTCTTCACAAATTAGTTTTATTATCTAAATCTACTTTTGTATTTATTATATTTCTTATGTCATTTAATTGATGAGTTAATAAAAACAAATTTGTGAAGAAAATGTTAATGTTTCCAATACAATTTACTACAATAATAATCTTCACGTAACTTATTCCTACAAAATCTAAAAGCCGAGAAAAAAAAGTAAATACTGGAAGGGTTAAAATGACAGCAAAATACTAGAAACCTTAAGGACAAAAATGTACAGTCAATGAAGCAAGAAATATTCGGGAAATTGTCCAGGAATTTTCTTAACTTAACTAGTCAACTAAAAGACTCATCACAAAAAAACAGATAATTGAACAGAGAGCAAAATATAAGATATAATTTTATAAACCAGAAAAGTGCCTAAAGTATACTTCATACTTTATTCATTACACCAACTTTGCATTTATGAATGATTATATTGTGTTTTTCGCCTGTTATTAGTATCCTTTCTTTATTGTTATTTATGTCGTTACTATCTCACTACGAAAGCATCTTAATGTATTAGTAAACACTACACTGATACATCCTGATTATATATACTTGTAAACACTTATCTAATTTCCTTTTCAAGATAATTACCGTAAAGCGTAACAGATAATGAAATCAGAAATTTCAGAACTACTGATGCACAGATGAACGCACCAAAGACTCTTGTTATTTGAAAGTGAAATAGTACGAGATAATTATATAAATTTAACGAGCATCTTCCGCGAATGAACATTTAATACTAGTCGCATAACGCTAACGTTATCGCGTACTCGAACAAATAATGTTTAATTATATGAAACTTTCATACGTTACCAATTCGTGAAAGTTATTATCATCCTATGGCTATGACGAAGAATTTATCTAGACTGAATTTATTATGTTAGCACTGTCAGTCTTAACTACACAAGAATTTGTTTGTCTTTCAACAAGTTTTAAAACCACGCCATATTCGTTGGCTATGGTGTAGCTATTTAAATTATGTGGATCACATCTTTTTTTGTAGACATGTATTTTAATGCCGTAAGTGCGATGACGTGCAAATATTCGACAAACTTGCGCCTTTTGAGCGAGGACAAATTATCGGAATGCGTGAGAATGGTTAAGCATTGCGTGAAATTGACGGACGTGTTGATCGACCGCACGCCACTGGAAGGCGAATTATAAATTATAAGAGATTAGCAGAAGGAGCTGGTTGTAGGGACAGTTGACGCCCGAGAGCGACACGAGAATGTGAGTATCGACTCTTTAAGGATAAATGCGATTCAAGATCTCAGAAGTTGTATTACAAATGAGTCCAATAGAACAAATCCTCCAATATTTGTCAATTTAACAGTTTTCGCATAATTTTGTAGGTTTTCATCAGTTAATTTTTTTGAAGCACACTTTCATATCACGTGATAAACGAGAAATAAATTCAACAAATTTATATTAAAATCTCAAAAGTTTACAGATGTTTCACATTGTATATCGTATTTTTATGAATTAGAGTAGATGAAATTTTGATCGTATAGATTTTAATCATCAAAAGGGTCGAATTATAAAGATTATTAATCAACCCACTCTACGCCCTAGAGGGCATTATCCCGAAAACTTTTTAAACCGATTATAATTGGAGCCCTTCGCTCGTCATCCGCGCACCTCCCCCGTAAATAGGAGGGACGGTTATTTAGTCCCGTGATTAAATTAGCTTGTGTCAGAGCGGGGGCAAGCCAAGGTGCGATCTCTCTACCGTGACAGATTAAAACGCTCAGTAAATCCATTTGACAAATCGTTAACTTTCCTAATGCTCCGCCGTCGTGTTTTGTAAACAAAACGATGCGCCGCGGCTTGTAATTTGCCCGCCGACCATTTTTTCTTTTCTTCACGTTCTCTCTCGTTCTCCAAACGCCCGCCAGTCTCCATTCTTAAATGCTCAACAAAACGTGTCGCATAATGTCATTCTTATCGCCGGCGAGGTTAACACCTAATTTTCTACATACTTATTTTAACAACGTAATCATTTCGTACAGCTCTGTCATTACTTTCTTTAACGTTATTATACGCCGGTTTTTATTGCACGGCATAACCCACGTTTATATTATCCTAGTTATAGCCCCTGAAATCGGCTAATACATTCATTTAAGGAATGTTAAAAGGTTTTTATTGCCATGAATAAAATTAGTTCTACAACTCTTATTAATTACAGTGTTTAAATAATTTATGATCACTAGAAGTTCGAGAAGTCTCACCTGGAATATTTGTTTGAAGCAAAAATCAAAGATGATTTAACTAAAAAGTTTATTCAGCTGCACGCTATCCCAATAACACCTGCTTTCCCCTTTCTCCTATACTTACATTTTAAACCTGCTCAGCTGTCGTGCTGTTGCCTAAAGCTTGCACTAAATGGTATGATGCCCTGCTCTGACTGACTATATTTTTAACTCAGTACTGTACGTGGCCGTGGTCACATTTCGCCTACAATGAGCGAAAGAGGGTCTGGTCTTAACTGTCCACAACAAGTGAAAGGAGAAGCTCCTCAAGCTAAGGTGGAACAGCATATGTCGAAGGGTGCATGGCTAATGGGAAGCTTAGTCTTAGTATGCGAACTCCGGATATCAGGCGACCTTCTGTTTCAATTAGTCTTCTTGTGGCATGCAGGGCTCTGCTGCAGGTGACCGTTTATTTCTATAGCTTCTTGTGGGACTAAACATGAACCAGTTAAACAAAAATAAGGGCTCGTCCCACTCAAAGGAAAAAACAACGGTTATGGAGTTTGAAATCCTTGCCACGGGTAAGGACTTAGTGCCTGAGACCGATATGGAGAAAGTACTCCCAGCCATCAGTGGAGAACAGACTGGTTGAAAGCCTGAAGACCTCCAGATACATAAGCTATACCTACAAAACGCCTTACAAACTTATGGTCCAGCGCGAAAGCAATAATCGGACAGCAGCACGCTGAAATGTACGCGTCAATAGGACACGATCGGCGTGTCACTAGTCAAGCGGATGCAGGGGCAAGAAAAGACCTTAACAGCACACACACAAGTAGTGTCAGGGAGGGACATCATACGAAAAAATACATCATACAGTCAGGCTGCAAGGATTGAAGCTTGGTGTTATGTCATAGGACTATGCTACTACTCTTCTGAAAGTGGAACAAAAAGAGTTCACACTGGAGTATATCATGGACTTAGTCCTAGCAATGGAGAATGAGGGGAATGAGGAAAACTCCAAATTCCTCGGACTGTACAAGCGGTCAGAATGGATCGGGATCACCTATGACAATATGGCTGAAATTGCATCAGCTAGAGATCCCCCTCCAAGGGTGTAGCCTTAAAAGTCGTTAGAGTGGAAGAAATGCCGCACAATGGCATCCTAATGGGATAAGTTATTATAATCAAATATGTGACAGCAAGACTAAAATCTGCTTTATGTAAGCAATTAATATATAAATCGATACAAGTAGCGGTATTTTGAAGCAGCATTGATGATCTATATTTATGGGTTTGAGCAGAAGATTATTAGAAGAAGTGAATTCCGCCAATCCTGCCTTCAGCTAAACTTTTGAGTATATTTTCTTATTTTTTAATAATTTTTTTTGAGATATTTTGTTAGAAAGGAGTGCAAAGATATAATAAAAATAAACATAAAGAGACTTTTCGGGCAGTACAAGAACCATCGCATCTTGCAACTGATTGTAGCCTAGAAAGGGTGTGATGCCACAAATTGAAGGGTCATCAGAATGATAACGGCCGGACCAACCCAGTTTTTTAGTATGATTTTTTTGCATTGATATCCAGTCTCCGACCCTCTCCACTTTTATCCTTCCAAATTTCTCTTACAATTCGTAGATGATACTACACTAAGTATACATACGTACTACATCATGAAGGCCTGATGAAGGGGCACGAGCTTCAAGCTCTAAAGAGCCCCTGGATCGGGACGAAACTCCAGAAATGCCTCCGGAGGGTAATCCAGCGCTGAAAACTGCAACTGGTTCCTCAGAGGACAGCAAGCCTTCAGGAATCAGGAAGACTAGAAGGAACTGCTTGATCAAGAGATCGCCCAAGAAGCAGATTGATGCGCAACCAAGGGGCAAGAGTATGCCCCAGGATAAACTGAAGGCAGCCAGAGGTGGCGGTCATTCCAAGGCTCATAAATGAAGGAACAGTGAGAGTGCCTCCAAATCAAACTGCAATATTCACGCTCAGCAATATTACTTGGGCTATAAATAGCTTCAAGACATAAAAATCCCCGGGAGAGAATGGATAGAACCTTCGCCGTGTTATTACAGCAATGAATCTATGAATGAATAAATTAATGAATTAATGAAAATATAAATCGCTAAATCAACGGATTCAAAAATAAAAAAATTTAAAAATCGAAAAATCAACAATTAAAAATTTAAAAATTCATCAAATCAATGAATTATTTATTCAATTTATAAATGAATTGAGGAATCAATGAATCAATAAATTCAGAAATCCAAAAATTCTAATACTTTAAAATACAACCATTTCTTAAAATTTGTAAATTGGGTAAAATTAGTGTACTCTCTATTATTATATGTTTATAATTTTATTTTCTGTACTAGTTTCGGGAATGTTTAATTCCCATCTTCAGCAGAAAAACGTCGTTATTAAAAAGTTGAATGTAACATATTTTGGTTATTTTTTCTTTCATAGAAAAATGTTTCAATTTAATGGTCTTCGTAAGGGGATTATTGTGTTTGTGTATGCTATTATAGTATGTGGTCCTGTGGTTGATAATTTTTTAGAATTGCCGGTAATGCGTCTGTGTGAAAAAATGTAGGTTAAGTTTTGAAAATTCGTAATGTAAAGAGTAGTTTAGTGTGATGTATAATGATAATATGTGTTATAGGTGTTAAAGAATGATTGAGTACGTGTGTCGTTATTCGAGGTGAATAGCAAAATATTGAATTAAACATTCCCGAAACTAGTACAGAAAATAAAATTATAAACAAATAATACTGGAGAGTACACTAATTTTACCCAATTTACAAATCTAAACACAATACCAGTAAAATATGGATTTCCAACTCAATATTTTTTTAAAAGTTCAAAATAAATATTAACATAAACGAACGAACGTGGCATTTGACCAAATAGTCGACGCCAACAAAAAATAAAATTCAAAAATTCAAAAAAATTCAAAAATTCATTAACCAATGAATCAGTGATTCAAAGAACCAATGAATCAATGAGTTAATTAATCAATGACTCTACGAATAAATGAATTAATGAACCATATAAAAAAATCAATAAATCAATGTATCATTAAATCAACGAATCAATGAATCAATGAATAAGTGACTCTATATAAATTTATCAACTAATACAATTATAGATCGAGGAATAAAAATTTCAAAAGTCAAACATTTAAAATTTCATGAACTCATCCCTCAATGACTCAATGAATCAATGAATCTATAAATAAATAAAATTCGAAAAATTCAATTATTCTAAATTTAAGATTTAATTAAATAAATTAATCAAGAAATCAATTATAAAATTCAGAAATTAAAAAATGAATTAAATAATTGAATTAAGAAACAATGTATCATTAAGTCATTAAATCAATAAATCAATGAATGAGTTATTCAAAGAACATATGAATCAATGAGTCAATGAATCAATGAATCAACGAATAAATGAATTAATTTATCAAAAAATCAATGAATAAATGAATCAATTGACGAATAAACCAATGAATTAATGTTTAAATGAATTAATTAATTAATTTATAAATCGATAAATCAAAAAGTTAAAAATTTAAAAATTTTGAAAATTCCAAAATTTAAAAAAGTAATGTATATATTTCAAAAACTTAAATAAATAATTTATGAATTAATGATTTAAAGAACCAATGATACAACGAGCCGATGAAAGAAACTGAAAAATCAAAAAACTCAAAAATTTAAAATTCCTAAATCGGTAAATCAAATAAAAAATCAATAAAATTAAATCAACGAATCAATTAATTAATGACTTTATATAATTTAATCAATTGGTAAAATTATAAAACAAGTAATCAAAAAATTCAAAAATTTAAAAATTCATAAACCAATTGGTAATTACTCAATGAATTTAAATCACTGAATCAATGAATCAATGTATCAATGAATCTATGAATCAATAAATTAATGAATCAATGATCCAATGTTTAAATGAATCAATGAAATAATGAAATTATAAATCGATAAATCAAAAGGTTAAAAAATTCAAAATTTCGAAAATTCAAAAATTCATAAAAGTAATGAATCTATTTCAAAAATAAATAATTTATCGAGAAATCAATAATTCATAATTAAATAAACACAGTTATATTTCTTACTTCACTATTTTATAAGAAGTATAACTGTGTTTATTTAATTAAATAATAAACTTCACATAACTCGCAAATACATATTAATAATTCATAAATTTTAAAAATTCTTAAACCAATGACTCAATGAATCATTAAATGAATGAATCATAAAATCAATAAATCAATGAATCAATGATCAATGAATATCTGATCAATGCATCTATGAATCAATAAATTAGTGAAGCTACGAATCGATAAATCAAAAAGTTCAAAAATTCAAAATTTCAAAAATCGAAACTTCGAAAAATTCAATAAATCTAAATTTAAGAATTCATTAAATCAATGAATCAAAAGTCAATTAATATATTAATAAATCAATTAATCCATGAATTAATTATTTGATGAGTCAATAAATCAATGATTCATGAATTCAATGAATCAATAAATCAATGAATCAATGAATTAATAAAAATTCTAAAATTTTAAAATTGAACAATTTTAAATATAAACAAAATCAATAAAATTACGAATCCATGAGCTAATAAAATATTGAATCGATAAATTGAAAAGTAAATGAATCAAATATTTAAAAAATTGAAAAATTCTAAATTCAAAATTACTTTACTCCTGGACTCAGAAAGATTTACAAAGCAAGCTATACACTAGGGTGCATACTCCGATTATGGAGAGAAGCAAAAGTAGCAAATTATTTATGATTTTCAACTTTTTATTTTAATTCACTACAATTGTAGCTTCTTCAGGTGAAGAAATATAATATATGTGAGCAATAATATATTATATTTCTTCACCTGAAGAAGCTACAATTGTAGTGAGTTAAAATAAAAATCATAAATAATTTGCTACTTTTGCTGAACGGAATGAAAATAAACCTCTCCAACAAAGTGAAGTATCTGGGTATAATTTTGGATGGTAAACTAAAGTGGAATCAGCATATCGACAAAATCATGGCCAAAGCAACGGCGTTGCTCTGGGCTTCTCTGCGGATAAACGGAAAAACCAGGGGATAATAATGATGATCACCTTGTGTAGTGGTCAAAAACCCAAAAACTATACACGCAAAAGAAGCTGAGTGGTTTTAACGTTTAGCACGTCTAAGCATCACAGGGATTTGTGGCGACCCTCCAATTACAACAGAGGAAGAAAATACTGCCGGGAGACTAGACAAGACAAATAGTGCAGCAAATTCACCCGGTCTTCCCGTTTCGCAGACCCCGGAGATGGTTTGCAATGCAATTAAGAGCCTTTTCAACAAGTTTTTATTTTTAATCAATAATATAATCACCCTCGTTATCAATAACGTTTTGCTATCTAGTGGGCACTTTTTCAATTCCGTACCGATAAAAATCAATTGTTTTTGGGTAAAATATCTTTAGATGATATTTTGGACAACATCAAAAATTTTTTCCACTAAGAAAATGTAGCGTTCTGAATAAATAGAAATTCAAGGGTGCGATATAGGGTGAGTGCACCTTAATTAATTAATTTTTCCAGGGTTCGTCTTACACAGTGTGGTTTTGCATTGTTGTGTTGTAAAATGACGCCTTTTCTGTTGACAATCGCTGGATATTTTACGATTTAAGATTGGTTTACTCGATCTAATTGTCCACAATAAAGGTCTGCATTAATAGTTTGTCCAGGTTTCAGCAATTCAAAATGAGCATACTCCCCCAAACACACAGAAGCGCCTTTTTGGGATGTAAGTTCAGCTTCGCAGTACATCGTGGTGATTCATTTGAAGAGAGCCACTGCATTTTGCATTTTGGATTATCATATAGGACCCATTTTTTGTCTCCAGTAATCTAACTATCAAAAAATAGTTCTGCCTGTTGCCGTTGAAAAAATACAGCAATACATTGCATTGGATCGGTTAACAGATTATGAGTGACCCAAATACCTGCTTTGCCTATTTCCTATTTTTCCAATCTGCTTTAAATGTTCTTGGATGGTCAACCAAGGTTGGTTAAGGGTGTTTGACAGTTCCTTGATTGTTTGACGCGGGTTTGCTTTCATTTCTGTTCTTAGCATGTCGTTGTCTAATGTTGTTGGTCTTCCTGATCGATAGGAGAGATCAAACTTACTGCAATTGAACTTGAAAAACCATTTTTGGCATTTACGAACGTCTAATGCACGCGGATAAACATTGCAAATGTTTTTGATCGCAACTGTTACGTTACTACCGCTGCGACACAATGTCGGATATGCTCTTCTGGTATTTAACTGGCCATTTCACCCCAAAGTGCAAAAAAAGTTTAATATTGAATTATTTAGAAGTGAACAAGACACAATAACCTTAAAATGATTTTGACACGCCTTTCAGATACAAATGACAAATATCGACAGATATTCTCAGAAATTTCATTATTTTCCGATCAGCCTATTACTACAAGGTTGACGCGGAAAAGATATCACCATTCATTAAGAAGTACCTCAAGTCGGCTGTGACCTCGGGCACCCTCGTCTAGGCGAAAGGCAAGGGCGCATCTGAATCATTCAAGCTCGCTTCCGGTTCATCGACGGGCGCTAAGGTCGTCAGTGGGGTAGGGACTAAGGCTAAGACCGCCAAGAAGTGTGCAGCCACGAAGGCCCATGCAGGAGAAAAGAAAGCGTCGGACGGAAAGGCCAAAAATGCTTCATCCGCCACCGCTACTCCCGAGAAGAAGGTAGCAAAATCGAAGGCGAAGTCGTCGCCCCAAGTCGAAGAGGGCGAAAACCGTTTCCAAGAAAAAGGTAAAAGTTCATGGGAAAGCTCCAGCGATGATTGATACACTCTTTCCTTTGCTTATTGAAGGTTATGAGACTATTTTGAAAAGAAATATTGACTCTACAGCCTATATATCATTCACGGAGATAGCGTTGTGCAAGTATCTATTAGGGATGCCAAAAATTGTAAGATCCCCGCTCATCGATCCTACGTCCTTCTTGGCAGAGACATCAAGCTTCTTTAGAAGTTTTAAGGAGATCGAACGAAAACACATTTTCTTGGTGATTAACCGAGCCAGATTAGCTTTCATTCACAAAAGCGATAAACTTTCTAAAGTCCCTACATGACAGGCTGAGAAGCTAATGATGAATCTTGGGAAGTGTGAAGCAATTTTGGCCGAAGAAGTTTGATCTTCAAAGAGGGTGGTCCACGACAGAAGCAATTATGAAAGTTGGCGTGCAAGCAAGGAGGTTTTCATACAATAAATCGAAAAGTTTTTGATATAATATTGTTAAGCAGGAGTATGTCTATATTTAGGAATAATGAGAATATACTACGGAGGACATCTTAAGAATCTAAGTCTAAAAATATTATTTCTATTCCGAAGGTGTACGAATTAAAACTGTAACAAAATGATTCTATATTAAGATCCGTCAAAAATTGTTGTGTAACGTCTCGGTGGAGTGATTCCGGTTCATCAATGGAAAATTAAAAGACCGTTTAGATTCCAGCACTGCGGTTTCGAGCCGCCGGTCCGTCACCGTAACAATGGCTTCGCAGTGAAATAATCGACTGTCATGGCGAATAAGAAAAATGTATCGACCGCCGGTGGCTTTTCGGGCTTTTTGCGGGGCACCCGTTCCCGGATATATTGCACGGTTATCCGGGCGATTTTTCTATATGAAAATCGGGGCCGGACCTTTTTGCCCGCCCGGACCCGCCGCCGCGTGTTTCTTAATGGCGAGCCGAACGCAAAAACAAATCGCCGTATAAATCTCTGTAATGATGTCCCCTGCGACGAAAATTGAGAAACGACAATTTAATGAAACCGTCATTTCTGTCCCGTCCAAAAAAAAAAAAAAACCGACGGCGCAATAAACATTTTTTCCGGGGACGAGACGGCGTAATTTACGAAAAGATCAGAACGATAAAAGTCTCGTGAAAAAAGAGCGAGCGCGGTAGGTGATCTAAGAACCGATTTCCGCCAGTAAACTCGACCATAAAATGATACTCATACGTGAAACATTTTTTTTCCTGGTGTTTTGAGGAGGAGGAGGAGAATGCCGACACTAATGAGATTATACGGGCGATTAGTGTGTTTTTCAACAAAATATTGTCCTAATTTACAGAAAGAAGAGAATACGTGAAACGTAATTCTTAGAAGAGACAATTATTTATAATGCTGTCGTACATGAGTCCATCATTTTCATGACGATAATTATTCGTATTACGTGTTTCAATTGAATAATCCGCCGGAGATTATAAACTTGCTTCCTGTGATTTTATTGAAAACAGTGTATTTATTTAATCTTCCTCTAATTAAGCCAATTAAAGACGATTGTTTGTAATGGAGTTTCTTTCATTCGTTAATTTCATAAGAAAACATGTTGAATTTTTGTACAAAATTTGAAAATTGTCCTTGGTAACTCTAATCTAAACATAACAACCAAGATCCTATCCTTTTATCCCACCATAGAGTTGGTAGGGTGAGTCTATCGCTAAGAACTACTATCGTCCTTAAAGGCTGTTTTAAACCCTTAAATCGTGAAGGAGTTTAATCAGTCCAAACAGTTACCAAACACCAAGCGAATAAACCCAGTGAATATTGTGTACTGAAGCTTAGTAGACTACTGGACTTTAAGCTATTACAATTTCTGCAATTCTGAAAGATAAATCATGTTCGTTATGAAAGTTGATTACAAGATGCGCATTCTACACCAACTCATCTGGTATCATATCAAAATGCTCTACAGCTACAGACCAGCACAACATATACTTCATTTGGAACTTGATTTCGTTAATTTTTTTTGTTGAAACCTGGAAAATGAGACATTTTGTTAGATAAAGGCCTCGAATTTTAAAAATGGATCGTATTTTTTGATTGCTCCCATTACCAGTTTCTTGACCTTTTCTAATTCTCAAAAGCTTCAACATCTACGTATGCTAAGCCTTAGCCTTATCGCAACGCAACTGACATTCCAAAACACGCACTTGCATTTATGGATAAGAAAAGTGAAACGCTTTAAAAGCCATTCCTCACTAGTGATGTCAACATTTTAATAAGTAAAAACGCAAAGAGAATTCAGGTCATGTTACTATATTCCTCCAAAAATGTTAGAAGAACTACCCTATCTTTTAAGTTTTAGGATTTTGTTGGGAAACAGAACTCCTAGATCGGTCGGTCTTGACTTACCCTAATACATTCTGTATTAATCTTGTTCAAGTTAAGTCTAGTAAAGTATTTAATCAGGGGAATGTTATATAAATACAGATAAAATTGACATAAAACTTTTAGTAAGTAATTTATACATTCTCCGAGAAAACCAGTGCGAACACCTACCACCTCATACCGACGCGATACGTCGTAACGTTGTATTCTAACAAGGCGAATTCCCTAGAATTTCGTTATAACCGCCGGTCGAAGCGGGGTGTATGTCGGGACGCGATAATTGCGCCCGTTCGTTCCGTGAAATAAGAAATTGGCAAAAAGTCCGCGGTGGACGGACGGCGAACGGAACGGTGGGAGGGATGTGCGTTTACTTTTAATATCGAAGCCGTCTCGCATTTTTGCGCGAACACTCACTTACACGCCGGCCAGTAACACGATCCGGTAATTAGCTACCACTGCCGACTTATTTATAAACGCGCTCATTATTCCGCTCGGACAATGATTCTTGCCATTTCGCGGAGGGCAAAGATTAATTGGAAATCGAGAGCGTATCCGACCTTCAACCCGAGCCTAATCGCCTGCACTCCGCCCAGAGGAGGTGATGTGTGCGTACGCGGAGAAAGTCGATAGTTTAATTCCACGGAAAGCGAAAGTGACGACTGTAATTGACCTTATAATTTGAATATGTACAGTTTCTCCTTAATATATTGATGTAGATGAGATTGAGTTAAAATTGGGCGAAGATTTTTTTTATTCAATAACTTTAGTATCATCACGTGGCACGTGTATCGATTACTTTTGAAGTAAGGAATGTTTTTATTTGACGTAAAGAATAATGTCAGTTATAAACCTTAACTTACAAAATTTTCTTTAGAAAGGATTTTAATTGCAAATTCAACATAGAGTTGGATTCACCATGAACAAATTTTTGTTGTACAGGTCATTATAATACAGAATTAAAAAGTGGCATTACAGGTCTTTGACAGAAATTGCTGAATAACAGGTAAAGAATTTCATAATGTTTCACAAAGAGATAAGTGAGAAAATTATTCAAAAGAAATTACTGAATTTGTCACCGTAATCTGACTTATAACAGGTGGTTATAGTAGACAAGAACATTATTATGATTGGTATGATGATTTTTGATTTGCATAAAAAAAAATTTGAAGTAGGAAACCCTCTCAACCAGCCTCCAAACTCCACGGAGGCGGCCCGCAACAAAAGATCCAGATCCGATGACAGCACCCCAGGAAAAGCGCTCCAGCTAAGAGGGTAAAAGCCACGAGAAGATCCTCCAGCAATCAGACCGCAAAGGCTTAAAACCTCGTAATTCCTCCTCTGAAGCAGCCACCCAAACGGGCAGAGGCTACCATAGCAAGGCCTCCCCGTAAATCCGCTAAAGGCGCAGGTCCGAAGCAGTCAGGTAGTAGGAAACGTAAGGGTGGGAATAATGCCCAATAAGTTCCCAGACACACTGATTAAGCCGTATCAATTGATAGTGCTCCAGGGAGCCATCCTGGGCTAAAGGAAATTGACACTCGTCCAAAATTTCTGAGCTTCAACAACAGGCCAGGATGGCTTATGTTGGTATGTGTGGATAAGGCTATAGCAGAGTGGCTAAAGGACACGGCACCAACATTAAAACCATAGGAAGGAGCCGCGCTGAAGTATGTGGTTGAAAAAGATTTTCCGCATACTGAGGTTTTAATTGGCTATTTCAAATCTAGTACTGAGTCCCAATGAAAGAGGATATTTTGGGACTCTAAGAGCTGCAGTATATCTCTTAGAGTCCCAAAATATCCTGAAAGCCAGAGAACATCCAATGGACCCATAGTAGAACTCGCCCTATCAGTGGATAATTCGTGGTCTGCAATGCTTAACGAGGCCACGTATATAGTGAGTTACAAGTTCGGTTCCAACTAAGACCGAAAAGGACCACAGAGGCGGATAAAACTGCCCTATCCGGAAAGGAAGCCAAAGCGGACCCTCCCGAACAGATGGAAATACTCACCAGCCTCCTCAGCCCTTATATTCAAAGGGACTGAATTGGCTGGAAAAAATCCGCTGGAGAGTCCAGTACCAGAAGAGGGGGTCGGAGTAACTGGCCCCGACAAGCCACAGTGACCCAATCACCTACAAAAATATGCTGCAACCAGATAAACCTGCACCACGCAAAAGTGGCTTCTAGCGTACTTTCAAGGAGGTTGATCTCTTCTGGATCAGAAGAGGCCAAATTATAGGAGTCCAATCTAGAAACATAAGATAATTTATAGTACCTTACATAAAAACGTTAGGGCCGCTTTATCACTGAAAGCTGGCACTTGCCACATTCCTGTTCCAGAATTCATCATCAGAGATCTAGCTACAGCACAAATCCGGGTCACTAAGGGGACGGGCAAGAGAACAATAATAATAGCCTCGGCCTATTTCCCGGGTGACTCCACATCTCCACCTCTAGAAGAGGTCAAATGTCTCATTACTTGGTACGAGAAGGGCAAGAAGCACCTTATCCTGGGCTGTGACGCCAACGCGCACCACATTGTATGGAGCAGTATGGACACCAACACAAGAGGTGAGTTCCTGTAAGACTATGGTTTAAGTGAAAACCTAGATATAGTCAACAGAGGTAACAAACCTACTTTTATTGCATCAGTTAGAAATGAGGTAATAGACATCTCCCTAGCTGATAACTACAAAAGCCAGTTCATAAAAAACTGGCACATCTGAGATCACGTCTCACTATCAGACCATCAGCATATTCGGTCTGACATCGATAGTAGAACAACCACATCAATAGCTTCAGAAATCCCAAAAAATACCGTCTGGGAGGCCTACCAATAGCGCCTTAATTCGGAATTTGCGGAACCACTGAATCTTATCAAAACTGTCGAACAGCTATAAGTAGCATCGACTCACTTGCAAGATGTAATCAACATCGTTTAAAAAAGTAGTTGTCCATTAAAGCAAAAGACTGTCGTTAGGGGACTTCCCCCTGGTGGAATAACGAACTAACTAGCATAAAAGCCAGAATAAGGCTTACTTTCAATAGGGCCAAAGCCTCCGGACAGTGGGAGGAGTATAGAAAGGCACTTACAGAGTACAATGAAGAAAATTTGGAGGACTTTCTGCGAGACGATAGATCTCTCCGGCACAGCGCCTCCAAAAAGTCCTTGTTAGGGATTAAACGAATAGTATTGGACTATTAATAAAGACCAACCGCGAATACACTAGAACCCTAGAAGAAAGTGTAAGAGTACTCTTAGAAGCTCATTTTTCTGGGTTCCACGAAATTAAGAGTGAAGACCCACCTAAGCTTTGAGTTAGAAAATCGCCTTATCAGAGAATTCAAAAAAACTGGCAAAAAGAAGCCGTTAAAATCCGCGGGTGCAGATGGTATCTTTCCGGTCATCCTGCAAAAGGGAGGGGAGAATTTCGGCGTGGTTTAGGTAAAACCCCTTCCACTGAGATAGCCAATCCATAGCTTTGCTTCGGGAGCTCGGTAGCCTTTCTTTTAGGTATATTCCCAAGCAATGGAATGAAGTAGTGGTAGTGTTTATACTAAAGGCTGGCAATCGCTATGGATCCAAGCTATGCTCAAAGGTCGCATGATCACACTGTCTATTGGTGATGAGTCGGAACTATGTGCCCACGAGGTGGGGGCCTCTGCTCTGGTCACTAGTTGTCGATGAACTAATGTCGGTGTTATCAAATTTTTTTTTCACATACAAGGCTATGCTGACTGATGACATCGTCATCATTGTAAGGGAAAAGCATGACGACACGGTTACTTTTCGAAGGACAGTCTGCATGCGGTTGCAGACTGTCCTTCGAAAAGTAAGTACATGGTGCCTCTAGAAGGGGCTCACCATCAACCCCAACAAGACTACCAATACTCATTGGGTTTTCCAACACAGTTAAATTTCACTTTTGATCAGATGCTTAACTGGAAAACCCATGTTGGGGTTTACACCCTAATATGATATATTGGCTTCTCATAACGGTGATAAGGCCAATAATCACCGATGGTTCCGTGGTCTTGTGGACAAAGACAACACAACTCAAACATAGATCAGCAAGGTTCAACTGCTGGTATGTCTGGAAATTACAATGGAGGCTATGCTAAACCTCACATCGCTGCACCTGCACGTGAAAAGGGAAGCGACACTAGACGCCTTAAGAATAATCTAGACAGATACTCCAAAATATGGACACTTTAACGGGACCTTAAAATCCTCAACACTGTGCATGAAAGAGCGATATACATGCCCAAAGACCAAATTATAACTAACTACGACCTCGAGTCAACGATTGAAGTGGCTATCCGTGGGCGCCATGAGGTTGAAGCAAAATTCAGGCAATTACTTCAATAGTTTGGTTCCCTCATGGATCTAAAGCTGATAATGGAGTTGGAATCGGCATCAGTGGCCCTAGATTCGGCTTATCAAGGGCCGATTCCCATCCATATTTCAGTGTCCCTCAACACTGAAATATGGATAGGAATCGGCCCTTGATACCCTCAAGTAGCTCAGGGATAATTACATAGGTATCTTTTCTGATAGGAAGCTGAATATAAAGTGAAGTCCTTTGAAAGAATATGTGATTAGATATTGTTGATTTACATGATTTAAGTAACTATTATTGGTTATCTTCTCAAAAATTTGAAACTTCACTTTCACTTTTAGTTTCCAAATCTGCAAGTATCTAGGTAGCTTAAGTTCCAACAACCCTCTTTTATTAACACTACAGTTTCTTCTAGAGATGTCGATTATAATTGTATATATCTTTAAAAACTTATCTTTCTTAGTTTAATACCTCTTTGATTAATGTCTGCTCTGCAAGTAACTTGTTGTAAATCATCTAGAAAATACTGCTCGCGCAGTACTTCTTATGTTTAGGGATGCATCACTACGCAGGCAGTATTTTGTAGATAATTTAAGTCAATATATATTCGTAACCACAAACATCAAAGACTGCGCAAGCAGTATTTTGTTGATTTACATAATTTAACAACCCTCTTTAATAAACACTACAGTTTCTTCTACAGATGTCAATTATGGTTATATGTATCTTTAAAAGCTTATCTTTACCTCCTCGCATGAAACTTTCCCGTCTTTTTTTTCCAAATTGGACATCCACCTAATTCCATACTGCCTATACAATCTTCCTAATGGAATAAGTTAATGAATAATATGTATTTTTACAATCGTATAGATGATACACCATCCACAAAATTCTGCTTGTGCAGTAATTAATGTCTGCTCTACAAGTATCTTATTAATGCAAATCATCTAGAAAATACTGCTCGCGCAGTACTTCTTATATACAGGCATATATCACTGCGCAAGCAGTATTTTGTAAATAATTTAAGTCAATATATAGTCTTATCCACAAGCATCCACGACTGCGCAAGCAGTATTTTTTTGATTTGCATTCTTTAAATAATTATTATTGGTTGACTTATGTTATCTTCTGAAGAATTTGAAACTTTAGTTTCATCTCTAGTGTTCAAATCAGCAAGTATCTAGGTAAACTAAGTACTCATGATTGATCAAGATTATTGAATGGTCATTTAAATTTGTCCAATGGTTATGATCGTTCAAGTTTATTTAAGGTCATCCAACGATCGTTCAAAATTATCCAATGGTTATACAAAATCAATTAAAGTCGCCCAACCAAGAACCAAGTGAATTTTCTGAATTTTATTTTATCATTAAAAGTTAAAGATAATGAGAAACTGCATAAGTATTATTAAAACATTTGTTTCATAAAGTTCTTAACTCGAGAAAAAATTAATAATTTTTACATTTTTTGCCTATTGCTAATAAACTATAGGAGTTTTTGCGTAAACCTCATAGTTTTCAAGAAAAATATAGGGAAAGTTATTATTATGATGGCCAGAACACCATTTTTTTGATTGGAATGATAATTTTTTATTTGCATAAAAGATAAGAGGCTGAAGATGAAGTGCTTTCTGGTACTGTAAAGATCTTTGAAAGAATGTGTGATATATTTTCAAGCGAAGTGGATATTTTTTTACAAATAATAGTAAGTTCACTTTTTGACATACCAATTTAATCAGCTCTTTTCTGATATAGACCTTTGTTGTAGTAACTTAAGGGTAATAATTAGTAGAAAACAAGACAAAATAACGATACTATAACCTGATAAAAGATAAAGAGCAGATTGTCAGACCAGACAGATATTAACATTGCAACACAGCGACCTAATGAGGTTACTTTATTTTACTTATTTTACTAAATTTCGCATCGCAAGTTAAGATGCGACGTAATGATAAGGAAATTGATTATCAATTAATTAGCAAGCCTCTCTTGGAAAAACGTATTAGGACGAGAAGAAGCAATTATTATAAGTGAGGCGAAATTAGCTACTAAACCACATGCAAATTTATTTATTAGTACCAGGAACGCCCGCCGCGGCGGGAAAAATATTTTTGAAATTCCTGCCGGAGATTGATGGGATCCGTGCGATGGGAATTCCGCAAAAGGCCATTACCGCGAAAAAAAAAAAGAGAGGAAAGAGTCGCCATCCCCGATTATGCAAATAATGCCTATTAATAGGTCGTGGAACTCCTCTCTTTTTTCCGTCTCATTTTTCTGAAAAAGGGTTTACGACGCGATGCGCTCGAATTGCACGATAAACATGCGCAATTAGTCGCCTCGATTTATGTGCGTGCTAAATTAGATAGTTCCCTTACCAGATCTTGATAAGCGATATTAGAGATTCCGCGGTTAATTAATAACAAGTTCACATAGGAAATTTGTGTCCGGACACTCGCCGGATTAAAAGATTACCCGTCATTAGAAAAATGGAGGCGCAATGATTTGTTAGCAGAAAATTACCATTCCCGACTAATGAGGAGATTATGCGTTGTGTGTACTATAGGAAGTGGGAATTCATTAACTTTCCGGTTGATTTTTTTTTTCGTTTCTTGAGTACTTTTTTTTGGAATACTCACGCGTCGGCACTTATCCAAAGACCCTACAAGGCGAATGGTAAATGATGATTTATTTGCAACGGAAAGTCTTCTCCAGAATGAAATATGATGTGTACTCCTATTGTGTGCAAAATTATATATTCAAAGTTGTTTTAAAAGTCTTTATCTTCCTATTCAATTAATAGTTATGATAACATAAAATAATAGCTCTTATAGCAATAGCTATGTTGGGCTATCGGCCTCGTGGTTTTTTCACTGCAATTTTTGAGTATTTATGCGTGTGTAAATGAGCTAATTACTTTAAAGCATAGGTTTTCAATGTGGGTGATAATAATGCCACCTTGTGGGCGTTTGAAATTTTTGGGAAGGGTGATTAGTAGAACTCCCAGAGAAAATTAGGGGGCGTTGGGATAGAGCGACACAGATGGTAAATAAAATTATGATAGGGGCTCTAGAAAAAAACTTATTCTCAAAATTGGCGTTGAGCAAAAGGAGGTTGAGAAACTATGCTTTAAAGGATAAGTCTAAAGGCGAAGAGTACTAGTCACCCAATCAAACTATGATAACTCTTATATTTTATCAGAAATAATATATTGTCGTCGTTGAATGTAATAACACGGATACATACACATGCAATAATAACAATAATAATAATGCGATAAGATCTAAGCGCATTGATTGCAGATAATATCTGCAGGCAATTACTCACACGCCATTGAGTACGTGTTCCACATCCTCATAACCATACTTCTCTCTTAAGAGTCCCACCGGTACGGTGGGGGCGGTTACGAGCCACTGATCTAATGTTTCCATTATTTATTGCAAACATTACGTAGAATAAATAAACACGGCGCGGAATTTATTGAGATCAGATTTCTGGCGTCCGCTACGGCGATAAAATGAATGTTTTCAGATGCTCGGCGATTTATATCAGTTTTGAATGACGCCGCCGCCCCCGCGAAATACCGCCGGCGGGCCCAGGGCTAATAACCCCGACATACTACTTACGTCGAACGGAAATATAATACGCCGAGATCTTCATCTCCATCTCTCCGCGACGTCTCAATTTATTATTGCGTCCACAATTCGCCGGATGATCCGACGGATTGCGGCCTTCAATTAGACGTTTTGATTAATTAATTAATTAAACTCTCGGTTATTTTATAAATGGATCTGATACACCATCAATGAAGACTGTTTTCGGGCGGGCATAATTGGCTGGTTATTACCGGTCCGCCATTAGCGGCCGGCGAAATTGTTTCGACAAAGCGCGGCCCGAAAATACAATTACATTAGTCACGGTAGTTAATTACGAAATTTATTATCTAATTCGAGACATTTGAATGAAGCAAGGATAGATTGATCGGCGCGATTGTTTCTTTGTTTGTATTTTCGTGTGAAAAAAGACATGAAAATGGCTGTGTTTACATAAAAAAATGGAATAATTTAATTTGGTAGATAATAAAACAAACCATAAAAGTGATGATGTGGCTATCATAGTACTTTCCCTCTAATTTACTCGAAAACTATGAGGTTTACGCAAAAAAGTTATTCTTAATTTGAACATAATTAAGAACTCCTAGAAAATTCAAATAAAACCTCGAGAAATTACTAGAAAATTTAAGAAATTTGTAAAAAACCTGGAAACAATCTAAAATCAAGAAATTATTCTTCTAATTTAAAAGAGATAATTCTAGAAAATCCCGATAAGATAAAGAAGAATTAGTGGAAAATTCTTGAACTAGGAAGGGAAGTTGTTAAAAGATTCTTGAAAACTAAATATATATCAATATGTAAAGAAACTGCTGGAACATATTTAAAAAAAAGTAAGTAGTTTTAGTAAATAATAGAAGAAAGTGTGCCGAGAAAATCTATAAACCTAGAAAAAAATCTGCTGGCAGTGTCGAAGAAGTGTCAAATAAAGTTCAGGTTAGCTCTGAGCTTTCTATAATTTTCCACCCAATTTTTTATGTATTTTTTTGGAAATTCTAAATGTTTTCAATAGTTTACGATAAGGTAAGGAAAGAAAAGGCATTAGAAACCTTGAAGAAATTTTTTCGAATCTAATAGAAGAGAAATTCTAGGAAAATTTTTTAATAGAACAAAGCAAGAAATATAGTAGAAATCCTGAAACTATGTAAAAAATAAATAAATTTTTGACAAAATAAAGAAGACTAAGCAAAAATGGTCTGGAAAGTAAGTAAAAAAAATTTGAAAAGTTTCCTAAGAAAAATCTCTTAATCTGGAAGGAAATGTGCTAAAAAAATCTACAAAATTCTGTAACTTTAAAGAAAAATATCAAAATATGGAAGAAAGTAATTTCTAATAAAAAAATATCGTGAAGGAATAATTTAAAGACAAATGACTGGAATATTCCAAAAATTATATAAACCTACAAGAAATTCTCGTCATTAATTTGGAACAGATATTTTCGAAAAATTGATGAAAAGTAGCTAGAAACCTTAGACGTCCATAAGAGAAATTTCTAGAACATTTTAGAAGCCTCCAAACAAATTCTAGAGTGGAGAAATTGTGCAAAAATAGATTAAATAAAACAAGTAATCATAAAAATCTATAAGCATCGAAAACGAATGTCGATATTTGAAGAAAAAAATACGAGAAAATTTAGCTAAAATAAAATTTTAAAAATAGAAAGAAAAATAGCAAAAAACTAATTCTAAAATTCTAGAGAATCTAAACAAATTCTCGAAATATGAGTGAATATACATAGAAAACTGAGATAAAATTGTTGAAGAATTCTAGAACGCACGAAGAATAATCTAATAATTTACAATTAATGAGAAAATTTAATGCAACAAAGTGTTTAAGAAAAATTTGTGGAAAATTCTAGAAACCTTGAAGAAAAATTTCATAATCTGGCAGAAGAGATTTCTAAAAAATTGAACAAAGCAAAAATTAGTCGAAGATTCTTAAAAACTGGATGAAGAATAAATAAAAAAATCAAGAAATCTGTAATAAAAATATCCAAAAAACTTTATAATTCTCAATGACTATTCTTACAATTTGGCAAGAGAATTTTAAACAAAATCCGCTAAATTGAGCAAAGTGTGCAAGAGGAATTTGGAAAATTCTGTAAAAAAGAAGTTTCCAGAAAATGTCTAAAGCACCAAGAAATTTCTCTTAATTTAGAAGAGTAATTCCTGAAGAAAAGGCAAAACAAAGCAAGAAATGGTTAAAAATAAGATTCAAAAATCTCAAGATTTAAATATATCGTTGATTCCTGCAGCATCTACATCGTTATACATTTTTGAATCACTTATGTTTTTAAAATGACAAGTGTCTCGTCGAAACTATAGTCAGCAAAGATTAAATCCAGTTATACAGACAAACTATTAAGTATTTAAATATATCTTAGAATATTCAATTAAAGTAAAGCAGAAGAAGGTAAACAATTCCTAAAAATTAAAACTAAAATTGTTAACAGTTTTTTTGAATGCTCGACAAAAATTGTAACATGCATGTGGAAAATCCTTTAAAAGTTCCGAAAAATTAAAGCAAAGCATCGTGACAAATGTATGGAAGTGTTTTGGAATATTCATAAAGTCTAAAATTAATTGCTAGAAAATTCTGGAAAGGAAATTCTCGCAACCTGAAAGAAAAAAAAAACTTTAAATATTTATAGAACATAAAGCATTATTATAAAAAGAAAAAATAGGGTAAAAATCTAGAACCCACTAAATAAAATAAAAATCTTTGAAAAAACGAGATGTTAGAAAACTTTTGAAAACTGGAAGGAATATTTTTCTCGCATTCTAAAATAAAAGAAATTCTAAAAAAAAATAGATAAACTAAAGCAAAAATTGGAAAAAAAATGTTTTCGTTTTTTCAAGGGTTCTATAACTATCCCAGCAACTTATGTAATTAAGATTTCTAGAATTTGCCTGTGATTTTTAGATTCGTATAATATGTCAACAGTTTCTCTTACTTTTTAGGATTCTAGAATTTTTCCAGCATTTTATTCTAGACTTCTATGTTTCACCATTTTTTTTTTCGAGGGTTTAATAATGGCCACAGCAACATGTATCTAGATTTCTAGAATTTTTCAGCAACTTATTTTCTAAATTTATGTAATATTTCAGCAATTTCTTCTTCTAGAATTCCCTAGCAAATTGTATCTAAATTTTCAGGATTTTATAATTATTAATTATCTTTAGATTTAAATAATATTTCAGCTAATTTCCCTCTTTTCGGAGGTATTAATTCACCCAGCAACTTGTAACTAGGTTTATAGAATATTTCGCCAATTTCTTTTGTTTTTGATGGTTCTATAACTAACACAGCAACCTGTATTTTGATTTCTAGAATTTTCCAATTTTTTATTTTTCAATATTTATATAATATTTCAATATCTCGATATCCTAGAACTTACTAATATATTTTTTTTCTGGATTTCTATAATTCAGAAATGTCTTATTTTTTGGAGGGTTCTAAAATTTTATCAATTTCTAGGATTAAGCAGTTTTTCTATGTTTATATAATATTTCAACAATTTCTCGTCTTCCAGAGAATTGTAGAACTTGTATCCAGACTTCTAGAATTCTTCAGCATTTTTTTCTAGATCTTCATATTATTTCAAATATTATTTTCTTTTCGAGGTTGTAGAATTCTCTCAGTAATCTTTATAAAACTATCAGCATTTTTTCTAGATTTAAAATGGTGATGTTGCCATCATAATACTTTTCCTATATTTTTCTGGAAAACTATGAGGTTACGTTTCTTAGTAATTTGTTCATTTTGAAATTCTCTACAATTATTTGTTATATAAATTTCATGTAGATCCAATAATTTAATAGCAATTGGCAAAAAATGTTAAAATTTTCTATTTTTATTTTTGTTCCTTGAGAAATAGGAATTTTATGAAAAATATGTTTTAAAAAACTTGTTTAGTTTCTCATTAGCTTTAACTTTTGTTTGAAAAGTTTTGTAATATTTTTCATATTTAGAAAAATATCAACAAATAACAAAAAAAAACGTCTAGAGTAAACAACTTCCGGTTGTTGAATGTTCACCAAAAGCTTTTCAGTTCCAGTTTTTAATGATAAAACCTCAAGATACAGCGCCCACAGACATTTTCACGCACGAAAACAATACATCCCCTATATACTTAGTATATAGAGAAAGTAAAAAGTAGAGTTAGATCTCAATTGTATAAGAAATACTTTTAGTGCAATCTAAAGTGAAAATTTCCATAATGATAGTTAACCTCCGTTAGGAGACAGAACCCTAAGAAGATAGATAACTTTCCTTAGTTATTAGTCTCTTATACTATAAAGTATATAAAAATATTAAGAGGTTAAATATGAAGTTATTAAAGAAGCATAGCACAACATTCTATACATTACGTTAAATTGAATTGTTATGGATATTAGTGTTTATAAATAATGTCGGTTCGGTGTGAGAAATAAAATAATTAGGAAAATAAGCAATAACTAAAATTATTTATCTGCCGTAAAATCAGTACTCTCTTGATCGTAAACGTCCGACCACTATTTTTTTTAAAGTGAAATTAACGTAAACTAACCTGCCCGGCTGTAATTATGGTATATGACCAGCGCCGACATTACCACAGGAAGATTATTATTTTATTACGCAATTAGGAGCGAGATAAGTAGCTCTATAGGAAATAGGTGTAGCCATCTGTCCATAATAAAAGTGATACCGAAAAGTAGAAGAAATAGAGGAGTTCCGTCCGTAGTACCGCGGTACGCTTTCGGTTTCATACACAAGAGGAAAGACGGGGGCTTAAGATAAAACGGGGCATATTTAAAAGTAATATGTCATCGGCGACGTGCGAGATATGTTAATTCAGATATCACGCGTTAACATCTTCAGTTGTCGAAGCGCCGTAAATATCTGTAGCGCCTTTGAAACTGCTCGGATGTAAATTGGCGGCGATTTCATTGAGGAAACCATAATATTTGAGATTAGGCTCTCTCTCGCTTTGCCAGCGCTCGTAATGTGTTGATTGCGTTTTACGGCCTTGGTTTAATATGCAAACCGTCCAGACCGACACATCCTTCAATTAACAATTATTATTCTAAGACCTCGAACTTGTATTCACGAGCAAATTGTAACGCTAGACACATTTTGGGTAACTGCACATTTTAGAAATACAATCTACAACGCTTTTACTATCTTAACATTAAAACATCCATCAACATGAATCTCACATAAACACTGTATTAAAGAGTATATTCGATACATAGATTAACTGAAAGTTAACGCATTTATGGTTAGTTAAAAGTGCATGAAGCTTCTCACGCCCATTTGGAGGAATAAAAAATAGGGTTCTAATCTTCAAAAACCTTGTTTGTAATTGTCCAAACAGTTATAACTTATATCCTTCCAATTATATATTAAATTTCTAAATTCGAAAAATTTTGGACAGTTTTGGACACTTTTAGAAAAAAATTGTAAGACATAAGGAAACTATTATTTTTATTGATTTGATGATGGATGTACAGAAAATTTACACATTTATGGATAATTTAAAGTGCATTAAGCTTCTTACGACCATTTAGAGAAGTAAAAATAGGGTTTTATCCTTTAAAACGCTTGTTTCTAATTGTCCAAACAATTATAAGTTACATAAGAGTTCTACTCTTTAAAAAAACTTGTTTGTAATTGTTCAAGCAATTATAACTTACATCCTTCCAATTATATATTAAATTTCTAAATTCGAAAAATTTTAGACACTTTTGGACACCTTTAGAAAAATTGTAAAGCATAAGCAAACTATTCTTTTCATTGAATTGATGATATTCGATGAAATAAATTCTCACTTAACCCGTGGTGAAACTAATTAATTTTCTAATTATTTGATGATGTTGTTACTTGAAGAAACTCCAGTAAGCACTTAAATTATATAAAACACTCTTCAAACATCCGTGCTTTATTAATACTGTTTTATTAATAAATCATTTATTTTGAGTAATTTTAATTTAATTATGTCAAAATAAGAAATTAATGATCTATGAATTTTAGTAGTAAAATCTTTTTAGAATTTAGCTGACACAATGTTTACTTCAAAGACACTTTCGTTCTTAATATCACACTAGAAAACTTTTTATATTAACTAAGAAATTATCTCATTTATATATGAGATTTAAAATAATGTTCCATAAAAATATTAGTTTAAAATATGCAAGAACTGGTGTTTTGTTCGTAGTTAAATTATAAATTATTTTAAATATAATGTATTTTTTTCAATCAAAAGAAAATAAACAATTGTATATATTTATAATACGTAGAGTAATAACTTTGAATCGATTCACAATAAAAAAAAAACAATTTTATGAGAGTTGTTAGGATTTTATGGGGCCATTCCATATGGTAACAATTACTTTACAGCAGAAGAAATTATGCGAGTTTATAAATCGAATTTTATGGTACACCACGAGTTGAGTTGTGGACGCAATAAAATTTGATACTATTCAAGACACAATAAACCAAACAAACTACCTAAGGACGTCGTATAAAATTCGATTCGTCACACATTAACCGCAATCTGGTGTGATTTTAAGTGTTGCATATTTAATCTGCGTAACGCTTAAATGACAGTGACATCTGGAGTTATGCGATATAATAAATTAGCTGAAAATATTTGTTAGAGCACCCTCTCGGTTAACCATTGGGCGCTCTCAGGTACACCAATTTTATTGTAAATAGAAAATAGTCTAAAACTAGCACCAGTAAAATAAACACCCTAAGAAGACAATTGTAGTATTATCATGACGAAACCAAATAAAAATGGGAGTACACATAATTATGTATGATTTATTAAAATTCATATTTAAATAATTAGAAAAAATATTTCGTAAAATCTACAACAAATGAGTCTTATTAAGACTACAAGAAACGAATCACTTTTGAAACAACTACTTCTCTAATGAGTGACTATACTATGGTAAATTTGGAATAAGAAATGAATTTAGTTGATGTACTTTTGTATCATATTATGATATGATGAACAAATAAATAATAATAAGAATCCAAAGTTCTCGAAGAAAATTTTCGCATGTTAAACAAGAAATTACCGGAAAATTACAATATGATAAAGTAAGAAAAATTGAAGAAATATCATGGAAAAGTCTAGAGATGGGAAAGAGAAATATGTTTAATGTTTGAAGCCATCACTTTATGATACATCTTGAATCAGGAACTTTAAATGAAAATACACTTCGTTGATATCACACACAGGATTTATTACGTGACTATAGTCTCAACCTTTAAAAGGCCATCACTGTACATTTAATAATGATATCAACGAAGTGTATTTTCATTTAAAGTTCCTGGAAAGAGAAATGATTGGAAAATACTAACATTGCTAAAGAGAAGTTTCTTGAAAATATCAACATTTAAGGTAAGAGGTGCTAAAAAACTATATTTACGTTAGAGTAGATTAAACTGATTACTGACTATCAAGAAAAAAATGTTAAATGCTGAAACGACAAAATATAAATAATTGAGTTAATGTTCAGATAAGTTAAAAAGAAATTTCTCTGAAAATAATGATAAATTCTATAAATTTAGAATTAAATTAGAAATTGGTGGACAGTTCTAAAACCCTTCAAGAAAAATGTGTAATTTACAAGAGATATTCTTAAAAAAGATAATTGAAAAAATGGTTAGAAAACACTCTAAGAATATCATTGCAATAGTAATGTCAATAAGATAATAGTTATTTAAGGTACAAGTGTAAAAAGTGATGCTTTATTGCACGAACTGGCGTTTAAAAACACGAGCGAGGAACGAGCGAGTTTTTTTAAAGCCAGGAGTGCAATAAAGAAACTTTTTACACGTGTGCCTTACAAAATTTTATCTTCGATCGTAAAGAATTTCAAAGAATATATTCTTATGAGTAATATTTTAAAGTAATTTCAATAATTCAATTAATGAAAACATATTTTACCCACAGTGCACTAATGAAAGCGTTACTTAGCAACCAGTAAACAAGTTGCACAAATGTCGGCCGCCATTATTATTTATGGAAAAAATGTTCACTTTATTGTAATCGCTTCGACTTGCATTAAATGAAATCTTCAGAGTTCTTAATTCTGCCATTTGGTTTGTATTATATATTTTATTTATAGTTTATTAGTTATTTGTATCAATTAATAAAAAATTAAGTTTTTCGTCGAAAAATATTCATCTGTCAAATTTGACAATTCTGTGCAATAAAAACAGTTTGACATTACCGTGCAATAAAAACGTAAAAAAGCACTAGTGCTTTAAAAAGCCACTTTTACAATGAAAAATGATGCAAAAAGCGTCTACTTTCTTTACGATCGTAGATAAAACAAAGAATCATGTCAAATTCCCAATAATTGAAAAATTGTAAAAAATTATAGAAGCCTGAAAGAAACATTTTTAGACTCTTCTAGAAGTACTAAAACACTTTAAAAATCTTGAGCAAATATTTGTAAAAAATAAATAAAATTGAATAACAATTTTGCAAGAATAAAACAGAAAATTCTGGAATTATGTAAATGTTTCTAGAATATTTTTCTTGTTCTATCCACCATTTAAATAATCATTTGTATTAAATATTGTTATTTTATTAACTATATCAGAAATGGTAGAAAGGTGATACAAATTATTTCGTAAATATTAAGTTAACTTAATGAAATATTAAAAAATATATTAAAATTAATAAATATTGCGCTCCGTAACACAATGACTTATTATTTCATTCACAAATAAAACACTTTTTTAACTTTGTATAACACTGACATTATTAAGTGACTATAGTTTCGACAATTTTCCCAACATCTATTTGTTAATGGTCAACTATAAAATGCCATCTGAAAATTGACAACAATCAACCGTCAACTATTAAGAATCATTTGTCAAGCAGTATTAAGGCTTGTTTAGAATGAGGCACTTGGTTGGTCAGTATAAAATATCGTGAAACCAACCAATTGTCCATTCTAAACAACCCTTAGTATTCACAACGTGAACCAAATTCAATAAATGTCAAGCAGTAATTTAAAAGTAGCAAATTTCAACTACTAAAATTTGTTGATTATCAACATTTTTAATTGTCAATTACATTTGTTTTCTGTTGCTAATCAGCTACTAACTGTCACTTGTCAATTGATATTTTTTTGGTGTCAACCGTAACTTGATAGAAAGAAATGTTATCCTTTTTTGGTAAATTATGAAATTTATCATTTATATGTAATTAGCCATTTGTTAAATAAAAACTATCTTCTCTGTCAATTATCAAGTATTAATTGTCATTTACAAACGGCACATTGTTAAATAAGTGTTAACTGTTAAGGGCCTACTATCGATTGTCATGTATCAACTACCAACCACCAAAAGTCATCTGTTAATTAATAATAAATAAGCGTATCATATGTCAAGTATAATTGCTATCTAATAATGAAAATTAACAAATTTCATTCACAAATTGTCAGAAGTTATTTATAATCTATCAACTATAATTGTTATTATCAACAGTCACTTGTCAAGTTTTTAACTTTTAATTCTTTATTATGAACTGTTAACTGCAATTTGTCAGCAACCAATATGTCATCTGTCAACTATAAAATTTCTCATTTGTCAACTGCAAATAATCTCTAGTCAGCCGAAAAATATTTTATTTCAACTATTATTTACTTCATTTTGTATTTACCTTCTAATTACAAAGTTTTTACAATAATAATAGTAATAAGTGAGAAAGTTATCCAAGAAAAAAATCTCTCATAAATTGACAATAGTTAATTGCTAGCAGCCATGGTTACTTAGAATAGAAAAAAGAACTGTCAACTGTTCATGGTCAATTTTAGATTGTCACTTATCACCTACCTAAAGATTATCTATTTTACAGTAGACAACAAACAACCGTTAACTTTTAAATATGAATTATCAACTGGTAATTACTAACTTCTTAGACTACAGCAGAGACTGAACATTTTGCAGAAGATTAATATTGATTATCAGGACATAAGAATAATAACTAACTACGAGAGTCAGAAAACCAACCTCACGGAAAAAGTCTATCCAACAAGGAGTTAGACAATGATGTATTCACTCCCCAATGCTACTCAACATCTACTCGGAATATATTTTCCGGGAAGCATTGGAATTGAGACGACAGGAATAATAATCAATGGACGACCTATCAACAACATTAGCACTGTTAGCAAGCGATCTAGAGGGTCCACAAGTAATGATGAATAATAGAGTAGCAACAACAAGTGGAGAATACGAACTTCACATAAACAATACCAAGACCAAAATGATGGTAATATCCAAGCAGAATATTATTAGCAGCCAACTAGTGGTGGATAATAAAATAATAGAACAGGCCCCACACCTTAAATAATAACTTGGAATCAAAATTAATACCAAATCACACATCGAGACGACATCCTGCTAAGTATCGAGCAAGCGAGAGATATTTATTAAACTTAAGAAGCTGAAACAGCCCAGAGCCTCTCCTTAAATCTCAGAACAAGAATGGTACATTGTTACGTTTTCCCAGTAATTCTATACAGACTAGAAAGATGGACTGATTGGAAGCCTTTGAGATATGGGTCTACAGACGGTAGTTAAAAATCTCCTGGGTGAACCACATCACGAACAAAATGGCTCTAGAAACAATAGATAAAGAACTGGAAATCCTATTCAGTTCACAACTACCAACACTAATTGGTAAATGTAAACTGGCATTTAGCAACTTCCGAGTACCACCTCTCATTTGTTAACCATCGACTATCAATTATCTTATCAATCACGAATTGCGAGTTTTCAATTGTCAATTGGAAACAACAAATGTTGAGATTTCACCAAATGTTTTTTTTTTCAGTAATCTTTACTATTGTTTAAAATCATCAATATTTTTAAAGGAAATTTCATTTCAACGTAAATATTTTTGTTTCAAAACTTTGTTTGACAATAGTAAATTGTTTTTGTTTTTAAAACTTGGTTTGACAATAGTAAATTGTTTTTGTTTTAGGAATATGCAAATGTTTTTTTTTTCATAAATTTCTATAATGAGAAATTGTTTTCAGCATAAATTATTGTTTAAATTATTTGGGAAAAATAAAAAAAAATTTTTTCTAAATGTAAAAACTATTAACAAAACATTAATTGAAGCAATAATTGTTAAAAATAATGGAAAATTAATTTATGTTTAAATTTATAAAGAAAAAGGAAAAAGCATAAACGAAGGATTTGTGTATCACTTTTTTTTAAATTTAGGAATATAAAATTTATTCCTTTGTCACAAAACTAAGTTTTCGACAATTATCAATGTTTTTTTAACATTTCGGAATTGAATAAAATACGAAATAAAAAGTACGAGTACGATAGGGCAATAATTAATTTGTTGGGATAGGTCAAGAGTACGCCAAGACAATGCATAATGTATTAACCTAGGTCAAGAGTACGCTAGGTTAATGCGTCATTTATTGTGGTAGGTCAAGGGTACGCTAGGATAATACACTATTCCTTAAGGTAGGTCAAGAGTACGCTAAAACAATGAATAATATATTAGCCTAAGTTAAGATTACGATAGGGAAATAATTAATTCATTGGGATAGGTCGAGAATGCAAGGACGATGGGGTAGGTCAATAATATGCTAAGGCAATGACTACTGAATTAGCAGTTTATTGAGGTAGATTAAAAGAGGGTTAGGGTAATGAATCATGTATCGGAATAAGTGAGAAGCAAAATTATTTTAAAAAATCTCCAAACGTTTCTAGCAGTTATTAAATATGATTTATTGTATTTTTTAGTTATTTCCAAATGATCTTTCAATAATCTTTATTGCTTTACTCTATCATTTTGAAAGTTTAGCATTGTTGATTTAAATTTTTTAAGCATAATAAATTAAGGTTCTTTTAATTTATTTCAACTTATGGTGATATTTGATGGATTAATATTTGACTACATAAGCATCAATTGTCAATTGCCGCCTTACTTGAAACAATAATACTATCTATTAACTTTAATATATAATTGTTAGAAATATATTTTTTAAGTTACGTGAATATTATTATATAGTAAATTGTATTCAAAATATTATCAATTTCTTCACAAAATTGTTTTTATTAACTACATGTACACTTCGAACACAAAGTGTTAATAAAAAATATTTTGCAAAGAAAGTGATAATATTTTGAATACATTTTTTTTATAATTGTTAGTTTTTATAACTAAAACAACAGTATCAGTAACAGTTATATATAAATGTATTTTCAACTATTAACAACCAAAATATTGACTTTAATATGTTATGGACCAACAGTCAATTTTCAGTCGCCATTTTTATTAATCAGGTACTGACAGTAATTTGTAAACAGTTTATTATTTAGTACATCAATTGTAACTTGTAAGCAATTTTTCAATAAAATATCAATTATAGTTTACTAACTTTTAACTGGCATTTATATCTACTATCAACCATTAAATAACAACTAACAACTTCAAACTGTGATTTTTATTAAAAAAATACCCAATTATTAGCAAAAAATATATCTGAAACTTTTCTGGTTTTCCTAAATTTCTCATCACACCTATCGATTACTTTTTAGGAAATTGAAATAAATAAGTCTTTAAGGTTAGTTTACATATCTGAAGTAATGCACTAACTCATCCAAAATTATAGTTGAAGCTTGAAGCCATTACTTTGTGATACATTTTGAAAATTAGGACGATAAATAAAATTCACTTTGTTGTTATCACACACGGTTTTTATTATTAGTGATCGGTTTCAACCATTACACGGTCATTTTCAAACTACAATTCTACAATTGTAGTTTGAAAATGATCATGTAATGGTTGACAATGGTTGACAAAGTGAATTTTATTTATCGTCCTAATCATCCAAAATTATATTTGATGATTGATTTGATCCTAATGGAAAAAAAATACGTTAGAAGAAGTAAGGCATGAAACAGATTTACTTCTGCCAATGTAATCAAAAATTATGATTTGTTAGTATATAAAACAAATATATTTTAAGTTAATTACTCGCGATGTTTAAATCATATTAATTCCAATATTATAGATGAAGTTTAAAAGGAACAATTTTTCTTATATCATTTTAGGTTTATCTGGTTATTCTATAATGCCTAAAGTAGAAAAAACTATTACAATAAAATACCCAAAAGAATATTTAATAAATATATATATTTTTTTAATTTCAAATGCTTTAATTTGAAGAAAAAAAGATTACTTTAAATTTTTGATAGCACAGTTTAAATTTGGAGAAATTCTAAATATATGCTCATCATCCTGCACTTAAACGAAAACGAAATTAATGTATATTTTCATATACACGTAGCAAAATTTCAAACGTAATCACCAAACACGGTTTTTCTATTAAAGCATTATACAACACATTACGTGGCAGCTCGTCAGGTCCACGATGATCTGCGCATTTTTTTTTTCACTCTACTCACTAAGCGAAGACAGGCTTTTGTTTTTGTCTGGGGATGTGTTGAAATTTTTCGGGCTGGCGAGAGGAAGAGCTCCGCCGATGGGAACGCCGGCTTACCTGAAACAATAACAGAAAAAACAAATTAAGACGTGTCCGCGGTAATTAACGTGCGAGAAAACTTCATGAATGGTTTGTTAGAACAGCGTGGCCAGTTTATTATTGCGCGATTGTGTCAGGTGATGATTTTGATTACGCTTTAATTTCGCGAACAATGCCATTAATTGGATGATGGATTGTTTGTCTAAGATGAAACGGTGTTAACCTTTACGAGCTGGATCGTCTACTTTGGATCTGGTTTGTTGTTCGGTTGCAATTCATTCCTGTCCGGTTGTTAGCGCTCGAATTGAACCGGAGCAGAAGACGTGTGGGTTAATGTTGATGTTATGAAGGTGGTGTGGTTGATTGAAGTGCGTTAGAAATTTTGATTTTAAAGCAGTAAAAAAAATAATTAAACATGGATTTATATAAATATTTACATTTCAAAGATTTTAGGAAATGTAGAGAAACCATTAAAATAATAAAGTTACTAGAATTATTCTAGTAACATCATTATTTTAATGGTTTCTCTACATTTCCTTAAATCTTTGAAATCTAAATATTTATATAAATCCATGTTTATTATTGGTTTATGAGTTACTTGAAGAGAAATTTCAATTAATAAAATACGTTAGAATTCACATTCTTCACAATTTATTTTGTATTTACTAGATGTACATTTCAATGACTATGTGCTCAGTTAGAAATTGATAATGAGCACTTAGTACTCGAAATGTACACCTAGTAAATACAAAATAAATTCTAACGTGATTTATTAATTACTAAAATTAATTATACACATCATTTTTTAAGAGAATGAATGAGAAATAGTGTTGTATCCTTCCAGGATATTAACATCGATGAATGAGAAAGTAATTCCTTTACATAACCACAAACATCAATGAAGGAGAAAATAATTTCTTTACTTAACCACAAATTTAATTTTTGTATATATAATGTTTTTGGTATGGGATTTTCTAGAAATACATCTCGCGTGTTTATTTGAGAGTTGTCTCGGCGTTTTGACGACATCGCATTCGCCATCTTCAGGAGCTCTAGTAGTTAAAATCGCAAAAACCTCAAATTTAACAATTTCTGTTTTTTTTTAAATATTTATTTGCAGTAACCCTGGTATATACAAAATTATTATGTAATTATGATAAAATATTTCATTTTTACAAATAACCACTACTAATTATCTCGCATGCGTCAATTTCCGCCACATTCTGTTAAATATTACGCTTTATTTAAATATGCACGTGATATATTTATTATAATTAAAATTATTAAATTCTAGATTTCACCTGATTAATATACATGGAAATAACGGTATGCAATATAAATATAATAAAATTTAATATACACACTCATTACGATTGGCATTCATTTCGTCCGCATGAAATATTCATTAAATGCAGCGTACACGTACGTAAACATCTCAAAAATTTGATAACCGTTTATTCCAGACGGAAAAAATATATTTAATGTGTTTACGTGCATTGCATAATATATATTTAATAATCGTAATTTATGTACGTATTGAAAATAATTGCTTATTCATAAGTTAATGCGCCAATTGAAAGAATTTTTAACTTAAATGTATTCAATAATTTTCCTACCAATTTCTACATTGAAAAAAAATATACATCGAGCATAAAATTCATATCTTTAAGGGGTAAGGCCACTCTAGAATTTGTAAAAAAATGATTTTTTTTTTGGCTTAGTAGTATAGTTTAAAGTCTTAAGAATATGGGAAATGTATTTTAAAGCCGCGCGGAAATATTTGACAGTTGAAAATTGTCAAAACAATTGGTGAAGCAAATGAAACTGTGTGAAAAATAAGTATGAAAAGCACAGAAAAAAAAGAGCAAAATTAATCTTCTAAAAATTATCACGGATTTATTGTCTCCGATGATGGATCGTGGAGAAAACGCGGTTTTTCGTCATTCTTCCGCTTGGTAACGCTTATCGGTTGTTTTCAATTCCGTTGCGTGGTCGATGGCTCCAAAATCAACTTCCAGTGGATAAGTGGTGTTGGATATTGCAGCTAATATGACCATGTGTGTATTCAACAACGGCTTATTTAGCATAATAAAAGTTATGCAGGTCCTGGGAATAAAAATCGGACAAAACTGCTACGATTTTTGCGACGAGTGCCGCATCCAGTTATCCGAGCGCGCGCTGACTGATGCTGCAAAAGAGGTTCGAATGGCGCAGAAATCAACAAGAAAGGATCAGGACCTTGAGAAAATGAATCTGGAAGGCCAATTTTATGGCGCAGGCATTGCAGACTAGAGATAAATACATTATTTCTATGAAAAACTATGAGTCAAAACTTTAATCGCGTTTTTCTCAAAACCATGTTTTTTAAAATCGGGCGAAATCTGAAATACGAATTAATAAATCAGTCTAAATATGTTTATTCCTTAATCCACATAAGAAACACTACAAAAATACGAAGGCTTTTTGTTTTAAAGTGCTTCATTCCTTTTTTATGAACGTTTTTATACGAGGATTTAAACCCGAAAAATAAACTTTTTTTTCAAACGTACGTCATTTCGTTTAGAATCAAAACTTTCAAAATCCGGCCCGTATTTTTTTAGAGCATACATCAGAGATTCAGAAAACATTTACTTTTATGTACCAGGTCCATTGCTGTTTCCAGGATCTTTTCGCCCGTTTTACCTTACGCTCCGAGAGGGACCTCCATTTTCTTTATTTTGTTACGTCATTTTTGATTTTTTTTAATTGGAAATAAAGTTCAATGTGCATACAATAAAGATATAAAAACAGGTTTTTAATAAGACCTTTTTTCGTAGTCTAGAGTGGCCTAACCCCTTAAACTAAAGAAATTATGCGAGGTTATATTCTGCAATTATGGTGTCTGTTTTCTAAGCTTCTCACCAATTTCCACATGTAAGTGCATAATAAAAAAATTGTCAATTTTTCAACAGCAATAAATAATAATTTAATGTAAAGCATTATTATTGTTTTCCTGGCAATGTCAGCTACGGACTTAATCAATTCAGGTCAGAGAGATACAAATTTGAAAGACGGTAGCTCGAGATTTAAAAAAAAGCATATGGGTGGAAGCGTGTATGAAAGGAGAGGAGAGGATTATATTGAATATAAAAGAAGAAAAAACAGTTTTCTAAAAGGTCAAGAAAGGAAATCGTTGAACCAACTCATAAGAGAGGATAAATTGGTAGATTGAATTATTAATTCGTAAAATTATAAGAGAGGAGATGAATTGGATGAAAACAACTAGAGATGGATTAGGTTAAGAGACGTTATCTATAAAATATTAATGACTGTATTTAAAAAACCCAAAGATATTACTATAAAGTTAAAAAGCCCGTAAAGTTCTAATGATCTAGAGACCTGCTTATATCGTAATATATGATTGTGATCAATATTAAAAATTAAAATTATTCTCAAATCTAATTTCATTGACTTACAGTTTGCAATTTTCGCCATTTTGATTCTGGTTGGGTTGCATTTATGATTTTCTTCCATCTCAAAATTACGTTCATTCTATGTATATATTATTTATCTATATCGTCGTAATTATACGTTCAAATTATTATTTAGTTTTTTAGAATTTTTCAAACTACGAAATGCAAATCTCATTAATTTCAGTTTGTAGTTTCGCCATTTTGTATCCGATTGAGTTGCATTTATTATTTTAAACTATGTCAAAAATACTTTCATTCTAATTATATCTACTGTCCTGGGATTTTTTAAATTACAGCCATGCAAATTTTACTAATTGCAATTAAAGTTTAAAGTACGGCCATTTTGTTTATGCTTGAGTGGCATTTACTATTTTATGTTATCACAAAAATTCGTTTATATTAAGTACATCTACTGACCTTGGACTCGATTCTACGTTCAGATTATTTTTTAGATTTTTTAGGTTTTAAATTACGAAATGCAAATTTCATTAATTTCAATTGTAAGTTTGCAGTATCGCCATTTTGTTTCCTATTGAGTTAGATATATTATTATACACTATGTCAAAAATCAGTTCATTGTGGTTATATATACTGACCTTGGACTAAATTAAACGTTCAGAGTATTTTTTAGAATGTTTTAAATTACAAAAAGCAAATTTTCATTAATTTCAATTTAAATTTGCAACAACGCAATTTTGTTTCTGGTTGAGTTGAATTAATAATTTTATAGTATGTCAAAATTACGTCCATTCTAAGCACATCTACAGACCTTAAACTAAATTCAAATTTGGGATTATTTTTTTTAGAATTTTAAAAATTACAAAATGCAAATTTCATTAATTCCAATTTGAATTTGTAATATCGCCATTTTGTTTCCGGTTGAGTTGCATTTATTATTGTGTCGTATGTCAAAAATACGGTCATTATAATAATATCTACTGACCTTGGACTAAATTCTACATTCAGATTATATTTAAGACTTTTAAAATTACGCAAATTTCATTAATTGCAATTAAGTTTGGAGTATCGCCATTTTGTTTCCTGTTGAGTTGCATTTATTATTTTGTCGTGTGTCAAAAATTCATTATAAATATATTTGCTGTCCTTACACTAAAACGTGTAAGGATTTTAGAATTTATTAAATTAGAGAAAGCAAATTTTCATTAATTGCAATATATGTTCGCAATAACGCAATTTTCTTTCCGGTTGAGTTGCATTAATTATTTTATAGTATGTCAAAATTACTGCCATTCTAAGCATATCTACCGATCTTCGACTGAATTCAAATTTCGGATTATTTTTTTAGGAATTTTTAAATTACATAATACTAATTTTACTAAGTTCAATTAAAGTTTGGAATATCGCCATTTTGTTTCTGGTTGTGTTGAAATTATTATTTTACAGTATGTCAAAAATACGTTCATTCTAGGTATATAATCTGACGTTCAGATTATTTTTTAGGATTTTTTAAATTACAAAATCCAAATTTCTACAATTTCAATTTAAGTTTGGGATATCGCCATTTTGTTTCTTGTTATGTGACAATTATTATTTTATAGTGTGTCAAAAATACGTTTATTCTAGGTATATAATCCGATTGTAGACCACGTTCAGATTATTTTTTAGAATTTTTTTTTTAATTACAAAATACAAATTTCATTAATTGCAAATTAAGTTTGGAGTACGGACATGTTGTTTTCGATTGAGTTGCATCTGTTATTTTCTAGTATGTCAAAAATACATTCATTTCAAGTACATCCACTGACCATGGACGGAACTGCACATTCAGATTATTTTTTAGAATATTTTAAATTACAATATGCAGAATTTTATTAATTGCAATTTAAGTTTGGAGTACAGCTATTTCATTTTCGGTTAAGTTGAATATTTTACCTTGAACCAAATTTCATCAATTTTTAATTTTTTTATTTTTTAAATTATAAAATGCAAATTTCTTTCATTGCAATTTAAGTTTGGAATGTCACCACTTTGTTTCTGGTTTAATTGCATCTATTGTTTTGTAGTATGTTAAAAATACATTAATTTTAGATATATCTACTGATCCTGAAGTATGTTAATTTGTACATTCAAATTGTTTTTTTAAATTTTTTAATTTTACAACTCGTACAAAAATGCGTTATTCATTAACCTGCCGAGTGATAATTATTTTGTAGAAAATAAGTGAGTTTAAGGCGATTTAAATTCAAGTTCGGGTAAAAGCGGAGGTAACAAGGTTTCAGTACGGAAGCATTCGTAACGAACAATTATTCGGAACTAATAACCCAGCTGTCCTACCTTTTTGATCAGGTTTAGAATTCTGCTGACGAAAAAACCTCCTAGAACGTCTGGTTTTAGCCATAGCGTCACCTGTAGGATTTTCTGGTATCTACTAGAGCAGGGTTGTAGCATAAGACATCTTGTGATCTGTCAACTATCACTATTCATTAATTTAACTTATTTCCATCTGTACTGAAAGGCTCGTGCTAAAAATTCAGTACTGGAACCTTAATTAAACTAATGATTAGTTTTGATTTTCTGGTAAATAAGTATATTAGGTGATTTAGATTTGATTTGAATTCTGATTATAGGATTAATCCTTCCACCATCCTACCTTTTGGACAAAATTCAGGATCCTTATAATGATTTTCGATGTTTGCTAGTGTGGCTATAAGGTTGTCAAGAATTTGTTAATGGTGTTCACTAGTTTACTACAGAATTCCTGTAGTATAAAACTATGTTTCCTCTTTACAATTTATAGAGGTAGAATCTGTTACTACTCTGAATATGCGAAGGTAAAGTCAGCCTCGGGGGACATCCTCGGATGCCGCCATAACAAAAACCAATACAATCGATACTTTGGCAGTATCGATTGTACTGGAATTGTTATGCTAATAGCACATGGCAGAGCCAAAAAAAAGAAGAAAAACCGAAACGGAACGGAAATACGTAGGCGCAGGAAGGCTCGTCTTGCGGAAGAAGCATCGAAGGCCACTTGAATGAGAAACCACCTGCGCTAGAACAAAATAAAAGGCCGAGATCCGAGGGATCATCCGGGATCTTCCCTGGGAACAGGAATAGGACAAAGGAGAACAAAATGAAATTGACAAAAACTTTCACCAAAGGACCTCCAGGAAACCAGTAGGTTCAAAAAAATCGTACAAGCAGGTGAGCAGTAGCCACACGAGGGTTGCTCTGATCGACCTAGCCAATTCTCTGGGTAAGATTTTAGAGGAAGTGGTGGGAAAAGTCAGAGCGGGCCTCTGAAAGAGCTTGGACGTGTTCATCCCACTCTTCAGTGGTGTCCATGTGGCAGGGGGAATCCTCCGAGTCATCTGTGACAACGAAGCAACTCTAGAGTGGCTCAAAGCCAAGGTGGCTCGTCGGAAGAGTGGGCCGGAAAGACCCTTGTAACTAGCAGCCGAAGACCACGATATGGAAAGGGTTGTCAGACCACTGGGATTTCTAAATAAAGGTATCAACGTGGAAAGGTGGTAACAAAGCCATAGGAGAAACCGGAAGGACTTCTCCTGGTGATGGGAGTGGACAAGGCGGATGACGAAGCCATTAAGAGAAAAGGGATGAAGCTGAAGTATATGTTCAGCGATATCTCTGTAAAAGTAAAGCAGCAGCAGCTGTAGCGTGTACTGACCACCAAAATAGCCGAAACATAATAAAAACCTTCAATTGACCTGTGCAATAAAAGAGAAAGTAAGAAAAATCGAAATAATGCAAAGCTACATCGGCCACATTAGGCCGGGAGCTTGATGCAGTGCAGAATTGCATTGCTTTAATCTAGGAACCCTGGGCAATTAAAAACAGGATTCATGGACTAAGCAAACCAGCTGATGACTTGTTTTATGTATCCACATGCAAAACACCCAGGGTCGCCATATGCTGCCCTAACAAATATAACCCAATCTTCATGCAGCACCTATTCACCGAGGACCTGGCGGTTATTTGAGTAAGGCTGTGCTTGGAAGATGAGGATAAGTACGTGACACTAGCGTAGGCATATTTTCCGTACGAAGCTTCCAACCCGCCCCTAACTTCGGAAATGGAAGCACTGGTGGTCTCTCTTAGTGGGGTATTACTCCAACTAACACCACCAGGTATGGGAAAGCCAAAAAAAATAGCATGGGTAAGATTTTGCATGACTTTATACTAAGTAAAAACTTAGATATAGTAGATAGATGTAATGAACCGACTTTTGTAAACTCCCGTTACCAAAGTTGCATCGATATAACGCTTGCTAGTACTCATATCATATCATTGAACGTAACGTTATAAAAGTAGAATCGAATTTAAAATTACTATGTTTAAATATACAAAGTGTTCGTAAAAAGTTTAGTTTTATAGAGGCACTTGATAAATTATCAGGAATGTAAATAACTGGCACGTATCTCAAAAAGTCACAATGTTAGACCATAGATGGTTCAAATTTCAAATTACACTAAAAGGCTCCAGCACAACCCATTACAGAGATTAGAGGGTGACTAGCAGGGAACTTTTCAAACCGACCCTCACTAGGATCTTTAAAACTAGAGACCTGGAAATAGAGCCAATAATTTTTTATTTACTCCACTCCAGCGCACGAGAAAGCATGCCTTCTAAAAACCAGAGAAGACGACAAACCTACAAGCGCGTGGGGGTGCACAAAACTTTAGGCGCTAAAAAATCAAGCAAGAAGGACACAAAATAAAGCCATTAATATCCAACATATATACCCTAATGATTCCGAATGGAATAACTATAAAATAGTACAACGCGATATAAAAAAACTGGTAAGACAAAAAAAGAGAGAAACCTGGAGGCTTATTTGCTCCAAAGTGGAAATCGCCTTAGAAAACTCCCGACTAAAAAAGGCCCTCCACAAAAACCTACCAAAAGTCACTAGCCTTAAAAGGGAGGACGTCTCATACATGGACTCAACTGAAAACACGGTATAAACTTTTATTGAGGATCCATTACCCGGGCTGTATCTTTAACCAGTGCCCCACGGTTACATCCACAGCGTCCTAAACCAAATCGGATTGGTTACTGACGTGCTCTATCGCTACGAGCGAAAAATTATTCTCACCATACATATATCCAGGGATGGACGGGATTTATCCAGCTCTCATACTGTGAGGCAAGGATGTTACCCTGGATAACCTCTTGTTCCGGGTGTGTATTACATTTAGTTACATACCCTATGGGTGAAGAGAAACTAAAGTTATCTTTATACCAAAACTAGGAGACTTGAACTCCACCACAACCCTGGTTCTGTTCACAACAAGAAGAAAGATGAAGGATTTCAAGCCACCAAGCTTTCGGGGTAAGAACTCACCCTGAGAGAAGAAATTAAATATTTGGGCATTCTTCTAGACAACAAACTAAACTGGAATGTCCATCTGACGGAGAAATCCAAGAAAGCATTGCAATGCAGACGAGCTGTGGGGAAAACAAAGGTAGGATGGATCTACACCACAAAATTTTAGAGGATTTCAGGAAAAGAAATCCCAAGATTATGATGCCGGATGACAATATCCCCTGAAAATATGTATTCACTAGAAAAATTCAAATAGACCTGAGATACGAAGACTTAGCAGTAGGGAGCAAACACAAAAACATTCATATATACACTGATGGCTTATCAATTTTTTGTAAAAACCTGTCCCTGAAAAAAAAGTACTGTACTAGGTAAAACAATGAGAACACCAACCACGATGGAACTTGTGGGCAATTTTCAGCAAAGGTAACCTCTGGCAAGAAGAAATTACCTCAGCACTAACGCTAGAATGTTGCGAGGCCTTGGAAGAAGTGGCTCGTGACAATAAAGTGACGCTATGCTGGGTGAAAGGACACAACAACAGCAGAGGTAACAAAATTGCAGATGGTTTGGCGAGAAAGGCAGCCTGTCGCCCTCGCTGTAAAAGTTGATTAACCTACTAGAAAATCTACCAATCAGATGTCACAAGGAGCGATGGAAAAACACACCTGGCTGTAGGGTTTCAAAAAACTTCATCGCAATGGACACTAAAACGGCTAGATACTGTAACAACTGACCAGAGAAAACGTACGGAAGATTATAGGGCACCTAGCAGGTTACTGCACCTAAACAGACTGGGACTACAATCTAGTCCTACCCGCAGAGGATGTGAAGAGGAAACCGCTGAGCGTGTAGTTCTGGACTGCCCGGTGTTCTTCAACCTGCGTGAATCCACAATAGGAGAGGGATGTCTAAAGTTATCAGTCATTCTAAGGGTCCCTCTTGCTGCGGCCTTGCGTTTGCTTGAGTTCTGAATTGCTCAATACAAAATTGTCCCATGCTCCTTTTATCTGATTTTTGGACACCAGAGCGCGTTGTCTCTTATTCCTAACATTATACTCTCAACTCCATTACATGAAGGAAGATATACACAGATAAGTCTCTATAGATGAAGTTAATTTAATGAGTATAGCTTCAGTGGTAGAAAATCTTATGTCTTGAACAGTACTCATGAGAAAGTTTAGGACAGCAGTAATATATCTAATTTACATTTAAAGACAATTACTTAAGCTAAAGTTTATATATTTCATTTTCATCTAGTACTATTTTTTAGGACATTAAAAAGTGATAGATTTTCTTTAACCGTGTAAATACTCCTATCAACGGAAATGATTTCAGTAAAGTTGAAAATCTTCAAAGCATTTAATTAAAAATTATTAAATCTAGAGAAACCATTAAAGATTTCTCTTTATTTACAGAGACGTTCATAGTAAAACCTCGTTTCCGTTCCTTCAACTTCGTTACACTGATGAGATTCACAAAAGATCGCACCAGACCATGGTTGTTGTTGACAGGAAAACACTAATTCAGACACTTAAATCTATATTTCTTGAATAATTTTCTCACTTATCTCTTGTTTCAATCAATTCTTTACTTAAATATATTCTTGATCTTTATGTATTGCATCTAATGCAATTTTAGAATTTAGCAAAAACATTAGATAACATTCTCACACCGGAGTCTGGCATGTCGACGATCGGGCTCACGGGCTGACTGCGCGGGAATCCAATAAAAGAATGAAAACGCCATTCGATACACTCAATTTGCTCGGTTCGACATTCAGGCGATAAATAGGAGACCTCTCTTCCACCGGAATCGAGAAGGAATCAGCCGCATTATCGGCCGGCCGCAATCGCCGTTATTTGCATAAATAAGAGCGCCCACGTAGCGCCACGCGTCGTTAATTTACTGACTGGCTTTCGTTATTATTAGACAGGAATCACTGTCATCAAGCACAATATGTTGGGGCCGCACCGAGGTTTTAATTAAGTAATCCGATTAAACGTTCGCGAACTGGACAGCCTGAATAATCGAATCGTAAAGGTTGCGTTTCGCAATCAGAGGTAAACTCGAGAGTCTGGGATTGTTTTTTTTTTTTTTGTAAATCGTCAAATAAATGAAACAAAAAATGTATTAACGTAAAGAATGTGTAGTCGCTGGTTCTCGTCATTTATATAATTACGGCAATCAAGAGATCTAATGTATGGGAAATTGTTGAATTTGTACGTACGTGGATAAATTATTATGGGCGGTAATGTTTAAATGGTATAATCATCACTGACTGAAAATTGAAGTGTTTTGAATTGATATAGTAGTAATACAAAAATTTGACCACATTAGAGTGAGCTAATTTTTTGGTCTCTATCAGTTTTCTTTTGTTTCCTATCTGCTCTCTTTCTATATCTGTCAGTTCTACTAATGTCTTGTTTTTTTTGACTATTTTCTGTTTGTTCTTTGTCGTGTAAATTCTCAGTTTGTTGTTTTCTGAATATTTTTTGGTTTCTTCTGCCTATTATTTATTTTTTGTCTATCTGATTTTTTATTTGTTCTTTTTATTAACTCACTATAATCTAATTTCATATGCATACAGTTGTATAATAAAAATTCTCTTTACGAAGCTACAAGTTAAAAACTTGAATAAAACGCTTAAGCTTGTGAACTTTACCATAGACACTAACTTGATGAACACAGTTGAGCGTTTTGTTTGAGGGTACTTAATACTTTACTCAACTTTATTCCGGAAGAATAGTTTTTTCCTTATTTCTTCCCGACGGGAAGTTTTATTTAAACGCGGCCGATATTTCAGAGCATTTCTGCGGCTCTACGGCGTGTCGCGTTAAAGAGAATAAATTTAATAAGGCGCCAGTCGATATCGCGTCCAGATCGATAAACTCCTAGAGGGGAAGCGAAGGAATCATAACAGGAAGCTAAAAATGGGCGGATAATTGCAATTTCGCAATCGTAACAAGATCATGAGCGCGCGGTGGAGGATTCGCCCGCGGTAGGATATAAAAGTGGCCACTCGTGAACACGCCGTCGAAAAAGAAAGAAAGAAGGAAAAGAGATTTTCGAATGCCGATTTCAGTGTCGCGATTAGAAACTGGCGTGAAACTAATCCGGCCCTTATCTCGTATGCAACGTCACTTAGTGGCGCTCTCACGTCTGACTGTCTGAAAGTCAGCCGCTATTATTCGCATATCTTCCCACACACTGCCTGGTAAATAATGTAAATTTAATTAAATAAGGCAACACACTGCGTATCTTTAGCGATGGTGAATAATGCACACGGCGCACGTATTTTAAGGCGGTAATTAGGCGTTCCTATGATATGTACTGCTCGCAGAAATTGATGCATGTGGAATACACTTCTTTCGAGCACGTTATGATAATTATAAAATGCATCATTAAAATGCGATCCGTGGGTTAGGCAACAATCGATCAAGGTTCCACCTTCGTCATTACTCAGCTACACTTGTTAGAGTAAATATTCCACTTTATACTATGTAATTGGTAATTATTTCTTATTAAAGCGCTCACTTGTTTTTCATGGTGTTGTTGAATTAATACCTCCCGCCGTCATACCAGATATGTGATTAACCATATAAAGTACGCTAATTTATTGAAGTTAAAAAAAATTACTCTAAGTCACATTCTGCAAGTAATCAAGAGCAAATACAATTATTGTACGTAAAACGATTATTTAGGTTCCTCGAATAGATTAATCTTCTCTTTACAAGCTTCCCCTAGATCCTGTTTACTACAAAAATTATTATTATGTTTGGTATACTTATGTTTTTAAAACTTCCTCTCATCGATCATCTGAATTTGTTCGACCTTTCGTTCAAACAGCTTCTGGTACATAATTTTCGCCTTGTAGCATCACAATAAATGGCTGTTGGAGCCTTTCTGTCCTCTTAATATCACTCAAAACATGTTTGATTAAATCTGCCTCTTTTCCATTCCCAATACAATCTTTAATGATTGTGACTATAGTTTCCACAACCTTGAATCTAGCGAAGTTTCCTTCACAATATCAAATCTTAATATTTCCACCTTTTAAATACCTCTAAATTTTCTATTGAGATTTTCCTTATTGACTTATCCATCTATCTTTATTTAAATTAAATTGAAGGTGTAAAGCTTCAATGATTCCTATTTTGATTTCAAATTTAAATAAAACAATATTGGAAATAAAAAATATTTAAAATGACTTACACACTATGGATAGAAGCAGATTCCTTACAAATCTAAGAAAAATTGGGGTACAAATGCCCGTTAATATAACAAATTTGTTAGCACTAAATCATTGATTTTTTAAAGAGAAATAATCCTAAAATTTAACGTGATATGTTAAAGCGATCATTAAACGGTCATTAAAATTCACTAACGTACACCGTATTACATTTGAGACCGCTCGACTATCATTCAAGGCCATTCAATGATCATCCAAGCTCATTTAAGGGATTCAAATGATTTTTCTGATAATCTAGTTATCAATCAAAGTATATGATGTTGTAAATATATTTATTATGTTGGTTTTAAGTTACAGAAACGGATATTTTAAAAAAGATGATATGAATGAAATGAGAGGTCTGATACTGCTTTTCAATAACATTCATCAATATCATTTAAAAGCTTATACAAATGATTCAAGATTACTTAGGATTATTAGAAATCATTTAATGTTTCATGATGATTATTTAAGGTAATACAATCGTCATTAAAAGTTATATAAAATCATTTAATGATCATTCAATAACATTTAAGGACATCTAATTATCATTCAAGTCCATTCAACGGTTTCTAAAAAAATGGATCCTTTAAGGTTAGCGATTTTTCAAGATCATTTGTATTTATTCAATAATTATTCCAGGTCATCAGAAGGTCATCGACGGCAATTTAGTATGATCAAATGATTATTAAACACTTTACTGATTATATTTATTCAATAATAATTCAAGGTCATCAGAAGGTCACCTGAAGAAATTTAGAATGTTCTAATGATTATAAAATGATTAACTGAAGATCCCTAAATATTATATTTTAAGGTGATCTTATTATCATTCAACATCATGAATCCATTATTAAACAAAACTATTTAAAGTCTTCTAGCGATAATTAATTCAAGATCTTCTCATTAACATGTAGGATCATTTATTGCCAGCCAACTGTCACTAATGGTCATTTGGATTTATTATTCTGATTATGATTCTAAAAAAAACAGTTATTCAAAACTATCTATACGATCCTTTAAGATCAACTAACGCCATCTAATTATCATTGAAGGTCATTTAACGACTTAAAAAAAATTACAGTCATCTAGCGATCATTCAAATTCATTTAAGATCATCAAAGGAACATTTAAGATCATTTTGGACTTCGATTACTTCAATAATCAATAAAGGTCATCAATGGGCATTCAAGATGGTCTGATGTACTCTTAAGTAAAATGGCCATTAAACAGATTCTCAAAGTAATTTATCATCATCTAGCGATCATTGAAATTAATTTATGATCATTCAAAGAACATTTAAGATCATTTGCACTTGGATTCCTTCAATAATCAATAAAGGTCATCTATGATCATTTAAGATGTTCTGATGACCTTTTAAATAAAATGGCCATTAAACAGTTCCTTAAAGTAATTTAAAGTTATGTAACGGCGCTCTAAAATAATTTTAGGTCATCTGGTAATTATTTAAGATCGTGCTATTTCCATTAGAAAATATTCAAATAAGTCCTTTAAATTGAGTTCTCATGTAACTTGTGGTAACATTTTTAAAAATGTGTTGCGTGTTATTTAAATTATTTCCATATATATTTAGTCATCTAGTGATTATTCAAACGCCATTGAAATTCTTTTATGGTGTTTTGGTGAACATTTAAGGTCAGCAGTCATTTAAGGTCATTTATATTAATACAATTATGTTTCAATATAAGATATACTCAATGATATTAGAAGCGTTACATCCAGAACGATTTATTTATTTATTTATTTAACTTGATTTTTGTCAATATGGTAGCCTTACATCAAGAATAAAATGATCACATTTTCAAGAAATTTCACTAACCAACAATTTAAAAAAAATAATAGTATGCAAAGAGAATAGTCTTCTTCTCATGCTTTCCCATTTTCAACCTTTGGCGACAGTGTCTCGCTGTCAAAGAAGCACTTATCTTGGACGGTTTGAAAGAAGCTCAAAGGATTAAATGCGGCGATATAGGGTTCACATATTAACGGTCTTCTCCTAAGTATTGATCGCCGATTTGACGCATAGTAGCGAAACAGTATCGTAGGGCTATTGGTTGACCAATTGGTCTTCTTCTTGCTCCTCTACTTTCTACCGTCCATACCTGACATACATGACTTATAGTAGCTACAGTGGAATTAATACGGCGTGCAATTTTGCGATAGGACATACCGACATCTCGATAAGCAACAATTCGACCCAGGTCAAAATCGCTCAAATGGTGATATTGTGGACGTCTTCGAACTCCATGCATTTTGTTTAAGCTTAACACAGTAAACGGAAGCACGAAAAATAAAAACATCTGTACTAAAAAGCTCTTATAAATAGTTTTATTAAAAAAGAAAAAGTGAAATAGTAGTATTTTTTGTCACAGTAAATATAGAAGGCACAAGGCTGAAATTGTTATCAATGAATGTTTTAAATATAGTGACTCTGTTGCCAAAAAATGAATCATCCCATGAACCTTCTTAGATTATTTAAGGCCATTTGTATTCATTCAAGGACATTCGAAGGTCATCCATGAAAGATGCTCCAGTGATCATTCTAGTAATATTTAATCTAGGTCATTTTAATTACAAATTGTTTGTATGTTTTATTTTTTGTTTGAAGATTATTTCTTTCGTTACTTTAGGAGATGATAAAAAATAAACGTTTAATATAACCGGATTTAGATTTTCGTAATTCTCAAGGTCATAAAATAAACATTCAAAGGTACTTAACGGTGTTTTACGGTTATTTGAGATCAACTAACATTCATTTAAGATTTCAGAACAGTCATTTAAGAGTATTTAAGACCATCACCAACAACGATTCGAGACCATTGAGGTTTAATGAAGAATATTCAAGATTTTTAAATGGTTGTAAATATTATTATTATGTCATCAGATTTGTTTCCATCAAGGAACATACATTTTGGAAAGCCATTAGTTTTACGCGAGTTGTTCACAAAAGACCAAAATCGTCTCGGATTGAAATTAATGTTTCCTTCAACTTTAATCAAATATGCATTTTGTAATCTTTTACTTAAAGTATTACTTATAGTTTGATAATGACCATTGTTTGATCGAAACTGCAGTCACTATTTAATAAACATTGTGATATTAACTAAGTAAAAGTATTTTTTATTTTTCATCTAATTAAAATGTATCACGAAGTAAGTGCCTACAACCTCAATCAGTTAAAGTATTACATTCAACACCTTGCAAAAAGATTTTAATCCAATGGATTTAAAGTACTTTTATATTGAATGCGTACTAGTTTCTTCTGATGAATTTAGAGTTAAACCAAGGTGTATAGTTGCTGTTTTTTATTGTAATCTTAGATGTGAACATATCAAAAACGAAGCAAATAATTTCATAAAATATGGATGGAGTAATATTGATTTGTAATGATAACCAGTTGATTACTGGCAAGGTAATTATTGATCAAAATGCAATCGTCTTTTTTAAAGTCAAATTGTAATCGCAACTTTAATTTATTAGTGCATTTTGAATATTTGAGAAACATAAATCAAATAAAACATTTCGTGAATTAGGTACAGTTGTTATATATAAATGATTCACTTAATATTTCAGTCAAATCGCACTTATTAGAGAAATTAGATAAAGAATTGTTATTAATAGACTATAGAGCACCAGGTAATCACCACAGACTAAAAAAAACCATTGTCATTAGGAAAAGTTGAAAGAAGGGTGTCAATCGTGGAACAATGATTTTCATAAATAACGCGATTGGATGAAGGAGGAATGTAAATCCAAAGCTTTCTAACAGTGATTATCTTTCAAGGTCATTTGAAGGTCATTCAAGTTTATCCAACGATCTGACAATGTTATTTCTAATCATCTAACGACGATTATCTAATGATCGTTTCAAGTGGTTTAATCTTATCAAGCTATCGTTTTAAGTCATCCAATCATTCAATGTTATTCAAGATTATTCTAGGTTATTATTTAGTTATATATTACCTAGATAGCATGTAATTCAAACTGACGTAATTTTCAGTTTGATTAATTTTTTACACTTTGAAAATAAAGATTATTATTATTATCCTTATTCAAGATATTTAAGGTGAACTGTTGATAAATGCTCATATAAAGTTATTTATGGTAGTTCAAGGTCACCAATGATAATTAAAGGGTATTTTATGTCATCTAAAAATTACTCAAGGTCATCCAGTTATCCTCGTTCAAGATTAATCAAGATTAAGGTGAAATATAGATTATTGTATGATAATTTTATGTCACCAAAGCGATTTAGATGACATTTGATATCATCAAGCATTCAAGGTCATCAAGCTATCGTTAAAAGTCATTCAACCATCATTCAAGGTTGTTCAAGGATCACTTAAGGTAGTCTTGACCAGATTATCATCAGGTGGTGAACCACCACTAATATCTGAGGAAGATGTAAAACCTGGGGTGAACGCCGAAGAAAGTAATGGAGAAAAGATGGGCGATAACTCGTATTGCCATTTGGCTAGCTTTTCTCTGTACAAACTCTTCAGCACGTGTGATGATGTTTACAAATTTGTAACAAAAAATGCGCCAGAAGGGAGGCCACGTTCTATGCGTGCAAAGAACTCCTGGGAGTTCACTATCCTGAGGAGTAAAAAAGTCTTTCCTTGGCATATAGCTCCTATTTACATTTTTTTCCTTGAGTAGTATTATTTTAGTAATTCAAAAATAGTGTTTATTTTGTGCAGTCTTAGATATACATTTCGTTCACAAGGTGAACATTATCAATAACAAATGTACATCTAAGACTTAATAAACAAGTGAAGTAAGGAATAAACTGTGTGTTATTTTCATTTACAAAACATTTCACGTAAACCAACAATAGTGATTTAAGGTTATATAAGTTATATCCAATGATGATTCTAAGTATTTTTTAAAGTTGTTTATGTTTATTTAATAGAAAATAAGGAAATCGTATGACCTTAAATTATTAAAAATTATCGAACGGTTATTAAAAACCTATTATCAACGGTTATTTAAATTAATTTGAGATCATCTGATGAATATTCCTAGATTATTTAAGGCAAGCGGTTATTGAATGCCATTTGTATTCATCCAAGGATATTCAAATGTCATTCAAGACCGTTCAAGATGTTCTAATGATCATTCTAATAATATTTAATCAAGGTCATTTAAATTAGAAATTGTTTGTATGCCGCTGTTTATTTCTAGTTTGAAGATTGTTTCCCTCGTCTATATAAAATTCATCCAGACAGAATATTTTGGAAACAAAACACTTTGGGGAAGACGATAAAACATAAACATTTAATTTTGCCAGATCTAGTTTTTCACAATTCTTAACGTTATAAAATAACCATTCAGAGTTACTAAACGGTACTTTAAGGTTATTTGACATTAACTGACATTCATTTAACATTTCAGAACAGTCATTCAAGGTTTTTTAAGATCATCCAATGGTGATTCGAGACCATTGAGGTTTAATAAGGATTATCCAAGGTCATTCTTGTTATAAAGATTATATAAACTGAAAACTTTAATTTAATCATGGCAGTCATCATGCTCATACATGAAATTTCAAAAATCACATATTATTAATACTTTACATTCGAATAAAGAGATTGGTTGCGACCGTTACTACGTGGCAATCTATAAATACACTGAATTAAAAAAATCACTATGTTTAAACCACAAATATGATTTGATCAATTCATTATAAATTTTACATTCTAAGTAACTGCTATATGGAAATGATTCAGGATCACCTAAAGCTAACCATCATTTAAACTAAAATGATGTTAGTTACTTAGACCCAATAGTCATTAGAGAGTATTTAAGGTTTAAGATGATTCATCGATTACTCTAGGTAATAAAAACATTAATTTAAGTTAAAGTTTATTTTTATACTGCTGGAATTATTTTTCAATATCATTCAAGATCTTTAATCGAAGCCATTTAAAGATAATTTAATATATCTTAAAGCTATTCAAAAAAATGATTTAAGGTCATTTAAAGGTCATTCAAGTTTATCCAACGATCAGACAAAAATTATTTCTAACAATACAACGACGCTAATCTAATGATAATTCAAAGTAATTTAAGGTTAGCCAGCTATCTTTTAATCTCATTCAATCATCATTCAATGTTATCCAAGATTATTCTAGGTGATTCAAGATCATTCACGGTGAAATGTTAATTAATGGTCATTACTTCAGGTAATAAAATGATAAATTTAAGTAAATTCATATACTTATGTTTGATTTTATACTGCTGGAATTATTTTTCAATATCATTGAAGATCTTAAAATTATCAATCAAGGCCATCTAACGGTAATAATAATAATTTTAAACTATCCAATATTAAGGATTTTTTAAGGTCATTTGAAGGTCATTCATGTTTATTCAACGATCAGACAAGGTTATTTCAAATAATCCCAACGACGATAATCTAAGGGTTATTCAAAGTGATTTCAGGTTACGCAGTTATCGTTTATCATTCATTATTATTCAAGATTAAAAAATTGGAATTGAACATATAAAAATAAAAGTGAAGGTAGAAAGTAACAAAGTGTTTTAATTCAATTACAATAAAAGCACTAACACAAAGTTTTGTGAACAAAATGTACATCTAGCTGAAATAAAAGTTATTTGTGAAGTGTTGGTGTTTTTATTCAATTTTTTTTTTAAATTAAATCCTCACGTCAAGAACGAATTTTAATTATTCAATATTATTCTAGGTTGTTCATGATTAATCATCCCTATTCAAGATATTTAAGGTGAACTGTTGATTAATGGTCATGTAAAGATATTTATTGTCGTTTAAGGTCATCAATGAGAATTCAAGGGCATTTGATGTCATCTCACAATTACTCAACGTCATCCAGCTATCGCTGTCAGTCATCCAATTACTATTTAAGGTTATTTAAGATCATTTAAAGTGAAATATTGAACAGTGGTGGTAATATCATAAAGTTAATTTAAGGTCACCAATGCGAATTCGAGGCCATTTGATATCATCTAACAGGCATTTAAGGTCATTCAGCTTTCATTGAAAGTCATCTAAACATTACTCAAGGTTATTCAAGAATCACTTAAGGTGGACCAGATTATCATCAGGTGCTGTTTTTGGCGGTTGTGAACCAGCACCAGCATCTGAGGAAGATGTAAAACCTGGGGTGTACGCTGAAGAGAGTACTGGTGAAAAGATGAAAGTTGAGGTAAAAGAAGACGATATCTCTAATTTTTTTCCTACGCGTTTTCCTAGCTGCCGGTTCCAGACTGATGGATTTCCGTATTTCCGGGATTTTGATTTCGTTTGGTACTTCCAGTGGGTCTTTTTTGATTTCAGTTATAGCTGTTAATACCTTTGGAGCCTTTTCGGTTCTGTAGTTGGCTTCACTTCATGATTTTGTAGATTAAATCTTTCTAAGATGGAGTCCACGCGTTTCTCCTTTTTCGTCGACTTGGGGCCAGCCTGTGATTTTCATGCTGGGACTCGTCGATTTTAGACCAAGGCTAGCCGTCTTCAGTCCCAGACTGAGCGACTTCAGCCCGGGACTAGAGGACTTCAGGCCGGGACTGTGAGACTTCAATCCAGGAATGAGAGATTTCAGTTTGGTACCCTGGATATCAAGGAAGCTGGCAGCGAGGCTGTTGATCTTGTTCATGTCTCTTACGCTTAGACTTATTAGCCGTTTAGCTAGCTTTGCTCTGTATAAACTCTTCAGTTCATAGGATGATGATGGAAAGATCATGAGTAGGCCGAATATACAAATCTGTCAAGATCGATAAAAATTAATTAACCCTAGAAAAACCCTCCAGAAATGCGTCCTTCTAAGAAAATGCCAGAGCACCCTGAACAAATGAATCCAGTCATGCTTTTGAATCAAATGTATGCAAATACTGTCTATAAAGAGGTGTGCAAGACCATTGCTGGAAAGTTCTTTATTGAAAATGGCGAGAACAAAAAATGCTCCAGAAGTGAGGCCGCGTTCCATGCGTGCAATGAACTCCTGGTTAATTTCTAATGAGCTTCAGAGAGCTGATTTAGATTTCTGGCATTCACCTGATACAAAGGGAGAATATGTACATAACCCTGTTGGTCTTTTCTCTGCTTCTTTGTCTAGAAATGCTAAAGTGAATCAGATTACTAAGACCAAAACTAAATTTAAATTCTTGGAAAAATTCATTGCTAATGAATGGTTTCAATAATGGTAATAGTTTCAAGAATGTTGGGTTTGCCATTTTCTTTCAAATTCTACAGATGGTTACCTGGACATGAGCATTGTCTAAGTATTTCTGATTTCGTACATATTTCACTTGATATCTACAGAACTCTCAGGAAAATTCAGTATGTAGTAAGGCAACAAGATGCCATTTTAGCTGAGCCCCGAAAACTCAAATTCATTGAAAAACTCAAATTTTATCAGATTTGGGCATAGATTTTGTTCTACCAGGTCACAATGTATAGCTTATCCGCAATGAAACTGTTACAAGTGTGACTGTTCACAATTTGCATCAATACACCAGTCTTGTGAACCACTAGCTTCTTATTGAAGGATGCCCAAGAGGATATTTGCACACTCAGCATTATGGACAAAAACAAGGGTTAGAGTGGAAGAAAATCGCAGCTGCATAAACTCAGCCCAGCTTCATCCATCCAAAATTTTTGTACCTTTTTTTATATATTTGTGTAAATTCATATGTATTTTTTTGGAAAGAAAGCTAAAGAATAATAAACATAATCATAAACATAAACAAATTGAATCACTAATGGAAGTTCTTGAATCTGTGTTTCCCATTCAAAAATGTTCCAGCTAGAGGAATTAAAAGAAGTCTTTTGTGGAAGCTCGCGAGAATTAATTAGTGTTTGGGATTTGAAGACTCTGATGGAATGTTGTAGGCCTGGCCATGGATACATAGCTGATTCAAGAGCCATCAGATTTTTGTTTGAGATCCTTTCTTCTTATAACAAAGACTGTTTGTGCAATAACTGACTGGAAGTCCTAGATTACCAGTCGGAGGATTTAAATCATTATCACCGCCATTAATAATAGTTATAAGGATGCTAGACACGAATATGAATCCAGATGACTTCTTCCTGCCATCTGTGATGACGTGTGTGAACTACATCAAGCTCCCTGACTATTTGACTATAGAAGTAATGAGAGAGAAGTTTCGCCTTGCCGTCCCCTAAAGCGAACATTGATTCTATCTTTCTTAAAAAGTAAAGTGCTCTAGTGTAATTGTGCGTGGGTAAACAGACCACATTTATCTATAAAATCAAAAATATATAAATACATGTTTAAAAAGTGTTGTGAATATAAATAATATATTGCTCATTAAAAGTTATTTATGGTAGTTTAAGTTTACAAAGAGGAATTCAAGGGCATTTGATGTTATCTAAAAAAACACTCAAGGCCATCCAGCAACCATGGTTCAAAATGATTCATGGTTGATCAAGATCACTTAAGATGAAATTTTTATGTAATTTATGGTAGTCAAGGTCAATCAAGGTCGTTCGAGGGCATATTCAAGGTCGTTTACAGTTAAACAATATTCAGACCAAGATCACTTAAGATCATTTTCAACAATATATTGATATAGGTACTTTTGGTAAACGATATATCACCAAAAGCTGAAAATCGGATTTATTATAGTTTAACTCGAGAACGTTTTTTGTTTTAACAATATAAACCTATATAATTAACAATGTAAACTAAAATAAAACATAAACAGAAAGTCCATAGTTGTTTATTTTACTTTGAGGCCTAGAATATTAATCATAAATTCTTGTTTCATCATTTTGTTGATAAATTGTCCACAAATTAAAGGGAAATTTTTTGAATTAAATATTTTACATATTAAGCAGCCTTCTAACATATAATCTGATAAAATTTAAATTTTAGTAACGTAAAAATATAAAGAAAGACAATTTCAAGCACACATTGCATACATATTTGGTACATTGGACTTTAATGGCGATTGAAATGATTCAATATCGGGAGTACTACTGTAAACTAGATGCATTTGGCTCCTGGCAGCATTTATAGGTGTAAAAAAGTGCGAAATACCTCTACTGAGTGGCGTTTCGTTGCACGTTATTGCATTATTGCAGATGTTATGTATAATCATCGCGCGATTCTTGTTACTGTTGGAAATGGCTGAAGGGATGACTGAAAGGGGTATTGGATCACACTTAGAATTCTTGCGAAGTTGCCAGTGTTTAGAGTCTAACGATGATTACACATCCAACTAGAGTTAATAACTTATCTAACTGTTTGGTTATAAGCACATCGAGTTCAATATTAAAACCGTTATATAATTGCAGAAGTTAAATATTAAAAAAATTCCTAAATTTAAATTTAATATTCGAAATGATCGAAAATAAAAACATCACAGTATAATTTATAATACTAATTGGACTATTCTTGCAGTTTTTTTTTAATACACACCCAAATAAAGGCACGATCGAAAAACATCCTTCTACCTACTATAACACTACATTCAAATTAGATTAAGTATTGAAAACATCATAAAAAAGTTGTATTATTAATCGAACACTTGATGATTCCACATTATCATTATCCCACGCATTAATTATTGATTTTCTTCTCGGCCTTTTCAGACTCGCATTAACGATCAGCGTGGGTGACTGAGCCGCGATATAATTAGAATCTCTAAAATTGATAAAGAAAAAGAATTTCTAACAGTATTTAGACCGTTCACTCCCGTAATCCTAATGCGTAATCATTATTGAATTATAAACACGCCATATTTAATTCAATGATGCAACAGCATACCACACGAGCGAACGTCTTCGGAGAAAGCGTCGTTACTTAAATGCAGCCAATCGTTAATGATAGACGTGGGGCAATTGATTGATGGATGCAGATTATGGAGGCGAAGTGGATGGTGGGTAATAGACATTTTTAGACGGGGAATGTTTTAGTGCGAATGTGGATATGGTTGTACGGTAGTGTTTATTGCGCGTTATTATGGTTGTTAACGATTTTCAACATTGTATATGGGAGTAGTGCATGTGCTGCATTGATTGTAAAGCACGCCGGGTTTTTCTATCTGTATACTTATTACGAATGCCCTGGGTGATGCGATGTATTGTAATTTTCAAGTAGCCATGTATTTTATCTTAATGGAAAATTGTTAACATCAAATAATATAGAAAAATATTTTGTTAAAAAATTAAAGGTGTGGTCGTAATAAAAAAAAGATTTTGCCATTCTATAGCTGAAAGAGATTAAAAGAAACATAACATACTTAAAGATTTTGATGAAGAAAAAGTAACAGTATTAATATTATTTCCTAAGAAAACAATATTGGAAACTGGTGTTCCCCAGGAGTCCAGTTTAGGACGTCGATGTATTTTACTTTGTATTTTTTAAAATTTGAAATACTACAGACATTCCTTAATTAATATTAGTTCTAATCTGGATAATTTATGCCTGATCTATCTAATAATCATTCATTAGAATAAATAATAATAAATATCAATTAAGAAAAAAACTCATATTAAAAATCTAAAGCCTTATTTAACTATAACATTAAAACAAAAACCCATTGCCATTGTTGAGAAAGCAAAGACTTTAGGTAAAACCTTTGTTCAAGTTTTGAAATTCGATCATATTATTTGGGCCATTAAAACTTTAGTTTCCTTATAAATATTCCATCGGGGGTAATAAAAAAAGTTGTTCGATATGGTTATACTTTTGCACCTCAAATATGGTAGTACATTTTATGGTCCATATTTGACGCAGGAAATTAATTTCGAATCCATTTTAATTAGAAACACAGCGGCGCCTGGAAAAAAAACCCTGTAATAAATATGCCCAGGATAAATCGAATTGGGTTAGTAATGAAATAGCAATTTCGCAACCTACGCGAAACGCAAATGCGAGTATAAAAACTCCACGGGACCGATTCAATCAAGACACTAATCAATAATAAACGAACGGCACTGGCGCAAATGCTCCTCCATAAAATCTACAGTTAAAGGAGACCGTATGTTTCATTTTTTCTAACGCGCCAAAGGATACGGAATGCTCGGGCAGCAACACTCCCACTAATTAGGCATTGAGTAAATGAATAGGCAGGATCGATCCACTGTTATAAAATCATCGTTAATTCACCGCCGTCGCAAAGCAAACAGAAAGAGAGCGCTCGAGCGATTGATCGTTCTTTTCGCCGTCCGTCCGTGCGTCCGGATGTGTACGGCTGTGAATTAGCGTTATATCGGAAGGTGGAACGCGAGCATAAAACTGGCATTATGTTCAGGTTTAACGGCTCGTTTTGCGGCATTTCATATCTAAATGGCAACGATAAAGTGTGAAATGTGTGCCGGCGACTTGTTACGCAGAAATGGCTCAGAAACGGGATAGAGGAAGAGCGGCATGTGCCGCGTACGATATTGGGGTAGGAAGGATGAGGTACGAACCGGCTAACCCAGATCCGAAACAAGATCTAAAAAAAAGTTAACGTATGCGAACGAGGCGCATAACGGTGAACGGGCTAACAGGTAGAGGCGAGAGCGCCTCTTGCTCTTTTTGGGCCTGGTTTATTGAACGGACTTGACCAGCCCCCTTGCAATTTACACAGCCGAGCGATGGATCGAAAACCTGGAGGAGTTCGAGTTGTATCGTGACGAACGTCCAAGTCCGTATCAGATCTACGTTTTTTGTGCACCGCCAGCGTGGGCGTGAGGATTGAAATTGATACAATTATGAAACTCGGGGAGGTTAATGCACTAATAAGTGTTTTACGGCGAGTCACAATCAAACACCTTTCGAATGCACTAAGTGGTGTTGGAAAGGATAATAGGTCGACACATATCTGATAGCCATGTGTTTCCTATAACATCTCAGATAAATCCAATATTCCTTTCAAAATAAATCTAAGTAGTACTTAGATCTAAAAACATACCATGAAACAGTACTTTTGCATAAATGAATCATTTTAAACATATGGTCTTACTCGAAAACAAAATCCATTCATAAATTTTACCAGTTCCGTCAAAAAACCTGAAAGTGAAATTCCATGAATTAAATTATATCTTTTAGTAATAATATAAAGTAGGCTGTAACAATACCAGAAGTAATTTATTCAAAATTAAATGTTTTTAAAACAGTTCTTTATTTTGTGAACATATGGTATAATACCGTTTATAACATTAACGTTAGTAAATATAATTTCGCTAAGATTACATTTTCGTAACTCGTAATTTTTGGGTGTGGATTTGCCATTTATATTCATGTACGAAAAATAATGACATCTAAGTGATGGTCGTACTTTTCCACACCCTCCTGAAATTGAGTTGAGAAGTGTTTTATGCATCCTTTCATCATGTTGGCCGATAACATTGGACAGCTGATCAAGGGTTCATGGTTTCTCAGAGCCTTTAAGCACCCTCACAGAAAAAAATCGCAAGGCGTAAGATCCGGCTATGGTTAGGACGTAATGAGTCTTGCTGGAAAATGTTCTTTCAAAAATGCCATCGACTCCCTTGAGGTGTGATAAGTTGCCCCATCTTGCTGAATTCGCCGTACTGACCTTTCACTCATCCTCTGCGTGCGAACAATCTGCACTACCGATCGACTTGCTTCCATAGCTGCCGTAGCTCGAGTCACATTTTCAGGAGCTCTAACACTTCTTTCTCAACCTCGAGGTACTCCATGCTTCAACGATCTTCTAGTACGGAGGTTCTGCGCCCACTTAAGTATGGTTTTTTGCATAGGAACCGCAGACCGTGCCTTCCAACATTAAAGTGTATTCGTAATCTGCGTTGTGTAGCAACCACAGAAGTATCGTAAGCAAATACGCATTTCTCTGAGGACCACACTTCCTTAATGACTAAACCAAACAAAATGACAAGTCCAACCAAATAAACCATTTTGAAAACATTAGGCTGCCCCTAGGGCTGAGTTATAAGCGTTCCAAAAACATCATACTTCCTTGTTGGACCTTGTATATTACGGTAGTTTTTTTTTTAATAAGAAGTAACACATTTTTAAAGAACAATTACTGATCATTAAGGGTACTCAGCCATACATCAATTAAATAAAGAAATAAACTGTACAAACTGAATACGAGGATAACTATGCTAAACATTGCTTTTTTTGTTTTCTATAAAATTGTCGCTCAATTAGCGGAAACCAGATTTTGAGATTCTTGTTATCAAAAGGAATGCGTGCTAATATTATTAAATTTCACTCATTACTACTAGTATTATGGAAACAGTCTACACAATTTGCTTAATAATAGAGCAATACATGCAAATAACTACTCGTTGATGAATTCTAATTAATCGATTTGTAATCAAAACGTCGATAGTTATGTGACACGAATGTTTAAGAAGAAAGACTTTGATAACACAACTTACAAACATTCATATATCAATAATTATAATTATTTTTACTTTATAGAATATATAGGGAAATATAAAGATCAAGCTAAGTACTATCCGAGGGCGATAATAATATAAAGCTTTTGATTTAAATATGTAAAAAAGGAGAGTAGATATCTGCACATTGTGGAACCCAGAAGAGTAATTGCCCAATCAAAGCAGTTACGCCTAGGTGGCAGTGTACTAGTATGTGTATACCACAGTCAGCAACCTGTACTGCCTATTTCTCCCTATGCCAGTCCCATTTGACATATGAAATTATAATTTGGGGACATTCGGCCATAACCTAACAGTTGTTTGATTTACAGCGCAAAGCTGGTTGATGGTAACCTAGGGTACCTGGAAGATTGCAGAGCTCAAATTATTCGTCTCAGTATTCTTACACTGCCCTCATTTAAGAAGTGGCTACCGATGGCATATTATACAGGGTGCGGCAAAACAGACAGTGCAGTTTGGAACACCCAGTACATCCCATGTGGTGGGGGTACCTACCTGAGAGGGATCTCATTGTGTCGGGGGGGGTCGTACCGTTTTTAGTCGTCACCATGGTTTGGCCTGGAGAACATCGGGGCTTCGCAGTCCGCACGTTTTTTGAAAATGGCCGTTCTGCCGTCGCCACCCAGCTGACCTTCCGGCTGCATTTCAATCATGCGCGTAATTTAATCATACATTAGAAGAAAATGGTTCCACACAAAGACGTAGGGGTTTAGGAAGACCCAGAACGGTAAGAACACCCGAAAATGTAGCAAGAGTAAGAGAAGCTATCGAACGGTCACCTACGCGTTCTGCCCGGAAGCATGCAACTGCATTGGCCATTGCTGATCGCTCTCTAAGACGGATATTGCATGAAGACTCATTCCACCCCTACAAGATGATGCTTGTTAAAAAGTTATTGCCCCCCTGATTATGAAAAAACGCATGAATCGCTCCCAAGAAATGTTGAAGCGGATCCATGCGAGGTCAACTTTTTTCAGAACTTTGCGGAGGGGTGAATAAACAAAATTTTCGATACTGGGCTATAAATAATCCAAGGCAACTTCACGAGAGACCACTTCACTCCTCAAAAATCACCGTGTGGTGTGCGATTTCCAAATTTGGGGTGATTGGACCTTATTTTTTTTTAAGAGGACGGACGAACCGTAACTGTTACTGTTCAACGTTATGCTTCCATGTTGGAATTTTTTTTTTAACCTCGAGTGGAAGAACTGATGGAGGAAGCAGATCTGGGAGACATCTAGTTTCAGCAGGACGGGGCTACGGCCCATACCGCTCGAATTTCAATGACGATTCCCTGGGCGCCTTGTTTCTCTGAGAGGTGATGTGGAGTGGCCCGCACGCTCTCCTGATCTGAGCATTTGCTAATTCTTCCTGTGGGGCTACCTGAAGGAAAAGATTTTTAGGCATCGACCTCGCACCTTGGAAGAACTCAGGAATCGAATTCGGGAGGAAATCGCGGCTATACCCATCGAGATGTGCCAAAATGCGGCAGAAAATTTCAGAAAACGTCTTCATCAATGTATCACTGCGGGGGTCATCATCTTTTTGATGTCATCTTCAGGACTTAATGCATAAAACGGCATGATGTACCGATTAAGATAAAATAAACCCCATTTCTTTAAATTGTGCCGTTTTTTAATAGCCTTTCAAAGCCGCACCCTGTACTCCTGCAGTAAATCCTTGCATGGTTAACCACGACAGGGATACACCATGATCTCTGAAACAACATTTTAAGGAAAATTTTTTGGATACATTCCACATGTTGAATATAAAATTTCGTATATGTGAAGACCATACTGCAGCACAGTAATCATTTTTACATAAAACCATGTGAAAAGCATAATATAGTCCATTCGTTGGATCATCCGTCATACGTCACAAACTATCGCTTCAAAAAACGACGAAAGTCTTACAGTGCGTTCTTTTTCTAACGCATTTGGTTTACTTTATCAGACTGAATGTTTTTGTGTCGTTTCTCGAAACGATATTTTGTGACCTAGAACGGAAGATCCAACGGATAGACTATACGAGTATTCTTATTTTAAAAGTCTTTAGTTGTTTTTATGATAAACCCCAGTTGCTTATTATAGCTTTGAGTACATTAAAAACATGAGCATTAAATGTTAATTTCTGATCAGAGAAAACACCTAAATTACTAATGCCACGCGAACGATTAAGAAGTTTATTATTTATAGTATAACCAAAAGTTACGCAGGTAAAATTTTTCGTGTAGGATACAGTCGAACATTTATCAGGATCTAGAGAAAGTTGATTGTCCATGCACCATTGATTCTAAATCGTGTTGCAGAGCATTGCGGTAATTAACACTATAGATACTTTCATACATTTTTATGTCGTCTGTATAAATTAAGATGTTACACTTAACTGCATTTGATACATCAAGAAATAAAACAAATAGTAGCGGGCCTATGTTAGACCCATGCGGTACACCACATTTAGCAATATAGCTCTGTGAGATATGACCCCTAATTTCAACATGCCGAGATCTACCCTTTAAGTATGACTCTGAATGACGTGAATTCTATTATGAGATAGCCAAAATAATCAAAGTTTATTAATGAGTTTGTCATGAGACATGCGGAAATATTTTTTTCAAGTTACGTGAAGAATATTATTATAGTAAATTGTATGTAACAAATTTGTGAAGAAAGTGTTAATGTTTTCAATACAATTTACTATGAGACTGTCAAAGGCTTTAGAAAGGTCGGCGTATATTACATCTGTTTGGATCCTGTCATCCATGTTGGAAAATATGTGTTGAGGTATACACATTAAAACATATGACCCCTAATTTCAACATGCCGAGAACTACCCTTTAAGTATGACTCTGAATGACGTGAATTCTATTATGAGATAGCCAAAATAATCAAAGTTTATTAATGAGTTTGTCATGAGACATGCGGAAATATATTTTTCAAGTTACGTGAAGATTATTATTATAGTAAATTGTATGTAACAAATTTATTAAGAAAGTGTTAATGTTTTCAATACAATTTACTATGAGACATGCTGTCAAAGGTTTTAGAAAGGTCGGCGTATATTACATCTGTTTGGATACTGTCATCCATGTTGGAAGATATGTGTTGAGATATACACATTAAATTAGTTAAGGAACAAATCGGTGTTGGTTAACAGATAATTTACATTTAACTAAGGCATAGATATGAGTAGCTAAAATGCGCTCAAACACTACTTTAGAAAAATTACATAAGAAGGAAAGAGGTCTATAATTGTTTACGTCAGATTTGTTACCTTTCTTAAAGACAGGTATAACCTTTACCTTCTTCCAAGATGATGGAAAATTGCCAGTTCTTAAAATTAAATTAAAAATATTTGTAAGTGGCTTAGCTAGGATGACAACATTCCTGAAGGACACTGCTTCAGGAATGTTGTTTGTGCCCATAGTGAATTTGGCTTTAGACCTCAGTAATTCCTTAAGTACCATGTCTTTATTAACTGCAAAGTTGCGCATTAAATCCAAGAGAGAATCATCGAAGCGATTAGCAGAACTGAAGTGCTTAACAAAACTTTGAACTTTGGTTGAGAAGCTTCCCTTCCCACGTCATCGCTGAGGGTACTTTATCCTGATTGTGCCTAATGATAATTTTTTTCTGAGGTTTCAATATATTGAATGTAACCTTGTGAATCAGGCTTTTTAAGTTATATTCGGCTTCTCTAAATCTCATCTTGGTAAGTTCACACTTGAAATGACGATACGCCTTTAGACGTCTATTCTTAAGACTGTGGCCCTAATGATATCCCGATTAAAATTAACTGTTGTATGAGCTTTTTTATGGGAATTCTCTTGTCTATAGCTTCATATATTTTGTTATAGAGAATACTGAATGCATCATCCGATGTATTGGATTTGAATATGTCATTACAATCAGTATCACAAATATCTTGATCCACTAAGCGGTAGTTATATATAGATCTAGTATCCAGACGGAAAAATTTTGACATTTCCATCAATGCAGTCAATAACAATCTCTAGTGGTGGGTAATATAGATCTATATTGATAATTGCATTCAAAGGTATCTCAACAACAATATCCAATTTACTGCTAGCAATAACAAGATACAGAACTCTTTCAACGTTCATCATCACGATTAGTCCTAATCAGCTAAATAGATAGATATATCGATAATAAGCGACTGTCATTTGTCATTTATTACAAAAAAATCACCATAGATGGCAGATGGTAAATATCAGTCGGTTTACATAACTTCTAAGAGATTTATACTGATAACACATGATAGATGATGATGATAAGATGACAGATGACGGATGACAGATGACAGATGACATATAAACAATTAGCAGAAACAACGGATGATAGATGACATATAACAGACGACAGATCAGAATCAGATAACAGATGACAGATGAACGATGGCAGATGACAGATGACAAAAAATGGATGCATATTGAAGATAACAGATGACAAACGATAGATGATGGTCGTAGAAGACAAAAGACAAACAATATAGGACATGTAGGCGACGATAACAGATTTGTAGTTGTTATTTTGATTTGATATAAATTCACGAATAATTAACTGGTGTGAAAATTTTAATTAAAACAATAATGTTTAAGTGCTGTAAAACAATTTTCATTTGTTGTTTCATTTATTATCAAAAAAAATTTGATAGATGGTAGATTATAAATGTCAGTAGACATACAACAACAAAACAAATTCTAAGAGAGTAATCATATTGACACATAAAACAGAATAGATCGCAGATGATAGATGAAAAATAAACAGAATCAGATGACATCATTTGTTTGATGGTCAATAATCAGAATCAAAATCAGATAACAGATGACATATTACAAATTGCAGATGACATATAATTAATAACATATAACAGAAGACAGACGACAGAAACAGATGAAAGATAAGAGATAATAAATGGCAAATGACAGATAACAGATGGCAGTTGACAGATGACAGATGCCAGACGATAAAAACAGATGACAGGTGTCAAATAGAAAGTAAGCACAAATAGATGATAGACGACGAATGATAGATAGCGTATAATGGAGGACAGAATAACAATAATCACAATCAAATAATATATAAGAAATGACATAAAACAGATAACAAATGGTAGATGATATATAACTAATAAGATATGACAGATTACAAATGACAAATAACACATGATAGATGATGATGATAAGATGACAGATGACGGAGGACAGATGACAGATGACAGCAATCAGCAGAAACAGTTGACAAACAACGGATGATAGATGACATAAACAGACGACAGATCAGAATCAGATAACAGACGACAGATGAACGATGGCAGATGACAGATGACAAAAAATTGATGCAGATTGAAGATAACAGATGACAAACGATAGATGATGGTCGTAGAAGACAAAAGGCAAACAATATAGGACATATAGCCGACGATAACATATTTGTAGTTGTTATTTTGATTTGATATAAATTCACGAATAATTAACTGGTGTGAAAATTTTAATTAAAACAATAATGTTTAAGTGCTGTAAAACAATTTTCATTTGTTGTTTCATTTATTATCAAAAAAATTTTGATAGATGGTAGATTATAAATGTCAGTAGACATACAACAACAAAACAAATTCTAAGAGAGTAATCATATTGACACATAAAACATGATAGATAATAGATGACAGATCATAGATGATAGATGAAAAATAAGCAGAATCAGATGACAGACAGTTATTTGTTTGATGGAAAATAATCAGAATCAAAATCAGATAACATATGGCAGATTACAAAGTGTAGATGACATATAATTAATAACATATAACAGAAGACAAACGACAGAAACATATGACAGATAAGAGATAATAAATGGCAGATGACAGATAACAGATGGCAGTTGACAGATGCCAGTTGATAAAAACAGATGACAGGTGTCAGATAGAAAGTAAGCACAAACATATGACAGACGACGAATGATAGATAGCGTATAATGGAGGACAGACTGACAATCACAATCAAATAATATATAAGAAATGACAGAAGACAGGTAACAAATGGTAGATGATAAATAACTAATAAGATATGACAAATAACAGATGACGAGTGATAGATAATAAATGACAGATGACAAATAACATACGATAGATGACAGATGACCGATGATAGATGACATATAACAGACGATAGATGGACAATATTCAGTATCAGATAACATATGACGAATGACAGAAGACAGATTGCAAATTGCAGATCACATATAATTAATAATATAAGAGATAAGAGATAATAAATGACAAATGGCAGACAACAGATGACAGTTGACAGGTGATAGTTATCATGCGACAGAAACAGATGACAGATGAAAAACAACCGACTATAGATGACACATAACAGAGGACAGATGGATAATAAACAGAATCAGATAGACGGCAAATGAGAAATGACAGATGATAGATGATAGATAACAGATAACAGACTAGAGATAACAGAAACAGATGATAGATGACAGAAGACAAATAATAGATAATAAATAGATTAAACATGACAGATTATATATGACAGATGGAAAATAAGCAGAAACAGATGAGAGACGACCGACCGATAATAGATTACATAGAAAAGAGGACAGATGGACAATGAGCAGAATCACTTAACAGATAACAATAATCAGAATCGGATAGATGCCACATGGCATATGACAGAAGATAGATTACAAATGACAGATAAAATATAACTAATAACACATGATGACAGGCGACAGAAACAGATGACAGATGACAGTTTATAGATATATGCCAGGCGACAGACAACAGATGACAGTTGATAGATAATAAATGCCAGACGGCAGAAACAGATGACAGATGGCAGGTTACAGAGAAAAGGCTGAAACAGATAACAGACGACGGATGATAGATTGTTTATAACAGGGGATAGATTGACAATAAGCAGAATCACATAACAGATAACAAATGACAGAAGACAAATAACAAATTATAAATGATATATAACTAGTAACATATGACAGATTGCAGACGACAGATCACAGATGATAGTTGACAGATAGTAAATGACAGATGACAAATAACAGAAATATATGATAAATGATAAATAATAGATAATAAAAAATATGTTATATAATAATATATAAAAAAGGATAAATGGACAATAATCAGAATCAGATGACAGACAACATGTGATAGTTGACATCAAACAGTAAAACCTTATATGTGATAAAAAATAAAGCATGAACCACATTTAAGTTTAAATATAAATGACCTTCTATATTTCTTGAATCACTTTCTTATTTATCACTTGACCTTCTATAGCTAATCTTATCTAATTTAGATTTAAAGTCTACCCACCCATCATGCATATATTTTTTTAATCTACTCACTTAAAAATTTTACTTTTTGAGTTACTTTTTTATTCAAACAGTTTTTTATTCCAAACCGCGAGACTATCAGTAATTGAAATATATATGTATATGTAGGGTGGGTGTGTGATCATCCCACCCTCCAATCAGTAAAACATTATCAAAAATTATTTGAAAAATTTGAATGAATATATCTCTAAAAATTGCAATTATTTTGTGTTTATTTATATTTTATAACTTTTAATTAAAACCCTTGCATATGTTTTACACCCACCCACCCTACATATACATGATAACTTTAATTGCTAATCGTTGATGATTTTGCTGTTAAAAACAATAAAACCCTTTATGTAATAAAAAAAATTAAAAATATCATAATTTAAGTTTAAATATACGTCACTTTCTATAGCTATTCTTATTTAATTTAGATTTAAAGTCTGTTCACTCATCATGCATCAAATTTTTACTAATTTACTCACTCAAAAATATTACCTTTTCAATTTCGTTTTTATTGAAAACGTTCTGTAATTAATTTTTTTGGAAACCGCCAGACGATAAGGAATTAAAGTTTATACGTATATGTAGGGTGGGTGGGTGGCCTCTAACCCACCCTCCAATGAGAAAAACATCATCAAAAATTATTTGAAAAATTTCTATGAATAAATCTCTAAAAATTGCAATTATTTTGTGTTTATTTATATTTTACATTTTTTAACTAAAACCCTTGATGGTGTTTTACTGATTGGAGAGTGGGATAGAGGCCACCCACCCACCCTACATATACATGATAACTTTAATTGCTAATTGTTGAAGATTTTGCTGCTAAAAACAATAAAACCCTTTATGTAATAAAAAATAAAACAAAATCAAAATTTAAGTTTAAATATAAATGATTTTCTATAGCTAATCTTATCTAATTTAGATTTAAAGTCTGCCCACCCATCATGTATCAAATTTTCACTAATTTACTCACTCAAAATTTTTTCCTTTTCAATTTCTGTTTCATTCAAAAAGTTTTGCACTCAATGTTTTGGAAACCGCCAGACGATAATGAATTAAAGTTTATATGTATATGTAGGGTGGGTGGGTGGCCTCTATCCCACCCTCCAATCAGTAAAACATCATCCAAAATTATTTGAATTTCTAGGAGAACACACAAAGAATGCTCTCGTTTTTACATCCAAGTTGTTTTGCAGACTAGTTATGTATACATTGTGAATAAATCCAGTATTAAGTTATTAATGGCGATCGAGACCGATTTTTTTACCGTTAGGTAATTGACGGTGTCGCACACCCTGCAGCGAGTTTCGAAAGAGCGCTCGTTGAAAATGTTGCCTGCGCCGGAGCTGATTGTTTGTTTACTCTGGCGTTCAAGTGGGAAGGTGCAGAACTAATTCAAGAGTAAATCCATTAACAACAATGGAACGCAGTGGGAAGGTGGACCGCGGCCATGTACCCAGCTAATTAACAACTCCCCTGTTCGGAGGTGGGCGCCGTGACCCGTCAATTTCACACCTGATGCCATTATTTGGGCCCTTATGTAATTTTCTGTGGGTGCGGAGGATATAAACGAGGTAATGGATACACCATTATCCAAAGACAAATTTGCCCATATAATTTTACCACCATTCTAATTTTAACAATAAGAGATCGTTACGTCAATAAGGCTTTCCCCTAATGAAGAAATTTCTCTAAATATAGTACCGAGAAATTAATGAGAGTATGGGAATGAATAATTTTCTGGCCAGTGAGAAAATCGTGAAGATTCAGATTTCGCCACATGGTGTTTAAACGTTGCCTTAAGGTTTCCCCACACCAACGTGATATTAAAATCTTGTCGGAACGGGATGATATCTAATTACATTGCGGTAAATGAGAGCCCGCACACAGATAGATACTGAACTAGAGATATTATCGCAATCGGTATATCATTTCGGTACTGCAGTTTTCTGTTGCAATTGGTTACCATTCATATACGATTGATTAATAATTTCCATAAATGCTGTTTACCGCTTGATCCAGTGTCTGCGAATTCATAAAACGGCATTTAGTAACAATAGCGAGTACCAGATGGTAATACGAATAGTTTTTCTCGTATTATACAGTTCCTCGCTAGCGTACCGATCACAAAAAAACCACAAGCATGACTGACATATTTAATACACCATCATCAAATAGTACTTTCGTTAGGAAAACTCTAACAAGTCTAATTCATACGAGTAGTAGGAAGTGATATACCTGCTCTTACATAATACAGTCTGTCAACCGCAATCATTCATAATTAATTGTAATTGTGCGCAACTACTGACAGTGATAGTTTCGTTTGTGCGCAAGCCGGGATGAGTTGAACTTGCGCTGTTATCCGGCGTGCTTGCTCGACCATTTAATAAACACACGAATTTATTTTATCTAGCCGATGATTGCCCCATGCTGGTTATTGCATTTCAGCTACCGCTGCTACGAGCAGCAAACTAATGGGAAGCAATTATCATTCGGAATATATTAATAGTTCGTGTGAGGCCTTCGCCTCGGCCGGTGATTACCGAGTTGCCACAGAATTTAAGGAAAAGATCACGAAATTGTGTAATTATAGGATCCTCGAGTGATACGGAATATGGAAATTAATTGAAATTACTGGGAGAATGGTCAGTTTTACGATGCAATTACAATGGTAACATCCAATCGTGATCAAATAGATGCTTTAAAATTTTGAAACCAGTTTATTACATTAGAGATAATTTTAGATCTTTCTAACGATAACGTCTGAAAGAGATAAATGTCTTAATTAAATACTTTGGGTACGATTCTTTGAATTTTTAAAAGCGTATATGTAAAAATTTTATAAAGAAGAAAACACGATGACTTTGTCCTTCATTATATTAAAGATGTATCAAAAAGTAAATGCCTCTACAATTAACATGTAAAAATTTATTTTACACGTACTAAAACTAGAAAAGACTAATGAAAATATTAGCAAAATCAGTACACATTCAAGATATTCCAACATCTGAAGAAAGTGACTTAGAGGTAATAGAAGTTTCTTCTGGAAGATATGAAATATAACTACAAGAACAGAACATTATAGATAGCAAATTAGGAATACAATTTGTTTTGTGAATTATGTCTTTCAACTGCGCTAGAATGATGATTTACGATTGTAATGTCATGGATGAAACAATAAATTAAGATTTTTGAATGACGATTACGAAAATGAAATTTTAAATTGTGTATATGGTTCTTTTGTATACTAATTTTTTTATTTGATGTGATATTTATGTGAATAATGCAAATTCTAACGATACCACCAATTATATTAACTTCCCAGGAAACAAGCCCCGATAAAGGTTACACAGCAATCGGTTATAAAGACCGTGTCGGATAATTATAGTAATATCACACACCGCGGAAGAATTTAACAACGCGCATTGTAAAAGCTTACAGTTATGCCGTTGCAGATGTCGGCGTCTTCTCTTTCCTAAAACACACGAAATTCAGCCAGGTCGACATTTACATTCGCACAACACGCGAAAAACAATGGCGACCATTAAAACGGTCATAAATATCTCGTCTCGGGATCTACTGGCACAGATCTAGATCCATTAGTTTGCGTGCGGTGACAAAATAAGGAGCATATGTTACGTTACCTTATTTCTAAACGATGCATAATGGATGATCTACATGGAGCAGACTGTTCTAATAGTAGCCAGTCGAGAATAAATGTAACAAGTTTCCTTATGCCGGCGATTAAATAATCGTGTGATAAATGCTCACTTCCTAATTCTGTTATGACGACCCAATTATGATTTTATTAATGAGTGCTGCCGGCCTATTAATAAGAAAATAAACAGGAAACCGCGATTTATCATTAACTTGCAAATTAGGGGGCCGTTTTTGTTGATGACCTTTATTTATGGTTTGTATAATGTCTTTGTTGGACGATGTATCAAAAGGGGTGGGAAACTCCGGCGATGTTAAAGTGGCGAAATTTAGTCCGTGCCAGTGAATAGGGTGTTCGAGGGGTTCGTGTTCATTACACGAGTAAAAAACTATGTTGGCAATTTTAAGCTCGCTTGACATCTTTTGTTACCATTTAACGAGTAGCTTTAAATATTGCTAATATAATCAATTAGATCCATAACTGTGATACCAATTGGACGCAACCGTTTATGTTTCCATAAAGACCATTCACTTCACACATAATACGTCCACTTTACTATTCACCTCTACCGAACGCTTCAAAGCTAATGCTGAACCTTTCATAGGAAAGCCACCCATCAACCGACAAACACCGTCAAATTATAAATTGACACGCACGGTGTGCAAACCACATATTATAAATTATAGATTTTGCCTGGGCAAAATGGCGTGGTTAATTTTAAATTTAAATGCACATTGCTCGGGGTTAACACGGGATTATTTCCACTTCGGAATTTACAAATTAAATACCTACACACTTCTTTTCCACTCGGCGATGGCCCCCACCGCACACGTACTGCACTCGCGATTTGCAATTCAAAAACCGGCCACGTGTTGCATAATGGCTGGAAGTTCGCTCCTTATCGGTACGGTATCACGATTGTGAATTGCGAGCGGAAAAAAATATCAATCGATAAAAATGCAGATCATACCGGCCATCGGCACGTTGTAAATAATGCAAGGTAACGAAGGGGATGGACCGAATAATTGCGAGTTACGGTGGTATCACGTGGTTTGATGATGATTCGTTCTGGTGTATGTCGAAAATATTTCATATGAAAAATGTTTACTTTAGTTAAAATGAAGTTATATTGATTTTTTTAATATATAAAATATAATTATTACTAGAAATACAGTGTTCTAACAATTTAGCAATTCCCTTTCCAAATTCCAAGTATTTTACAAATTTATTTTTAGTCTTTTCTAATGTCACCAATTCTTTAGGTTTTATTTGGACACAAACTCTCAAGATATTTTCAGACATTTCTCTGTAACTTTTAGGATTATTTCACCAGTTTTCGCTTCTAAGCAAAAAATGCTTGTATTGTTGTGTTATTAATTTTTTTAGCATGTATTATTTTATTTTACAGATATTGTATAGTAATTGTTCTTCCAAATATTAAGGATTTTAGAAATTTGTTTTAAAGTCAACTTTTTTAAACAAATTTCTTGGCTTAATTTTGTTGAGTTGCTCTTTTAATCCATTTGCTACCAGTTTTTTTTTTTTATCAAGTTTTGTTGTAAAATGTCAATGTTTTTTAAGTTTTATTTTATAAAATAAGTAAGAATATGCATATTTAATTCATTTTGATGCATTTTTTAGACGAAATGACGTGTTTTTATGTGTCAGTCACAGGTGACTGACAAATTATGTGTTTGGCCCCTTTAGACAATGTGTCAGTCACGTGTCTCACCCTCATAAACATTCTCTCTAACTCTAAGGAACTCGTGACTGACAGCGCTAAATAGTAAGTTTAAAATAGGCACTCACCGTCAGTCATCTGTGTCAGACTGGCCATTTTGAATTCTTCAGTGTCAGTCACAGGTGACTGACAAAGTGGCCAACGTGTTAAAATTCTTGTCTCGCAAAATTTTTTTCTTAGAGAAATTTTCTTTATTTCTTTATTTTTTTAGAACATTTCTAGCAAATTGTGCAGATTTTAAAAATATATTTTAGATTATTCTCTTCCTGGAGACTTCTAAAAATTTTCACTTTAATCTTGTATAAATCTTCCAGCAATATTTCTTCGAAATAATAAGGATTTTAAAATGATTTTATATTTTTTATTCTGTTTATACAAAATTTCTCAATTTTTTTGAAAATATCCAGCATATCTTGCCTTATTTTATCAGATTTCTCCCTAATAATTTTAGAATATTTCATTAACTTCTCTATATTGCAAAAATAGCAATAATATTCTTACGATATTATGCTTGATGTTAGCAAAATATTCAAAAGCACTTTATTTTATATTGTGGAAATTTTCTATATCTTTTTAATTTTAGAATTTTCTAATATAATCACAAATTTCTCCGGATTTTTCTACACACTTTTTCCAAAGATTCAGCATCACTACTTCTATATGTCTTACTTTACTTCCAAATTTACAGAATCTTTTAGCATTTTTCAATATATCTCGTTATATACAGGGTGACTGACGAAAAACCTTTGATGCTGTATCTTGCTTATTTTTGATCCGATTTGAATAAATAAAACATAAAATTAAATGATTTTTAAAAGACTTTAATATGAACTGTACTGATATTTTTTCTTGCATCCAGTTTTTGACAAAAGACGATCAACTTTTTTTTCAAATTGCACTGTATATATATTTTGTACTGATCCGCAAGGAGATTTTTTTCTGAATCTAAATTTGTAAACGATTTTATCCATTCATCAAACCAAAGTCGAGAAATTGAGGATTAAAAAAAAATTTAAAATCAAATACCCAAAATTTTGAGTATATATATTTTCTTATTTTGTAATTTTTTGGGATATTTTATTTATTAGAAAGGAGTGCAAAGATGTAATAAATAAAAAAAAATAAAAGAAAAAAAATACAGAGCCTATTCCAAATGTCAAAAGTGACAGTGTCAGTCATTGGTACAATACTGCAATGATTTTTAATAATTTCATAATAAAAATGTTGCAAGATTTCAAAAACTGAAAAACAATTTCTGTAGAAGCACAAAATTCTAGTACAGTGTTTAAAATATGGCAACATTTTAATTATGAAATAATTAAAAATCGTTGCAGTATTGTATCAATGGCTGTCACTGTCACTTTTGACATTTAAAATAGGGTCTGTATATTGTTTACAATGGATACTTGACTTTTTATTTATTTTTTTAATCCTCAATTTCTCGACTGAAGTTTGATGTATGGATAAATTTGTCTACAATTTTATATTCAGAAAAAAAATCTCCTTGCGAATCAATAAAAATATATATACAGTGCTATTAAAAAAAAATGTTGATCGTATTTTGTCAGAAACTGGGTGCGAGAAAAAATAACAGTTGAGATCCTATTAAAGTCTTTTAAAAATGGTTTAATTTGATGTTTTATTTATTAAAATCGGATAAGAAATAAGCGAGATACACCACCAAAGGTTTTTCGTCAGTCACCCTGTATTATGAGAATTTTCCAGCAATCAAATTTCTAGCATTTTTTTTTAATGATGATGGTTGCGAACGTTACTACTTAGTAATTCATTATATAAACACTTAAATAAAACGCTTACTATATCTTTTTACCACTAAAATTTATTGTAATGTATATAAATATATTACAAGAACATAAGTTAAGTTTAGACTTTTGAAGGTCATTGTCAAAATATAGTAAGTGTTTTATTAGAAGATTTTATATTATTTTTCTAGAATTATAAAATTCTATTTAATATTTGTCTCTGTGGCCAAAAATACTATATATGTATTTGATTGGTTACAATTTCAATTCCTGTTTGATTCGCTGAAACAACTTTATTTCTACCTTGTAGAATTCCTTCAGAATTTAGTTATTTTTGCTTTTTAAATATCATTTTAACATCCTCTACAAGTTTCTAATTTGATTTTAATTATAATTAAGTTATAACAAAGATGTATTAAAGTCCGTTTCGTTGTAGAAAATTAACTAATAATTAGAAAAACACGAAAATATGTTGTAAATCTACAACAATGAGTCTTACTAAGACTACAATAATTACATAATCCCGAACTGAACTGAAATGCTTAACAAATTATACAACAAAACAACCAATCTCAAATTATTAACATAGGCCAGGAGTAAGGCAGAAATGCACTACTATCTCTTACATTTTCAAAAGGTCTGGAGGAAAGTATTATTGGTTGATATAGGCGATGACTTATCTGAACTGAAATTGTGTCTTGGGATAGTTATTCCCATAATCTATTAAAATAAGTTGCATTTTGGCTAGGGTATTATTGTCATATATATATATATATATATATATATATATATATATATATATATATATATATATATATATATATATTGTAATTTTTTGAGGTAGGTCATAAGAACGCTGGATTAATATATAATATGTTAGGGTAGGTCAGGAGTACGCTAGATCAATTACCCTGCAAATTAGATCAAATATGCGTCAGTTCAAACGTTATTTCTTTGAGGTAGGTAAACTAAATAATTTGAGTGGAAGAACACTGCACTGTGAACTCCGCCTTCAAGTCTTCAAGATTTAAATTTTAAAGTTATTGTTAGTGTATTTTATTTTGTAAGCTAAACTTCTTATGCATTTTTAGGATAGAGATAACATGGGGCAGAACCAATTGATTAAGCACTCTGTCCTATAAAAACCACATTTGATAGCGCAAAGTGTTTATTATCGTTGGAGAGCTTGTTCCTTCGGCTACATTCTCGCCGTATATCATTTTGCTGTAGCTCGTTTCTTTGCTAAGTTATGACATTTCTGCCAAACCCTTAATTATTTCTACGTTTCAAAAATATGGGGCAGAACCGATTGCTCGTTCGGAAATGATGTTTTGATAAATTACGTCTGATAAATAACATTTTTAATGTTCGAATCGATTGAAATGTTTATTTTGAGTACAAAATGAAAAAAAAAATGAACAAATGAATATGGAATTGAGAAAATTAATCTTTTTGCAAAACCGTATGCAAGACTGCAAACATTTCGTGTCGTTAGTCCGTAGAAGATTTCAACCGACTGCAGTAAATATTTCATCAATGTAGCTTCTTATTCTTGGTTGAAGACCTGTATAAATGAAAACAATAGAATAACGATGATGACAACCTTGCTCCTTTGATTGATTGAGGCAATATTTTGCGCTCTTGCGGAAGAACGCAGTGTTTCGTAACTAAAATTGAATTGGTTGACAGAGTTCGTCACATCTATTCCACCTCTTGCTATATTCAATGTTGCTGTCAATAATTTTTGATTCACGACTTTTGGTCTAGTGCCAATGCGCTTTGATACATCGCCGCAATGAGTCCGCAATGGTGAATACATCAAACCAAACGCACGAGCTGCACATTGTAATGATGACCATTTGTGATCGCTTTTTTGCCTTTTCCAATTATTCTTTGTCGATTGCCGACGTCTTAAGTTTATAATCGCGCATATACAAACAAGCAATCGGTGCCAATGACTATTTTTCACAAAAAAATGTGCCTCGAAATTTCACTTCGGAATACACTTACTGGATCAAGTTATCTCAATTTTTAACCAAGTTATAGCACGACCAACACGGAACATAACAAGTAAGCGAATGACACAAAAACACATTCAAAATTATGGCGTCTGAAAATGACACGCTGACAGCTCAAATTTTTGATGTGATGTTTGCTTAATCACGTCACGCCAAAAATTCTCTAGATAGTAGATGGGGCAATTGGTCCTGCCCTATGTTATCCCTACGCAGAATGATATAGAGTGTATTTTCTAGAAAATTTTCTTATAAATTCAAATACAAAATCATTCTTAGAATTTTTTACTTAAAAAAAAAACAACTCTAAATTGTGAGAACCTTTTCGAAAGCCTTTAAAATTGTTCAGAAATTTAGTATTATAATAATTTTTGTCATTAAAAATGAGAGATACATTCTACAATCATGTACGTATATATAACTTTTATGTTATAGTAGACACAATATAGAACTAATATAAAATAAAAAGAGGTACTAAGACAGAACCTTGTGATACACCCTTCTAAATATTTACAAAATATTATTTAATCTACAATATGGATTGCTTTCGGCCTCTTAGAAAATTATTTTGCATCTATCTGAAAAATCAAGACCAAGGTAACAACATATTGTCGATCGATTAACTGTGTCAAATATTTTATTATCGTCTTGTATAAAACATTGTACCGAATTATGAAGAAAGAATGGAAAACATGGTTTTGTTAAAAATTATCAATTGCAAATGAGATTAAAACAAGAAAGATTATGTGCAAGAATGTAGGAGGGAATGGGGAATTATAGCGCATAGGAGAAAATAATAATAAGTTTACGAGTAATAATGAAAAATCTGAAATTACGTTTTAGATATGATTATTCGCGAAATAGTAGGAAAGTAGTACCCATGTGCACCGTGCGGAGCGTTAGCGAATAGAATAGCCGCCAGCTGTATGCCAAGATGTTCAGTTAGGGGTATATCAGCTATTTGTTTGTAAAGTTGCATTTCACTGATATTGACTTTATTGTTTATTATGTTCAAAAGAATAAACAACATTTTTTATGTGTTCCTTACTAAAACTTCCTCACCTTACCTCTAAATTTATCTATCGAATAATTGTAGTCTTTCACTTCGTGATACATTATGATAATTCAAAATAAGAATAAGAATATATATTTGTGCACAATTAAGTATTTACATTTAAAAATAGATTTAAATAAATATTTTACACCTGAAGGCAGGGTACATCGATGAATCAGTAATTCAATTGACACAAACATACAACATATTTAAATAATTAAACAGTAATATAAAATACACAGCATAATAATAGCATATCATTCGACAAAATTGATATTTTCCACTAGATTGTACTGTCACATATAAATTCTTCATAGGAATAGTATGCTTTGGATAATAGAATTATTTTAATTTTGCAAATCATTGCGTTATTTGATAAAATTTTATACTCACTCGGCAACTTTAGGTGCATAAAAATTAATTGCCATTTTAGTTTTTTTGCAATCTGCAGTGATAGGTTATTATATTATTTTTATTCCTAGAATCATAGAAGTGATTATCGGAGTGGTAGCTATATTTGTTTAAATTACTGGATACATATATAAAATATAGTGATGGGATTGTTAATAAGTTCAGTTGCATACATTTTTGTCTAACATCATTCCTACATCCCAATTCCAACATGGCTCTTATTGCTTTTTCTGGACTTTAAATACGCTTACAGTATGAGGAGAGTAACCCTAACAGACAAGAGCGTAAGTCATTACTGATCGGAAATAGGATAAATATGTTATTTTAGTAATATCCATTGATACGTTTTTGGTAATATTTCTTAGCATCTTAACAGTTTATGAAAGTTTACTTACAATGTAATCCGCATGGTTTTTTTCATGTTAATTTGGGATGTAAGTATATGCTAAAAAAATCACTTTATTTAGAGATTTCAATTGATTTTCATATTTCAATGTGAATACAATATTATTTGTTTTAGTCTCATTTAGACTGACCAAATTTGCTGCAAACTACTCATGTGTGTTCATCTGCATATCCTCCATTTTTGACAATAGTCTAGTTAAACATTCATCTTAGTTTAATGTTGTGGCGTCATCAGCAAATATCACAAATTTTGAAGCTGAGTCACATCAGCAATATTATTCAAGTATATCAAAAATAATAGATTGCCAACACATCAAATTTTGCAGTCATTTTTCCTTATGCCAATTTTATTAAAAAAAATGGTTCCATATTTAGTTTTAATTTTTGCGCATACCAAGTTATTGTGATTTAAAATTGAGAACAAATGGTTTAAAATATCATTTTCTTCACACTGCTTGTTCAAACCACCAACAAAAATGATCCGCTATTCCGAGACTTCCAATGCAGAGTATTTTATTTTGACTTGAAGTCACTTCCTTATTGTTCCTATTAGTTTTGCAACTGAGCATATTTTGGTCGGTCCGTTTTATTCTTTCATGGTTATTTTTTTTCATGTTTGGGGTCTGATTTGTTTCTTCTCCGATCAACTAAAGAGATCATCGATGACGTATCTTCCTCGTCGAGTACATATTCATTCTTATTTGATATATTGGTTTTCATTTTATATTCATAGATGAGTTTATTCATCGATGGCACCGACGATTTTTTATTGTCACATTCAAAACTCTTGCTATCACCTAATAGATTCATATCTTCGGCTGGCTGATACATTACGGTTCTTCATTTCGCTATTTCCCGTGAGATGTCGTGTTGGTTTATTTGTATTATAGGTTTCCATTAGATTAATGGTTTTGTTTAATGTACTAATTTTATTACGTAACTATTCGATCAAGTCGTCTTTATTACTAACGATCTCTCTTAGATAACTTATTTCCAAGTTCTTTAAGTGAAGGGATCCTGTGGTACCATTTTTCTCCTTCACGATGAGGTTATGGACTGCATCATACTCCGAAGAGCATATAATGGTGACAATTTCGTTTTTTTTTCTTTTTAAGCACAAGGAATGATACACTAAATAATAAAAAGCAAATCACTTTTCTTGAATAATTTCTTTAATGATATGAAGCTGTCGAAACTATAGTAACTATATTGAAGAAGTGATACCAAAAGAGTAATTCCTTTTATTTTATGTAGAATTATCTATCAAACTTACAGCCTATAGATGTTCCAAAAGACTCCTGTAGGATAATACAGGGTGACGTAGCCTGTCTAAAGACACAAAGTCGATAAATAAGAATAAATCATTCCATCTATTATTTAATTTCGTCGTATTTAATATATAAATGTCCCTGCAATCAAATATTGTTTAGAGATTAAATTTGCAGATAAAACAAGAACGGAAATGAGAAGTAATTATAACACATTATGTATAAGAATTGGTCTTTAAATTTGAATAAAATAATTTATTTGTGGATCTAAGCAAAAAATTTATTAAGAATAATAGTTGTTAAATTTTTAATATAATGCATTTAAAGAATATTTAATTTTAGACTTAAAAATTTAAACGAGAAATTGAAAATTTCCCCTGTTTGCAATATGGTGGAGGAGCCGGGCACATTGGGTTATTACAATTATTTTTACATTATATAATATTTATGAAATATATTAATATCTCATACAATTTATGATCTTGTAAAATGCCTACACACTATAATCAGTTGCATAATATAGTTTTAAAATCAATATTACAAAAACATTAGTTTGATACATTTTTTACTTTGTTTTTTACTTTTATATTAACTTTTTATGTACTCAAACAATACAAGAATTGAATTCGAACTTTCTTCTATTTATAGGTCTAAAGCACTGAAACATATTTTTAAATACCCTATTACGTTAAAAAAGATATAAATGAATAAAGCTAATAAAACTTAGTATTTATGTTAAAACACTTTTATAATTATCAAAAAAAAAAAATTGATTAATAACCCAAAAATAATGGTGAATCAGGTGAAGTAATGGAAGGTTTTTGGATATTTTAAAAGTATTTTATTTTAACGCTGAAAATTGAATTAGAAATGGATTTAAAAACATCCTTACCAATTAAAATATAAAATCACATCACCTTATAAATTAATTAATAAAAATAATAAATAAATTTTCAAATAATAATTCATTTTTAGGAGGATATATGGCAAATCAATTTATGAATTATTATCAAGACAGTTTTGGTGAAACAGAATTATTACCAGAATAATAGGATAAGAATGAAAGAAGATTTTGTGAATTTAAGACTCTACAAACGCGATCAAAATTTTTGTTGACAATTATTGTACATAATATAAAAATATTTTTGTTAGCATGTTAAATAAAATAACGAATACCTAATAATACATAAATAATCATATCAGCTGAGTTAAGTCGTTAACTAGTGATCACGAAAATGAAAGGTGTGCAATCTGACAAGCGTTCGGTATTCTTCGCCATTAGGATAAAATTAATGTCGTTTATAGTGAAAGGATACAACACAGTGTAAGAACCACGTGGTCAATAGCCAATTTCAGTTCCTACAAAGAGAAAATTAACCATAAAAGCAGATTTTAAGAACATTCTATATTAATCTTATATGTTAATTACATAATTTCAAATATAAACAATTTTTCTGATTATTACGTTCTATTAAAAGTAATAAACAAAACAAATATTACTTTTACTACAATGAGATATGTATTGGATTGATGCGGCTGTTACTTGTCGAAACTCCATAATAACACTTAAAGAAATACTGACACAGTATAGGGTTTCAGAATGTTTTTTAATATTGTACTACAACAATGTTTCACCACACAGTGGCTTCATCAGGTAGATGAAAATATTTTCAGTTTTTCTTTAAGTGGAATGAGATATGTTTCAAAGATTAGAGTATAGTGAGTATTTATCAGTGATCCAAGTATGGTTACGTTCGTTATTATATGATAATTCACATTTAAACAAAGATAAAAACCTAATAAATCATTTATAAAAGGTTTTAAGTTTATTAAAAATAAGTAAGGACCATACAATTTAGATGTTCAAACTACCAAGAATGTTTTCTTTATATCAACATGTAAGTAGTTTGAAGCAACTTTAGCCTTTCAAGAATCTATATTCATGTAACAATCTGACTATCAACAATCCCTCTATACACAATGTACAATTTCTTTCATCTTCTTTATTATTTTTTGATATTTGAATTTACATAATAGAAGGCCGTATCGTAAATTAATACATGCGACGGCGTTGATGTTATCTGGGAGCGTTTTATTTGCGAGCGGCCGGCAATTTCCATCAGGGGAGGTATTGCAGTGTGTACAGTGCGAGAGCACGGTGAGGAGGATCGGATTGCGCCCCAAGGTGTGTTAACCCTTGCCACACACGTAGAAAAAAAGACGCCGAGAGAACAATCGGGGAAGGAAGTGTAGCGCGTACAGCGTTCTAGTCTGATTGGCTTTGGGGGCCTCCGCTGCCAGTTATTTAGTGTGTGCGAAACGATATCGTGAATATCGAGAAAGTGATTTATACAGAGCCGATGGTAAATTGCGCGCGAATTCGCAACCTGATCGCATTATCCGCAAATTGCGGAATATACTTTATTGCGTGGAACGTGTCTCTATCCGTTGCCCGCAGATCACAATGCGCCGAAGGGCGGTATTACATCGGCTCAAGTACTTTTCAATTAAACATCGAGAACGGTTGAAGGACCTCCGGAGCGAAGAGGAAAAATCGCCCGTGTGTAACTGGACTCGTTGTTATTGCTGGAAATGCACGTCCAGAAAGTGCCAGGTGGACGCGATGAAAGATTTAAATGCGAAAAGTTTCGGCGGTTGCCGTCACGGCCTTGATTTATGTGCGCTTCAGGAACTCATTAATGAATGTGCGGAATGCGCTGACCTTTTACTGCAAGTGCATTTTCATTCATAAATCAATAGTCATCTACTAAAAACAATGCCTGTATTCTAACTGTAAACCAACATTAATATTACCATATGAATATATAGTTTGAATTTTTGAATATTAACTGTAGGTAAATCTTAAATATGCTTTACCACATTTTAAGAAAAATAGAAATTCTAAGGCTGAAAGATCATCAGTCGATAGCCAATGAAGAAAATAAGAAGAGAAGAATCATAGTAATTGTCTTATTATCAGATGTAATACTATCTCCAAATAAAGATATTTATTATTATTATATAAATTCTATAGATAGAACCCCATTAATTGGATGAAGACAAAAATTACAGAACGAACCTTACAAAATCTTAGGAATGCAAAAATTGTATGTAAGGATACTTCTTAAAGCAAGAAGATTTAGATAAAGTAAAACTCACTTTGTTAATATCACAAAGTGAGTTTTACTTTATCTAAATATTCAAGATGTATCACGAAGTGAACGCCTCAACTATTAATCAATTAAAGTAAGAAGGTTTAAAAGTAAATATTACCAGCTTTTATTCATCTCCATAATAAAAAGCACCCTGTCTATATATTTTTGATGTAATTTCTGTTCTATTCTAAGATTTTTTTGGAACGAAGATGAGTGATATTTTCATTATATACAGGAGTAATATCATGTATTGTTTAGGGGCGCAGGAAAGAAGTTTTTGTATAAAGGTATAGATTTAATTTCAGTATCCTTGGATGCTTTCTGTTTAGCCAGGGCGTTCTATCTCTTGATACCATTTATATTTAATTGACTTGATACAGAAAATAATGACTCTGTTGCTTATGGAAGCTTCCTCCAGTACCAGCACATATTAGTTAACTAGTCTTGAAATTCTTAGTTCTGTTAGAAAATCGAAACTCTCCGTAAGGGTGTTGATGTTTTTATCTTAAATTCGAATTCCATTTATCTTTTGGGTACTGACTATAATTATTATTCTGCCTGGGTAATCTTCGAGTTATCCTTCAGTAGTTTAGTAGTATTTTTATTGCCAGATTCAATTTGGCATTATAGATGCCTGCTTCTATTTAAGTTTTTGCTTCATCTGTATTTGTACATTCATTTAAGGAGATGTGGAATCTTGTAAAATGCAGTGACCTTAAAAGCGGTAGACAGGAGTAGTTTGGCCCTGAGATATAAAAGAAAAGCAATCTTTACAATCACAAGGGCGAAGAATGTAGTAGTGGAAGTATTCATTAAATATAAAATGAATACTTCCACTACTACACTCTGTGTCACTTGTGTGGAAATTGTAGAAAATTATAGAAATCCAGAGAAAAAGAAAAAAGTTACTGAGAAATTAAATAAGAATACTAAACAAAAAATCTAAAAATCTGGAGAAGAACATGCTATAGATATCAGAAGAAGGTAATGTTAAATTCTAAAGTCTTAAAAAAAAATTCTTAAAATTTTGAGAGAGGATGGTAAAAATTAAAACAGAAAATAGAGGAGAAATAATTTCAAAATTCTAAGAAACTGAAAGAGGAATCGATAATAATTAATTGAATTCTAGAAGTTTCATTGACAATATTTTGGAGAAAATTCTGAAAATTCTCTAAAAATAGAAAAAAGTTTCAGAAAAATTTTCATTTCTTTCATACATGGTAAGATTCAAAAGTAATGAGTCTCACTTTATACTGACGCATGCGCACCTCGCAGCGCACTCCGTTAAACAGCGACGGTGGAGGGGGGGTGTTAGCATTACAGTGGAATGCGTGTTAGTTGCCTCCGAGCTTTCGGAACCGTTGCATCGGTTTTAACGGGAGCCCCTGTATGAAAGTGTGTGACACGTCCCAGTGGAAAGTTCATTAGAGCAACGATACGCCATAAAATTTTGCTTTCAGTTGGGCAAGACTCCTTCTGAAACATTCGCAAAGCTTCAACAGGCGTTTGGGACTGAATGGCGCTGAATACCACACCTCAAACTCACCCCGTCCCAAGAAAGCATGGAAACGAAGATCATGCTCATCGCATTTTTCGGAGTGAAAGGGATCGTCCACTACGAATTTGTCCTGCCCGGGCAGACTGCGAACGCTGCTTACTACCAGGATGTCCTGAAAAGGCTGAATAGAAGCATCGCGCATAAGCGAAGGTACATGAAGGACAGCTGAAAGCGACATCGCCAAATGTCAAGGCAGCCATTCTGGAACAGGCCATCGCGGAATCTTTTGAGTCATGGAAAAGTCGCTTACAAAAGTATATTGATGCAGGAGGTTCCTATTTTGAAGAGAATGAGTTAGTTGTACCGATCGGTTCAATAAATCTGTATTTGAACGAAGGCTCATTACTTTTGAATCCGACCCTCTACTTCTCGATTTTCAAGAATGTTGTTTTCGAATTTATCAACATTATTCCGGGATATTATTACTATATATTATTTTCAGTGTGTATTTTCTCTTCTAAATTAGTATAATTTTTTGCGTCCTTCATTTATTTAGAAATTATTCTTCAAGATTTCTAGAATTTTTCAATTATTACATAATTAAAAAGGATCACACTATATTTCTTAGATTTTCCTTCTTTATCATATGGTATTTTTTTTGCAACCTTATCCAACTTTTGCAAGAATTTCTCTTTTAATTTGTAGGAACTTTCTTTGAAAACTTTTGTTTATTGGGAATTTTCTAATATTTCTCATAGATTGCAATTTTTTCAAGGGTTTTCTAGAAATCTAGGCTTATTCGGATTTAGATTCCCTTCTAGATTCTTAGATTTTTTCAAAACATTCATCAAAAATTTGAGTACAATTTAGGAATCATAAACACTGTTGCAGTTAAAGTTTCTATAAATATGTAGGGTGGGTGGGTGGCCTCTATCCCACCCTCCAATCTCAAAAATATCCACAATTATCCCAAGCTCTCTCCAATCCGCTTTAAAGTACTACAGTCCATCTCATTAATCTAAATGCTGTAATTAAATCCACCTGTTGTACATAATGAGTTAAGGGAGGAAGAGGTTGTAGTACCTCTATAGCTGTTGTTGAGATAGTGGGCATGGTTGTGGTAGTTCCCATACATGCTAGAGGTTGAATATACTGAAAGCTTGCTTCTTGCAGTTTTGATCTTTACCTTCAAACCACCACATATTTTTTACGTATATTAGAGCAAGTCAACCAACAGTATATAGCCACAGGATGATTATTAGTGTAACCATCTTTATTCTTCCCACAGCCCCCTGATATTTCTAGGAAGTTGAGTTCGCCTTCTACACATAACTTGTAGTGATTACGGCTCAATTTGAGATCCAGAATTACTCCTAGATTACTTTGAAAGCCAAAGTAAATGTAGAGTAGAAAGGTGGAGGAACTTTGGTTTGACAGGTTTTGTTTTGTCAGTGAAGAGCACCACCTCTGTCAATAGATGGACTAATTGAATGGTCATTGCATGTAACCACTGAAGGGAAAATTATATTAGTTCGCATAATACACCTTTACAGCGACTTTAAGACAGAATACACCATTGTAGCGATCGTAAAGCGGAATTGTCAGATCATATAAGAAACAGATAGCTAAAAAAATTTATTGAGGAACTTTATCAGACTATAAACTATACATTATTACTTAATTTACAGTAAGTTTGATAATGGCATTGTAAAGGTTGAAACTACAGTCACTGAATTTCGTGTGTTATATGAACAAAATATAGTCTTCACTATTGATGTATGATGAAAAGAATAATTTTACGAAATAGGTTTAAGAAATAATAACACTTTGCTAGTATCACGAATTTTTACACTTTTTATTGTGACTAGTTTCGTCCTATTCGGACATTATCAAACGAATATAATGTACAATTGTATTCGTTTGATAATGTCCGAATAGGACGAAACAAGTCACAATAAAAAGTGTAAAAATTCGTGATACTAGCAAAGTGTTATTATTTCTTAAACCTATTTCGTAATCAAGATGTATCACAAAGTCATGGCTTCGACAATCAAGTATAATTTTATTTGAAAAATAAAAAATACTTTTACTTAGTTAATATCACAATGTTTATTAAATAGTGACTGCAGTTTCGATCAAACAATGATCATTATCAAACTATAAGTACTTATAGTAAAAGTATTTTTTATTTTTCATCTAATTAAAATGTATCACGAAGTAAGTGCCTACAACCTCAATCAGATAATTTTATTTATCATTTGATAAAGTTCCTGATTCAAGATGCATTACAAAATTATGGCTTGACGATTCCAACAGATTTATTCAGTTTCCTTAACAAGGCACCAATAACAATAATTCACAGAAGAGTACTAGCTCCTTCCTGTGGGCAACCTCGAGACTCTCTTTGCTATGCAGGCTCTCCATTCCATATTGATATTGATTTCGTCCTCTTGTAAAGCATAATTAAAATTAATTTGTAATTTACTGGTTTTTAAACATTTTATATATAATAAAATTCAATTTTATTAAGATTTATCAAGGTCATATAGGGTTAATATAAACTGTGTTGAGGTAGGTCAGAAGTATGCAAGGTCAACATGTCTTTTTTCGGTTAATCCAGAATTTAATGGGGTAGGTCAAGAATATACAGGGTGAGTTGTTTTAGATGTTCTCTATGGATATCTGTAAGCGATAGAGAAACGGTTAAATGAAGAAAGAAGTGTAGATTTATGAGAAGAATAAAATTACACTTTCAAAGTTTTCAAAAAAGTCAAGGATAACTAGATATTTTGGAAAAAGTAAAAAGTAGAAAAATTGCATTTTATTTTATGCAGAAAAAATAATTTTATTTCTATTATTATAGACAACTGCAATTGTTTTACTTTCATCTTTTCCATGGCTTACTTTTTTCAAAATTTCAAGTGGAATTTTATTCGACTCATAAATCTACACTTCTTTCTCCATTTAACCATTTCTCTATCTCTTATAGTTTCCGAGATCCCCATAGAGAACATCTAAAAAAACTAACCCTGTATAATAAATTGACAGTTTGTTTAAAAAAATTACTTGACAAATATGTTAAAAACCGGTATAAAAATGTTACAAATATTTGAATGTTTCAATTTTACAATACAATTAAAATTTTATTTAGAATTTTTAAAAAATTGCATAATTATTTATGAATATTAATATTAATGAATAATCAGCTAAAAAATTAAAACATAAGAGTTAAAAATATTCCTAAGACAGTAGAAAAAATATTTATATAAAAAACAGTCAGAATTAAAAAAAAAAAATTAAACACACTTGGAAAAAATGCTACATATATTGGGTTGTTTCAATTTTACCATTAAAATTTTTAAAAAAATGCATAACAATTTAATGAATAATTATCTAAGGTGTTTTAAAACATAAGAGTTAGAAATATTCTTAAGGCAGTAGAAAAATTATTTATAGATGAAACAGAATTAAGAAAACATTTAAAAACACTTCGAAAAAAATTTAAAATGCTCTTTAAAATTGGTTCAAAATTTACAAAAGGAATAAAAAATAAAATTAATTTGTTCATTAATTAATTTTGACATCATAATAAAAAACTCTAGCGTGTATTACTTCATCCAGCATAAAGTAGTATTATATTTTCATTATTACGATTGTAAGAATAAATTCAATATACATTTGTAAGTTATGTGAAGTTGAATAAATTACAATAATTTAATGATAATAACATATCTAAAAGTGATCAATTGTTGAAATTTGTCATCTTTAGAATACCATGAATAATAATAAGAATAATCGATTCATTGTAACTTAACCGGATTTATTAATATCATATTTGCAAGTACAATGATTGGAAAGAAAATCATCACTTCATCAAAATATGACAACAAACGATTCGCACATATAGTGGAGTCATTGTATTGTTATAAATAGAAAAATGTAAATGAAGCTTGTTCGAGTGTGTACATCTACATTCTTATATTTTGTAATGTGAATAATAAGTGGAATGAGAACAAGGTATTACATCATCAAAAGATCCTAATAGTTTATTACATAACATATACATGAAGACAAGGAAATAAGGAACTTTATCAGAAGATAAATAAAACTGTACTTTAACACATCACATCCGTGTGTAATATTAACAAAGTACAGTTTTATTTATCATATAATCGATACTTGTTCTGCTACTTTCATGATAGGAACAAATTTTCAAATTGGGAGAAGGAAAACTCTTGATATGTTCTATTTTTTTTTATTTTGAGATTTAAAACTAAGTTTTAACTTTGATAATGATCCGTAAGGGCTGAAACACGTGTCAGTGACACAGAAAATAAAGAAATGGAACGTAACAAGAGTTTTACTTGTCCCAGTTTTATTTATCGTCTAATAAAGTCCCTGATCAAGATGTATCACAGAGTTATGTCTTCAAGCATACAACATATTATACAAACAGATAAAATGAAAAATAGGTAATAGTTAATTGCAGCAGAAAAATGTTGTGTGGTTATGTTTATATTTTATTTCCGTAAATAAACATATTTTCTTTCTGATAGTCCTATTGTAACAAATACGCAGAGACAAAGGAAGAACATAAAGAAGGAAATAATAGAATACTTTAGTTGTAATCCATCAGGTTTAGAAGAAACTTTGCCTAAAAAATTTTCTTGTCTTGTTATGGATATATTCTAAGTCAACTTACTTATTTAAATAAAAATATTTTCTCTCTAAAAATATATTACGTAACATAAACTCAAAATGAAATAATAGATTATATTAGGTGAAAGACTTTAGGTTTAGCAGAAATTGCTCCAAAAATGTTTTATTATAGGTATTATTATTATACTTAAAAGATTTTCTCTGTCCAGATTTTGTTTTTGATTTATTAACCATCAGTGATTTATAATTAATTTTAACTATAAATTTTATTACCAACGTTTGAAATAATTAAAACTATGTTTGTGAATGTCACTGCACGGTAATAATTCATGATATAACCACTAGATTAAAATGTTTGTTGAATGTTGTCGGCGTTTACTTAGTGGTACATTTTGATTAAAAATAAATACACTCATCACTTTGTTTTACCACAATAGATATTTTATTGTTTTAAGTAAAACAAAGCGAAAAGTGTATATATTTATTTACTAGATTAAATTATTTACTGGTTTCATTATTTTAAACATTTTGTTGATTCTTTAAAACTTTATGCATACCTCCATTAATCTGTGCTGATCTTTAGACTGTGTATCTATTAGAAAATTTACGACGAGACCATTAACTGAAATAAATGGCTTTGGAATTAGCCACGGAAAACGCTTCCTTATTGTTTTCATTAATTGTTAATAAAACGAGGAAAGAAATACAATCGTCGAGGTAAGAGGTGTCCGGTCTTGGGCAACGCGCAACCCTTTGCTGATGGGACGTCAATTGTATGAGGAATCGGTGGCTCCGTTGCACCGGGTTCACTATCAAGGACACGCGAAGAGACCGCGATACACTCTGGGCCGGTGCCCCTCAGGTTCACCGACCCACGGACCATGTGTAACGTCTTCCAATTTCCTCTGAAATCGGATCGGAAGAGCGTTACCTCCGGCGGGCACCTCGGGGCACACCTGAAGGCGGCGGTCTCTTTGGAGCGAAGACCAAGGGGTCACAACACTTTTGCTTTCCACTTCCCTATGTAAAAATGACAAGTGAATAAACAATAAAAACAGGATCTAGGATCGCAAGAAGAGTGCCATCGACCAATGATAGGCTTCGCGAGTTATAAATATGTGACGTTCCACCTGCCGTACTCGAGTAGTGGTAAGGCCCCACCACCAGGTATTCTTGCAGAGTTGAGGCAGGAAAAGAAGCAGTTCGTCGCTCGCCAAAGCATTTCAATCGTGGTTGTGACCGTGAACGCACCGCAAAAGACAAGGCCAAGGACAGCGCCAGTGTCAGTGTCAAAGTCGCCTTACACGGAAACATCAGGTAGGTGCATTGATCTACGACCAACATCAAACACTCCACGCAACGACAAAAACACACGAGTGGACACGACCATGACCATTACCGACCCGGTAAAAAAAATCAAAATAAGAGCAAATCGTAAAATCTGATCGCGGCCCGTGTTACGCACTTAAGATATCAAGTGATAACGTCTCGAAACCAGTTTACTGTTATGATCATCCTCATCCACATCCTCGCATATGGCATGCGAGAGCGCGGCAACTCTTTTTTTCCCCTCTTAAATAACGTAATCGATCATTTCCCCACGTACAGTGACCATCAACCCCGATCCTGAAAGTAACAATAATAAAGAAAAGAAAAAAAAGAGAAGTGCGCGATCCCATAAGCTCGTGGTGTAACCATAAATCACCTCATCATTACCGCAATATAAGCTTGACCTCATCACCCCAAAACAACCGACGCGCGCGTAGACCTCATATCGTACAAGAGTGTTCGGGATAAGGAGTCCTTGCGTGAGGATCTCGTAAACGGTAAGAGATACAGCCTCAGTTAAATGGGGGACGAGTCATCAATTACTAAACTACACACTGTTGTAGGAATCTCGTCCATTAAATCGTTCGTTATGATATAAATGAAATAATGAGACCACGATGATGGATCGTTGAAATAAATTCACTCGTAATTTTATTGCCATCAAATTTTTGCATTTACTTAAAATGAAGTAATTTTATAAGTCAAGGAATAATTAATTATAACACAAACAAAATTATAGTGATTTAGTATAATAGTATAAGTTGAATTAAAAATTCATTAGAATTAAAGTACATGAATAAAATAAGTGTGAGCATGCAAATAAAAATTTGATAGTAAATAAAATATAATTATTTTGAATTAACAAAAAATTTTATTTAAAAAAATATCATTTAAAAAATATATAATAATAAATCATTTCAAACCAAATAATCTTTAAAATAGAATATATAATTTGAGTGAAATAGTAAATAAATGCTTTTAATACAAATTTACTCAACAAATTAAGTTCTAAAAGAAATTTTGCTGGTTTATTAGGAGTGTATTGTGAAATTATTTTATAATATAAGATACAAAAATTAAAACTAAATACTGGATTAATGAGGCTGTTACTTAGTGAAACTCCATATCACTTAATAAAATACTAACACAGTATATGCTTTCAAAAACCTTTTTGAAGTATTTTATTAAAATTAAATTTATATTAAAATCCTTCAGTTCGTTGTAGAAAATTAAATAATAATTTAAAAATACGAAAACATTTCATGAATCTACAATAATGAGTCTTATTAAGACTACAGAACAAATTAATTTTGAAACTACTACTTCTCTAATACCACGACAAAAAAATAATAAATTACACAAGTGGAAAAATATTTTTCTTGTAGACGTATAAAATAAAATCTTTAAATTAAATTTTTTATATATAGTAAGTATATTAATCACTAAGTGTTTTAAAATATAAGTTGTAAAAATAATGAAAATAATTGAAGTATAAAGTTATAGCTAATAAATATATGTTTGTAACTGAAATATTTCCAACAACTTAATTTTTACAGAAAATTTTTCTATTTCGATAAGAGTGTATTGTGATAATTTTATACATTCCATAAAAAATATCCAATACCAAAATTAACTTATATTATAATTTAACATATAAACATACACAAATATTTCACAAAGTGCAAACTTACACGTTTTTATATTATAAGTGTAGATATATACTCTAAATTTATATTTATATATTATTACAGTGTTTAAAGTATCAGATGAAAAACTAACAAAATACAAAAGTTCCTTTCTATACGTGGGAAAGAAAATAACTGATAATTGAAGGATATAGTTTAACTTGTTGATTTCTAGTTTTAAATTATTAATATTAAAGAAGTTTAAACGCAGTTTAAACTACAAGAAATGTGAACTTGATCTATGGTTCACTCACCAATGTATACAAAATATTAAAGAAATGTTACACTTAATAATATTTAATGTTATTATTAAAGAAATATTACAGTTAATAAAATAAAATAAAACCATTAATAAATTATATATTTTCAGTATTAAATAAATATAATTTCTTCTGTAAATATGTTTGTAGTAATTAAACTAATTTATTGAATTATTGAAACTCCGTAGTAACACTTAAAACAAATTTACTTTTAATCTTTTTAGAAATATATTTTAATAGTATGAACTTTGCACTTAAAATTTTAATCTTAAAACATTAGATTATAACGCCGACTATAAAAGTACGTTTATGTTTCCTTGAATTTTAGTGATAATATAAATTATCAATCAATTAAAATCGCTTCGTTTTTAGGTGTTTTAAAATTTTAATCCAAGTGAATTTAATTCTTAATTTACCTTATCATTAAATTGAATTTTATGGACTGCTAGATGAGTAAACAGTTTATTGTTTATGTCTTAATGGCATTTGTTATATTAAATTTTTTTTAAATATTAAAATATTACTGTTGAAGGTTTAAATTACACCAAGTGATAAATGAGAATGTCATTCAAGAAGTTATTAAAATATTGTTTTCATAATTTAATTTCTTTCAGAAAAGTGTTTTATAGTGACATAAATCGCTTTTGTCAGTTTTGCAATTTTAATCCAAGTGAATTTAATTCCTAATTTACCTTTTCCTTAAATTATTTTTCATAAAGTGATGAATCAGCAAAACGTTTATAGTTTACGTTTTAACAAAATTTATTTTATATTGTGTTTGTTAAAAAAATTAAATAAAAAATTAGTCTGTTGAAAGTTTAAATTAAATTACACTTAGTTAAGTGTAAATTAAGTGAAAGTGTAATTTAATTTAAACCTTCATCAGTAATAGTTTAAAATTTTACACCAAGTCATTCACGTAATCATTAAAATATTATTTTAATAAATTCAATTGTATTTCTTTCAGAAAAGTGTTTAATAGTAAAATAAATTCGATTGAATGTTGAGGCACTTAAGTGTTGAACATCCATATTCACTATTTAGATAACAAAACTGTTTGTTGATTAGAAATTAAAAACACTTGGGAAAAATAATAAATATTCTGTGAAACAAACCAAGTGTTTTTAATTTCTAATCAAGATTTTTCAAATATGTTTCACCACGGGTTAAGTGAGCAATTAATTAAATATACAAAACTGTTTGATTTCCAAATTGGTTTATTGTAAGTGTTTACAGTAATCCCAATTTGAAAATCTAACTGTTTTGTTATCTAAATAGTGAAATAAATTCATTTCAGCAGTGTAGAATATTTGTTTTAGATTTTGACTTAAACATTAGGATTAAAATAAAATAATAAAATTAGTGTCAGCGTTTATTTCTACAGAAATACAAGTATAATCCTAAATAATAATGACTTGTTTGGAATATGTTAAAAAACATTAAATTTGAGTGAAATAGTAAATAAATGCTTTTAATACAAATTTACTCAACAAATTAATTTCTAATCGAAATTTTGCTGTCTTATTAGGACTGTGTTGTGAAATTATTTTATAATATAAAATATAAAAATTAAAACTAAATATTGGATTGATGAGGCTGTTTCTTGTTGAAACTTTATATCACTTAATAAACTACTGATATTTTTCGTCTACCTGATGAAGCGACTGTGTGGTGAAACATTGTTGTAGAATAATAAAAACGTTTTTGAAACCATATACCATAAATATGCTTTTTTAGTGAAATAATTAGCAATTTTCTTTAAAATAGAAATGTATCTTTCATTGCTAGTGTTATTATAGTGCTATGTGACAATGAGTTTATTTACTCTGAAAAAAGTTACTCATTTTCTATAATATAAAAATAAAAAAGTAATAAACAAATTGCAAAAATATATTTTTAACTAAAACTGACTTTTTAACGTAATTGTAGAAATATTATGTATTAACTTAAGACAATCTTAAATTGTTAGTTAATACTTCTACAAGCAGTTTAAGTTTTAATGGCATTTATTTTAGCAATATCAATAATTTATTAGAAATATTTATTTATTAATTAATAAAGCACAAAAAACTTGTCTTCATAAATTTTATTTTATTTACAAATAAATATATTTCGGACACAAAGTGACTATAATCAATGTTTAATACTACTAATTATAATTATTATTATTATTACTTATCATTAAAACATTGATAATGGTCACTTTGTGTCCAAAAAATATATCTGTAAATTAAGTAAAATTTGTGAAGAAAGGTTTTTAGTGCTTTATTAATTAATCAAGATTATCTTCACTTAACTCTTAACATTCAAACCATTTATTATATTATTGTCAGAACTTCAACTTCATTCAGAACAGACAAATTCGAATATTTTAGTAGTTTTGTTTTTTATTTAAGTTTTTGTCTTAGGCCTCTCTTATTTGTATTTTTATAATTGTATTTTAATTATTAATTTAAGTTTTTAATGATAAATTTAGTCTACAAGTGGCCATTTTGCTGTTAGGTAAATGAATAAATAAATACACAAATAAATACATTAATGAATAAATATAATAAAGAGAAGGGTTGCGACCGTTACTACGTGGTAATCCATACTTACACTGAATTGAAAAAACATAGCGAATATTTTTTTTTCAATTCAGTGTAATAAATAAATTTAGTCACAGCATTTTATTTAATTTAGTAGTTTTAATTTTGTTTTTTTTTAAATTAAAATACTTTCAGATTGCAATTAGGTACAGTAATAAAAATTAGTGGATCACAAATAAAATATCTCCTGGATAAAAAATGTGATGATATAAAGTTTGTTAAATTTAAAAATTAGCTTTAGTTTTTATTTTAAAAGTATGATTTTAATTTACACTTGTGTAATTAATATAAATAATAAAACTCTATAGAATCAACAAGGTTATCATCAAATAATTTTAAAATCTAAGGATCAGAAAATGTATCTGTATTTTGTTCGACATTTATGTTTGTAGAAATATATTTTTTTCGAGTTACGTGAAGAGTAATAATAGTAAATTGTATTGAAAACACCAACACTTTCTTCACAAATTTATTTTTATTTTCTATATGTACATTTCGAACACAATGTGTTCATTATAAATAGTTAATTGACATAAAAATATAATAAATACAAAAGCTTGGACGAATTATTATGTTAAATTAAATAAAAAATAATTGCAAACCTTTTTCTGTTTGAAAACCATAACTTTTAAAACCCGAATTTTTCAATTATTTTTATTTAATTAAACATAATATTTAAGTCGCCCAAGCTTTTTTGACTTTTGTGTATTTATTATATTTTTATGTCAATTTACTATTAACAATAAACACTTTGTGTTCGAAATATACATATAGTAAATAAAATTAAATTTGTAAAGAAAGTGTTAAGTGTTTTGCAATACAATTTATTTATCCATTGTTGAGTGTCGTAATAAGGTTATTATTTATGAGTGAGAGAAAAGAGTACTTCCTTATTAAATGTATATATATTTGCAACCGGTTTCGACCTTAGGACATCATCAGGCTATGAATAAAATTAACAAATTAGTGTATTCTTATACATCGTGACGTTTAAACTTAAATTATAAGAATACACTAATTTGTTATTATAAATTTATTTTTAAGTTTAAATGTCACGATGTATAGGAATGCACTAATTTGTTAATTTTATTCATAGTTTTGCCTGATGATGGCCTAAGGCCAAAACCGGTTGCAAATATATATACATTTAATAAGGAAGTACTCTATTCTCTCACCCACAATTTATTTAGGTTTGTCTTAAATATAATAAAAACACTTAATTTTAAAACAAATATCTTTAGTAAATATTAAACACAAGGACAAAGAGGTTTTAAACTTGTAATCGTTTTATAATATTAATTTTATAATATAAATTTAATACTTTTCAAACTACTTTCTTGATGGAACCAAAATTTAATAGGTTAGTTTGGATTAATACACTTGCCTTGTTTCATGTTTGTATTTGCAGTTTCCTGACATATGTTTAGAATTTCACAATTCATTTTCGAAGGAGTACAAGTTATAAATTATGATAAAGGTCAGGAAATTGCAAATAAAAACATGGAACACAATTAATTGTATTCATCCACACAAACATATTAAGTTAATAATATTAAACCATTATAATCTACACTACACTACAGAAACTGATTTTAATTATTAATTAAGGTAAATTATGTTTCATCGAGTGATGGATAAGGAAAATATTTGTAGATTAAATTATAATGACACTTAGTTTAGCAATATAATTTATTTTATTAAGTTTAATACAATTATTATTATATCACAACTTCAATTTATTTCAGAAAAGTATTTGACAGTGAAATTAATTTTAGTAGTTTTGTTTTAATTTTATATCAGACTTTAACTTTTAGTCAGAAAATTATGTACGAGTTGTTTGATTGAGGCGAAAAGAGCGTAGATGTTCGTGGAGCCTAGTTTTTAATTTTCGACCAGACTGACCTATGTACAGTCCCTTACAAGTATCACATTTGAGGCTATATATTCCTGTTTTTTCAAACATTGGTGTTATTGTTTGTTTAAATCGTAATAGTTTTAAGGTGTGCGATTACTAAATTTAATAAAATGAATTCTTGAAGGCTTATTTCCATTTTAATTCTATGATTTATTTCTATAGTTAAAATGTGTCTTCTTTTTAATGGCCGCAGTAAATTTGATTTCAGGAGTTTTATTTATATAATATAATAATATCCGACATAGTACTGATATATTTGCGATTCATATGAACTATATAAAAGTACTTGTTGGGTTGTAAGAGTACGTGAAAATGATTATAATTAAATAAAACAATAGTTTGGAACTTTTTTCACATGGTTTATTAATCGGTAGTTGTACACAAAATGACCATTATCAGTAACAAGTAGTATACCTATATACTTGCTAGGATTAGGGGAAAAATCGGAGGATAGGGTGAACAATTATGTTAGTCATTGGTTTTTTTCGAGATTAGTATTTCTAGGAATGGATTTTTCAAAGCGGTTAAGTCGAAATTTAACAAATTATATTGATGATTTTTCATTTGGATTGCCGCCAACATGTTAAGATTATAATTATTGGAACTTTGTAATAATTTGACATTGTCTACCGAAAAATTATGACGCCTTGTTAATGAGTGATGGGAAACAGCCGACTTTTCTTCATTAAGACTTTTCATATGGTACATGGCTACATTAAATCTGGTAATAATATTTCTTTGAAATTAAATAAAACACTTTTAACTTTGTTTTACCACAATAGTTATTTATTACCTGTGACTATAGTTTCGATCATAAACTGATCATTATCAAACACAAGTACTGTATGTTTGATAATGATCAGTTTATGATCGAAACTTAGGGACAGGTAATAAATAACTCTTGTGGTAAAACAAAGTTAAAAGTGTTTTATTTAATTTTAATCAAAATGTACCACCAAGTAAACGCCGACAACATTCAAGATATTTCTTTGAGTTTGGCCAAGGTAGAGTTTGTCATAATGGGAACATTCTATAGAATAAATGCCGGATTGTTGTAATTTATCAGTTTTAGAGAAGGTGTTTCCTATATGGTTTTTCAATTTTGAAGTTGTGTAGTGGGCTGGTTGTAAATTAAATTTTTTAAGAAGTTTATTCAGGTTTTGATTTAATTCGGGGACATATTGAAGTTTAATGTATTTTTTATTATTATTTGGTTTTTCAATTGGTTCTAAACAAGTGACTGATTGAAGAGTGTGCCTAAATAATTTAATTTATCAATTAATTTTTTATTGTTTTTGTTGTTTGTAATTAAGTGAATCTGCTAGATTAAATTAATTTCACTTTTTCTATTTTGGATAGTAAAAGGGAAGGGAAAACGTTCTGTAAATAATACTATTAAATGCTGCTAGTTTATGTTTCATAGAGCAATTGGAATGGAAGTGTATGTAGTTATAAGTGTAAGTGGGTTTTCTATAAAATTCTAGTTCACTTTCGTTTCTAATAATTAAAATATCTAAAAATGAGAGCTGTTCTTTATTTTCTAGTTCGTATGTAAAGGTTATATTAGGGAATGAATTGTTTATTGAGGATGTGAAATGTTTTATTGTTATGTTGCTATTGATAATGATCACTTTGTGACCGAAATGTACCTCTAGCAATTAATAAATCAAGTGAAAAAAAGTGCCAAACGAGTGTTTTATTTAATGGTTTAAAAGTAAACTATGTAATATATTTCTAAAAATTAACAATATTCATTATTTAATTTATTTTAATATCTATATTTTTTTTAAACTATTTATTATTTTATTAACTTTGATTGTACATCATATTTAATTTCCCTGTAATTGGAATTATTTTCTGTTGGGAAAATAAATCTAAATCTAAATCTTAACTAAACATTTATTCAGAATAAAGAAAACACTTTTACTTTTTTATACCACTTTAAATTTCATTTTCAATGACTAGTTTCGACTACACGGTAATCATTATCAAACTTAGTTTAGTCGAAACTAGCCACTGAAAAGAGGTATAAAAAAGTAAAAGTGTTTTCTTTATTCTTAAGATCCAAGAATTAAACATTTATTATTTATTATATTTTTGGTTTATTTTTAGGGCTAGGATAATACTGTTGGAAAATTTCTCACTTTTCAGTTGATTTAAAAAAAGACTGTTCAAAAATACCATCATGAGACATATTCTTCAACTATTCTAAAAAAAATTAATATTAGGATTTTATTACGATGCTTAAAATATTCTTCTCTTTATTTTTTATCTTTTACAACTCTGTGAATTTTAATACAGCCATGATAAAAAAAATATATTTCTGGACAAGTTTATAGTTTTTGTTTTGAGTTCAATAAAATTATATTCACTGGAGGCATTTAAATTATATTTTGACAAATTATTTATTCTTCTAGTCGAAGATAGGCTATTAAAACATGCAGTTATTTTTTCTTCTTAGTGATTAATGAAAGCTGAAATCCTTAAATATTATAATATGGAAGCTGGTGCGAAATACTTTAATTATTTTATTTTCTGATGTATTAATACATCAAATAACACATTAGAATTCACTTTCTTCCCAATTTATTTTGTATTTACTACATGTAGATTGTGAGCACTTAGTGCTTGAAATGTACATCTAGTAAATACAAAATAAATTGTGAAGAAAGTGAATTTTAACGTGTTTTATTAAGTGAAATTTCTCTTCACATAACTCAAAAACTAATAATATAAATTTGTGATGTATCCTACACACTTTATAGAAAGAAAGAAAGTTTATGCCTAAATTTACAACAATAATAACTATTGATAAATCGGTTTCTTTTCTTTCTTTCGTCCTTACTTCGAGGTTTGTGAGTGTTTATACCAATCATGGGAAAAATGATGTTACATTATGTAGCTTTTTATTTTAATTTTATGAAAATCATGCTAAAAACTTTTACTATCTGGTAATCAATTATTGAGAAAAGATAAGAGCCATTCAATGTTTTAATATCACCTTTGAATTTTCAACAAATATCAGCCTCAACTATCCAGTTTTTATATAATATAAAAACATTGAAAAGCGAATTTCTTTTCCTTGATTCTATTTAAATACATTGTTTGGAATTTGATATTCAGTTTTTATTTTAAAATGAATGTCTTCGAATAGTTTTCCATATTCCAGTAAGTTATTTTGATTATTTTGGTCGTTAAGGCTAATACGTACACATTTTTGTTCATATTTTTGTTGATATTAATACTCTGCACCTAATACAATTTTTTCTGTTCTTATGTTTGATTCTCCTATTGTTTTATATTTGTAGACTTTGAATTATTTTTAGTGTCAATTTTTTGTCGTTGAGATTTTAAGGGGGGCTTCTACATCGGTATACATTTTTATTCATAAATCCAACACTTTTTAACTTTGTATAATTGTGGCTTTATTGAGTGACTATAGTTTCGACAATTTTAATTTAATGTAGTCAAACTCCTAGGTTTAAAATGATAAGTTAATTATCGAAACTATATTCACATAATAAAGTCAGAGTTATAAAAACAAAGTTAAAAATTCCTTCATTTGTGAGTAATCATGTATAACGAAGTAAAAGCCTTCACCTTTAACAGTTTCATTTATAAACTCTCAACGACTAAAAAAATACACTAAAAATAATTCAAATATAAAAAAATGTTTCATTTGAGATTTTAAATTGTTTTGACGTTTTGTTAATTTCAACTTCTTTCTTGTTACTTTAGATATTGTTCTAATCGTTACTTCAAACTGCAATGCAATATTAATTTAATATAGCCTTAAAAACTTGTTTATTTTAGCGTACTCTTGACCTACATCAATAGATAATACAATGACCTATCGTACTCCCGACCTACCTTAATAAACTACGCATTGATTATGCTATTTCAAACGTATTTAATTTGAAAACGTTTTTATTTTGTTATCGTTGATTCCTGGGGCATCGTTATAATTTTTTTTACATAATAAAAATACTTTATACTTTGTATAAGATTTGATTATTTTAAATTTTCTTCGCATTTTCCTCTGAGTGTTGATCTTGAAGGTTTAATAAAAATATGTTTGGCGCATATAACCTATTATAGTTTGTAGAAAGTGAGTAAATATCAATTCAATTTCTAACTAGTACGAAAAGAATTTTTATAGATTTTTTTAAAATTATCATTTGAGATGAAACTGTATGTAAGGTTGGTTTTAAGGTTTTTCAGTCATATTATTGCTTCATATTGCCTATTAATATTTGTAAAAGGTATTTAAATAGCGATTTAATTTCGTACTACGATAAAAATATTTTTAGGCAATTTTAAAAATGTGTTTGTCGATATAAAACTATGTAAATATTTCAAATCCTGTAATATGCTGATTTTGAAGTATTAATAATAATATAATTAACTTATATTGCCTATTGAAGTTTGTAGAAATTGCTTAAATAGGAATTATATTTCTAACTAGGACAAAAAGAATTTTTATAGGATTTTGAAAATTTATCGTTTGATATGAAACTGCATCAAAATTTCATATCCAATGAGGGTTGATTTTAAAGGTTTAATAATAATATAATTGGCTCATACTGCCTATTGTAGTTTGTAGAAAGTGATTACTTTTCTAAGTGTAACAAAAATATTGTTTTATGTAATTTTAAATATTTGACGTTTAAGATCAAATTATGCCAAACTTCTTTGCTAATTTCCTTCCTCAATATTTTGGAATTTACTTTCTTTGATACAGTAGAAAGAATCTGCACGGCTACGCTTTCTTCAATATTATCTCTTATTTTTCCAAGATGACGCCTATGTATATTTAAAACCTTCCAAATTCGCGTACTCTTGACCTACTACAATCATCAATACCTTTCGTACTCCTGACCTACCGTAATAAACAACGCATTATCCTTGGTTATAAGTCATTTTCACTAGTTTTTTAGATTTTCTAATCAACTGAACAGATTCTTTACCTTAGTTAACCTTAGAATTTGCCAATATTGATTACAATTAATTTTTAATATCATTTCTAAATGAATTCAAATTGAACGTTGAAAAGTCCTGTTTATCAAAATATTGTATAACTTCAATTTTTTGTCTTTGTTCATATATTGAAGGTTTAGATAGTAGAACAGCAGTGTTATTACCCAATGCTGAATCCCACTTTATGATTCTCAATAATTAATTTTGTATATCCCATTGTATAAACATGTAATATGAGAGAGAATAAAGTCTATTATTATTATTATTTCTAAAGAGAACCAATTTCCTGGTTTCAATTAATCAACCAAACTATTTTTTATATATTCGGTTATTATAAAAACCATATCAAAAATTATTACTGTTGATGAAAATATTACATGCAATCCAATCAAGTTACTGACTTGAAGGTTTTGAATAAAAATGAATAACTGTAATATCAGCTCAAATTGGACTTATTTATAAACAATCTCTGACAATAAAGTTCGGTGAATAGTCCTGTAAGATTAACGTAGATGGACTATTAATGAAAGTTACTTTACTCTCCTTCGAAATAGTCAATTCCTATAACTATACATAGCTGAGATCTGCTGTATATGCCTGGAAACATTTTAAGAAGGCTTCTTTTGGAATGGAGATCAAAAGCCTCGTCACGTTTTATTGGATGTCGTTAATATCGTCAAACCTCTTTCCTTTCAAAGCGATTTTGAGTCATCGGAATAGGAAGAAGTCTGAAGGAATGAGATCTGGCCAGTTTGATGGATGTTCAATTTGCACCATCCCTTTTTTGCAAGGATCTGTTTGACGATATTGGCTGTGTGTTGCACTGAATATGGGGTTGTACCCTGCGTAGACGTTTCATGAAACCGTTCAAAAATTAAATGTACTTTGCAACATTGAAATCAAAAAGATTTGGCGATATTCCTGACATCCCACAAAACGTGGCGAGATTTTTGAACTCCATCCCAAAAGAAGACTTCTTGAAAAGTTTCCAGAACATGCATAGCAGACCTCAGCGGTGCGTAGTTATGGGAGCTGACTATTTCGAAGGGCAGTAAGGTACCTTTCGTTATTATTTCATCTACGTTAATGTTACAGGACTATACACCGAGGTTTTGTTCAGAGGTTGCATATCTTTAATAATCGAAAAAAATATTTTATAATAGCTGGAAATAGTAGAAAAGATCCAATCATACTAAATATTTCAGAAAATTATATTTGAGTATTGAAAAAAATCTTCTTTATAAACATTGCCAAAAACTTCTTGTATTTTGTACAAAAAATTTAATCGTATCAGTTGAATATAAAACTGAAACAAAGCACATCTTCCATACAGTCAGTGACCTCCTCTTACATATCGTAATAACAAATACCCTTCCGTGTTCATTAACATCAGTTTAAAGATTCGATGCGACCTCTTCTTCATAGCCGCTGCCGGCCTAAATTTTTACGCCAGCATTTCTTCATTCATCGCTGCGTCTCTCCCTCTCTCGCTCTTTCTCTTCCACACAAACACACACACACATACACTCCTTCGCTACGCTAGTCGATTATACAGGCAGTCTGGTCTGTTACATAACACATCCTTGGGAGCGTGAACTCACTTTCATTGAATCATTAAACATTTAGCATTGACCGGTTTCTGCCCGCGGAGGTCATTGCCGAAGAAAGTAAAGCGGCCGCCGACGACATGCGGTTGGCGAATTTCGTCCGAGGGTACTGACTCCCTTGGTCGTCTTCCTAATTGGACCATTTTTGAGGATAATGTGCGCCGTTTAACTGTACATCACTGCTATTAAAATATCATTATCATTCCGCGCGCCTTAAGAGGGACGAACTGGCGAGTGAATATTGCACGGTGTAATTTGACTTCACATGACGTCGGTTGAGAAATTGGTTTCATGTATGGAAATGTTTGCAGATGTTAAAGCTACAAAATCCATAGCAATAAAAGTCCTTTATATGATTGCAAAAGAATTAAAGCCATTTCTTAATTGCTAAGTTTTGGGTTGAGTAATGTCTATAATGATGAACTATTGAGTTCATCAATATTTGTTGTCCTAGCCGTGGAACAAAAATAGCCCTAAAAGTCCACAAATTATTCAAGAATGATGATTGAATTCTTTAATCTGTATAGTGGATGAACTAAGAAATTTATCTAATTCATCCAATGTTTTAGGCCAAATATAAATCCTTGTGGGATACCATATAATATTCTAATTATAAATAAAAGATGGTGAATGGCCAACGGTATACATTTTAAAATGTAAAATTAACACTAAATAAATAAAATTTGAAATAAATAAGTATTCAGCAAAATTTAAAAAAATTAAGCCTGTGGGATATAATATAATATTTTAATCATCTGAAGAAGCCTGAAATTGTATATATATTCATATTATAATTCAAAACCATTGAAAGGTATTCAATAAAATTAATTTACGATATTTTTTCAATAACTTTTATAAAATATAAAATCTGGTTGGTAATATGAACGAAATATGAAAATATTATATTCCACTGAAAATAATGAAATAAAAGTTAATAAAACGTTTTAATTGTATAAATGGCAGTATCATGGAATTAATATCGGCATTTAATAAACGTGGCGTAATTAAAAATTGCGGACGTTGTATGAAATTTTAAATTCCATTCGGCGTTGCGATATTTTATGCGTCGAAATCAATTTGCTGGGAAAATAATGGTTTTTCATATAGGAGTGGAGCATCGTTGCACACTAATTATTAAATTAAATTTCGTAATGTAGGCGGTGTATTAAAAATACCTATATCAAAGTTAAAAATATAAAAAAATGTAAAGTCTAAATATTTTTATTAATAATGGGTAGTGAATTGATTACCTATTATTTCATAATGTTTCACCAAGAGATAAGTGAGGGAATTATTTAAGAAATATTTTTACTAATTTAAAAGAATCTTTTTAATACAGACTAACATGTTTTAGAAACTTGAGTCTATATATTAACTACAATTTTTCTGTCAGAAGTCATAAAGTGGAGAAAATCTTGAATTATTATATAATCGTCATTTTTCATGTTTTATAAATGTCGGGGCTCAATCCGAATTGAGGGGCTGAATGTTAATTCGGAGTGGGGCGCACTTTGAAGTTTTAAACTTTAATCAGAGGCTTATAACCCTATAAGGTCAGATCCGAAGGCTTACGGCCTTATTATTAATTCTATTAGGGAATTTTCCCATTACCACCCTAAGAATGGACCTGAAGAGATTTAGTTATGCCGAAAACACTCATTAAAACTTTACATCTAGCAGAATGGGTGATTCCGCATCAAGATTTAATATTTAAAAAAGTATCATCATTATATTCAGTATATAATAATGCTTTAAATTATTAATCATTGTAATTTAATAAACAGTATCATCATTATATCCAGAATATACAAAAGTATTAATCATTGTAATTTAATAAACTTTTAATTAAGATTCTCCCCATTGTATAAAAATTGAATGGAAAATGCAATTTATTTTCAATAAATGGAAAAAAACTAATCCAACAATAAAATACAATTCCTCTTGTGCCAATTACACGAGTTTTACAACTGGCACGGTTCGTAATTTAATGGCAAAAGGTTTAGTGGCCAATCGACTCTTTTGTCGTGACAACAATGCATTCACACCTGTTCAGTTTTGATTGACATCTTAATTATACATGTATCTGGGGAATTTACGGCCAGATTCTTCTTAGACCTGAATATTTTTGCTCCACATCGACGCAGACCGTTATTATCGTTACCGATTGACATAGTAATAATGTTTGTTGTTGTATGCATCTCATTTACGCTTTATATATATTAATATGCGGATTTAGGTTACTGGTCCGACGATATGGAAACGGATGTTAATATTGTAATCTATCTGACTTATAGCGATTATTAATATTTAATTAATTATTATGTAGTTAGTAGTGTCTAAATGGATTCTCGTGTAGAAATTGGTTAACTTGAATAACTTATTGCTTAATTAAATTTAATTACATTTGAGTTTAATTTAAAAAAAATTAATACGTGTTATATTAACAGATAAAATCTAAATAGTGTTGTTTCTAGCTCTTAGCAAAATACGTAACGTTATGATGATGATGGTCGGTGTCCGGAACGGATAGGCGACAGAAGGAGATGAAGATTACTTTGTCTATAACGGTTGTACTAATGAGTAACGACACTTTTTTTATGGAACAATGTAAAGTTGTAAATTGTGGCAACGGTTTATATTAGGACGTATTTTTATCAAGATCTTACTTTATTTTTTAAAAAATCACAATAATACGAATAATTATTAATTATTATATAAATGACTCAGTTGAATTAAAATTTTTCGCAGTGTATATTCAAAATTAAGCTAATAACACTAGTAATTAGAAAATTCTAATGATTAGTTTATTTTCTACAGCGAAAAGGACTTTATTACATTTTTATGACAGTATATAATGTTTAATGTACAAAAATTTGCTTTTCATCAAGACGACTTAATAAAATATTTCAAAAAATGGTGAATATAAGGAATATCTGCTGAAGTATTATTAAAGAAAAATACTAAAATAATCAAGCTCTGTGAGTATCTTTCTAATAAAATGGGATTAAATTGAGGATCATTAAGAATTCACAACATCTCAATAAAATATTTTTTTTTGAAACTTCAGCTGTATGGCCAAAAACTTTGAACCGACGTGTAAGCTTAACTTTAATTGCATATGTAATTTAGTGGGTGGCCATTGTCATGCCCTACAATTTATATACTATAAAAAGAAAGTACTATTAACTATAAACAGCAGTTTATTTGCAAATAAAGAGTAACAGAGAACATCTGCACAATAAATTGATGCAAAAATCGTTTAATAATAAAGTTTTTATTAATGAAACTCTATCGTATGTTTTATTAATTGGAGGGTGTGATAGTGACCACCCACCCATCCTACATATATATTTTGTCTTCCATCAACAATACGTTATGTTTTTTTTTGTTGGCTACATTTTTTTATTGATGTGTTTTTAAAGAAAAGAAATACACTGTTTCGGCTTATTGTTCCATATATATGTAGGGTGGGTGAGTGGCCACTGTCCCACCCTCCAATTATTTAAACATACGCGAGAGTTTAACTTATTGTTTTTAAACTACAGCTGTAGGGATAGAAATTTGAAAACGACGTCGGTATTTAACTTTAATTACATATAAAGAATGGGTGGGTGACCATTGTCATCGCCTACAATTTGTATGCTATAAACAACAGATTATTAGAAAATGAAGAGTATAAAAGAAAAAGTTTGCACAATAAATTGATGCAAGAATGTTTAAATAATATTTTTTTATTAATAATTAAACTGTCTCGTATGTTTTACTGATTGTAGGGTGGGATAGTGGTCACCCACCCACCCTACATACACATTTCGTCTTCTATCATTGTCACGTTAGGTGTTTCTTTTCGTTGGCAACAGTTTTTGTATTGATGTTTTTAAGTAACTTTTAACACTATTTTGGCTTAATATTCCATGTATATGTAGGGTGGGTGGTCGGCCACTATCCCACCCTCCAATCAGCAAAACATACCTGAGAGTTTAGCTTAATTTTTTGGAAACTACAGCTCTGTGGTTGAAATTTTAAAATTATTAGTATAGAAGAGAAAGTTTGCACAATAAATTAATGAAAACATTTTTTAATAATAACATTTTTATTAATTAAACTTTCTCGAACGTTTTACTGATTAAAATGTGGGTAATTAAATACGCACGATGATAGGAGGTGGCCATTTAAACTTATTTACTTATTCCCTTAGACAAAATCTAACAGAAAGTCACGTGATGCAATTTTTTCTTTGATAATATTGCAGATATGTTATAATTCTTACTTATAAAATCACGAGTAAACATCAAAGATTAAATAGGTCTTGTCAATTAATCGTTCACACAAGATATCGTTTCAAAATGTAACCTATTGTTACAAACCATCTTAAAATTTTGAGGTTCGTTTCAAATTTTGCTTATGAAATTTCCCTATTATTAAATCTACCATTTTAAAACCACTAGTTTGCACTTTGATATTTGTTACAAATGTCTTAAAACCTTGGGTTCCCAAAGAAGCACGCAATTTTCTTTATTACTTTTAGAAACATTTAATTATTGAAAACCGTCTTAAAACAATTCTTTAATCTTTTAATCATTATTTACAAAATTTGCGTATGCTAAAAACCTCCTTGAAATCACAAGTTGCTCTTCGCAAAATGCAAGCAATTTTTTCCTTTTTAGGATTCAAAATCTTTTAGTTACTATGATATATTTTTTACTATTCATAAATCTCTTAATGTTAATTTACAAAATTAACCTATTGTTTAATACTTATGATGCTAGAAGTTCGTTATAAACCAGAATAAAACCTTACTTTAGTCATAGGTTCGTTAAATACAAGCAATTTGAACACTGAATTGAAAAATTTAGTATGTTTTAACCACAAATAATATATTTGTAGTTAAAACATAGTGAATCTTCCAATTAAGTGTAAGTATGGATTGCCACGTAGTAACGGTCGCAACCATTCTTTTTATTGCAAGCAACTTCATATTTATCTTTTCTCTCTTCCAATTTTGCCCCTTACTCTAAATTATCTTGAAACTACATTTTAGTTAAAATGTTTTCAGAGTTGTAAATTATATTTATTTTAATTTTAATTAAAGTTCAAGCAAGAGTTTTTTCGATTTTGTTAATTATCTTTAAAAAAAAATAATTTTTACAAACCGCCTTGAAACCATACTGTAGTTAAAAAGTTGGCAAAGTTTTCTTTTTTATGCAAACTAAAATATTTTAATCTTTAGTTTATAAACCTTTTGCTAAAAACCCACCTGAAACTACAATGTCATTTGTTTGCTACAAACCATAGACCATATCTAAATATGTCAGTTAAAGTTCGTGGACTTACTTCAGAGTTTTTAAAAACAATTTATTATTACGACGGACATGTACAGAGTACGAGTTCTAACTACACAATTAAATCTAATAAAGAAATACGGGCTATTTATAATATAATTCTTACAAGCTAAGCATAAATATAGTTAATGCGCAATAAAATAATAATATTCATATTAAATGAAACAAAGGATTATTTATATAACACTACACTCATTGTTCTTAATCAAAAGGAGCATTATTGTGGACGGCAGGTAACTCCTCCACCCTTAGACTTTTGCTCCCCCTGGAAGATGAAGTTCGTAGGCCTGGGGTTGGTCTACTTCGGGAGTTGTTCCTTGTCTTCGTTTCCATTTGATGAACAGGAACAACGCTCCTCCACATATGATGATGTAGATGACTATGGTCCACATACTGGGCCTGACGAAATCCCAATCATTTTGGATCGTTGGTAGGGGTTGAACTGCGGGTGTATCTTGAAGGGTTAATCGGCGAAGCTTTATCCTGAAGTCAGTTAGATTTTGATTATTAATTTTTATTTTAACATTATTAATTAACACAGGGCCTCCCGAACTTGAGTCTTGTATATGCAGTTCATTGTTTTTATAGATTATTAGGCACTTGTTTGGTTTTATTAAATAAACACCACTTAGTTCCCTAATTTCAGTTTGTTTTTGACACTTAATTTTTATTTGGTCCTTATGTGGAAACACTAGCAGGAACTGTTGAGTGTGAGGCAGGTGCTCCAGGTGATTACCAAATATCTCCAGTTTTGTGAATTGGCAATCGTCCACTTTTCCAGATTTAATAATATTTTCTTCGCATTTAATCGAAGTTGACAGCGGCAAGTGAGATGGACATTGGTAGTACAATTTTGTTTTTGTACATCCATTATTCAGAGGTACAACTTTATTTTCAGATTTTAAAACGTAATTTGTGTTTGGTACTATGGTCAAGTAATCCGATTCAATTTTTGTAGGAATTGAATTTAGATAATATAGTTCAAAATTTATTTCATAATTAATTGGAATTGATATAAAATACTGAATTACCATTTCTTTAATTAAACAATTTACTTTGGATATAGATTCAAAATTTAATATGTTATCTAGCCTTACGTCAAAAGGTAATTGGTTTCCGTAGAATCCCGAGATAGTTTGCAGAATACTTAGAAATTCGGATGGCTTTATAATGCTAGGGTGAATCGCGTGTAATTTACAAAACATAATCGAATTTTCTATTGTTTGGAATATATTTTGGATTGTCGTATACGATATTATCAATTGATTAAAGATGTCTTTTATAAAAAGTACATGTTGATGATCGATTTCTCCTTTTAAAATAGCATGCAATTGCATAATTCTCGATTTCAATAAATTTTCATTATGTTCAATACTTTTTAATGTTTTGTTAAACTTACTAATAATTTCATTGTTAAGACTATACCCAAATTTTATTTGATTTTCGATTTGATTTTGATTATTTTTAAGGTGGTTTAACATATTTTCAAATTTTGTACCGTCATTGGAATCTAAATTTCCGGTAATGGTTTTTATTACGGTGCCTAACCCGTTGATAAGCCCTCTTTTATTTCGGCTTCTTTTTGTTACTTTAAATTGTTGGAATTTATCATTCAAATCCTCTTTTAAATAATTCAATATATTTTCATAATTCTGAAAATCCCTCTGAAATGTCGATATGTTTCTAATTGTTAATTGCAATTGATTATATTGCCCATTTAGTTTCTTAAATTCATCATACATTGTACTGATGTTATAATAATGGATAAATGTGTGCTCACTTTTTTCTAATTTTGCCGGCCCTAAATTTATTGGTAATATGCCTAGATTACTTGTAATATTTCTAACTTCTATGGCTCGCGTTACTGCGACCATGATGGACCTGGAACGGAATCATCAATTTTAATTTCACCTAAATAGATATTTATTTTTAAATTAGAATTGCCAAAAATGTAATTTAACATGGCTTTTACTTTATCATAATTAAGTTTGTCTAATCCGCAACCTATTTTTGGAATTGCAAGATTTTTAATATTTCTTTTGTTACAGAAATCTTTTAATGTTACCAAAGTTTGAAATAAATCTTTGTGGGTTGGTTTATTAAAATATTTGTTTTTAGTAATTAAATATATTATGTGGCGATTTTCGTTTTTTAAGAAGCATAAAGAGTGGACTTTAGGCCTTTGTGCCTTTAATTTATCAATTTGTCCAAACCTAATTTTAAAATCATGTGCTATACCCGAATTCATATGTAAATCAGCACTAACGCAATGTGCAAGGGAAAATTCTTTTGGTGCTGTAAATAGATTATCTTGAATCTCGGTTATATTATTAGCTATATTATTATCATTTTTATAACTATTCATAAAATTTATGTAGGATAGTTCGATACTGTCCTCAATTTTATTTTTCTTATCATCATTTAATTTACGGGGTCTTTTAATGTTTGAAAGATGTATCTTTTCTACTTGATTATGATGAGACCTTTTAATTTTCGCAGTTTTTAATTCTTCATTTTTTGATTCAATTAATTCTGGTTTATACTTGATTTTTGTTTTCGATTGTTTTTGCCGATTTTTTATAAATACTTTATCATTAATATTAGGTAGATCTTCTCTTTTTTCATTTTGTTTATTTATTGTTTTCTCTTTATTTTCAACAAGCTTTTCATTAATTGAAGTATACATTAATCTTACTTTTTCTTTGTGATTTGTAACGTAGTTGTTTAAAATTTTGTTTTTTATATCGATATCAAATGGAGAATTGTTTTCTAAGTGACCTGAAATAATTTCAATGGGTTTTAACCGTGTGACTGAATGAATTGAGTTGTTGTATCCTAAAACAGCGTATAATATTTTTGTTTCTGCTGACTCTGATTTTAATGATTTTTGAGCATTTAGGACTCGAACGTGTTCAATTATTGTTGAATGAACTCTTTCAATTAATCCATTTGATTCTGGATGTTGGCTACTTATAAAATGTAGTTTAATTTTATGTAATTCTAATAATTCTTTTATTAATGAATTTTTAAATTCTAGATGGTTATCAGCTACAATTTGTGCTGGTATACCGTGATGTGAAAAGAAACGAATTAATTTGTTTGCAATTTCGACAGCTTGATAAGATTCTAATTGATACATCTGCGCGTATTTAGAGAAAGCATCTACAATAGTTAAAAATTTAGATCCCTCTATCGCGATACAGTCGATATGAATGATTTCAAATGGTTTCACCGGTGTAGGTGTAATATTAAATTTTAATTTTAACGGATTTCTATCATATTTACTTGACAAGCATATTTCACAATTATTTATGAAATTTTGGACTGTATTTTTCATATTAGGCCAATAAAAATATCTTTTAATTTCGGCATATGTTTCGTCAATACCTCTATGATTTAATTTACTATCGTGGTACAATTTGACAGTGTTAATAGTCTCATCTTCATTTTCAATATCTAATAATTTTTCTGTACATTTTACCAAATTTAGTTGTGAGTTTTTGAAATAAGTTTGAATTACAACACAAAATTTTTCATATACATCGCTATCAAAATATAAGTGATATTTTACCTTTGGAGCAATATATTCTTTAATAAAATCTATTACATCTTTCTCAAAGTTATTTTTGGAAAATTGAACATGAATACGTAACTTTTTATTATTATATAAGACCTCACGTTTTGGTTTTGCGGGTGAATAATTTACTTCACTAATTATAATTTGATTGTCGCCAATATTTACAGGCTTTTCTAAAATTGGGATGGTGGTAATGGGGTTTTCAAGATTTGAGTGAACCGTTTCACCATCATTATCATTTATTAATTCATCTAAAAAGTCATCTATGTTATCTTGATCACCAACTTCGGCAATTATTGATTGATTATCGTCTTCAATTACATTATTATTGTCAAGAAGTGATTCGTCAAAATTATCTACATAATATTTGTCATTATGGTCTGTTATGTGATTAAGTTCAACTCTTGATAGAGCATCCGCATTTTTATTCATTGCACCCTTTTTGTATACAATAGTATAATCATATTCTGATAATTTAATACGCCACCTGGTTAATTTAGAGTTGGGTTCTTTTAAGGACATGAGCCACTGTAGGGGCTTATGATCACAAACAATTTGAAATTGACGACCGAATAAGTAAGGTCGAAAGTATTTAACTGCCCAAACGACAGCGAGGAGTTCCTTTTCGATTGTCGAATAATTTACTTCTGAATCATTAAGTGTACGGCTAGCGTACGCTACCGGTAAATCTGATCCTATATTACCTTGTGATAAAACTGCACCAATTGCAAAGTTACTTGCGTCTGTAGTTACAATAAAAGGTTTGTTAAAGTCTGGATATTTTAGAATGGGTTCATTGCTTAACAGGTCTTTACATAGATTGAAACAAGAAATATAGTCCGTATCATTAACGTTAATTATTGCACCTTTTTTTAATCGTTTTGTAATTGGTTTGGTTAATTTAGCAAAGTCTTTAATAAATTTTCGGTAGTAACCGAGAAGTCCTAAGAATCCTTTAATTTGTTTGGTGGTTTTCGGAATGGGATAATTTTGGATTGCTTTAATTTTATCTGGGTTGGGTTTAACACCATCCGGAGTTACAATGTGTCCCAAGTAAGAGACTTCCTTACGTAAAAATTCGGATTTATCCAACTGAATTTTGAAATTTGATTTACGTAGGCGTTGAAAAACCTCACGCAATCTAGAAATATGTTCTTGAAGACTTGTGCTAAAAATAATAATATCATCCATATAGACTAAACATTTTTCATTTTGGATTCCTCTTAAAATATTGTCCATGACTCTTTGGAATGTAGCAGGTGCGTTTTTGAGACCGAAAGGCATACGCAAAAATTCGTAATGACCATTCTCCGTGTTGAATGCAGTTTTCTGAATATCTCTTTCATCAATTTCTACCTGGTGGAAACCAGAAGCTAAGTCTAGTGTTGTGAAATACTGACAACGACCTAACTTATCAAGAAGTTCATCGATATTTGGCAAGGGATATTTATCACCAATTGTTTTTTCATTAAGTTTTCTGTAATCTATAACAACGCGCCATTTACGCTTACCAGAAGCATCTAACTTTTTAGGAACTACCCAAATGGGTGAAGACCAGGGGCTATATGAGGGGCGAATTATATTTTGGGAAAGCATCTCCCTAATTTGTTTATCAACTTCTTGTTTATGGATTTGCGGGTACCTATACGATTTAGTGTACACCGGAATTTCATCGTTTGTGAGTATACGATGTTTAATTTCATTTGTGAAAGTTAACCCTGTATTATTTATATGGAAAATATCTGAATATTCCTTAATTAAATTAGTAATTTGCTGTCTTTCTTCATTGTTCATATGCGCTGAACGAATGAGAGACAAGTCAAATTTTATTTTATTTGTATCAATTAAATTTAAATTGGGTGATTGATTAAGATCATATTCGTTGATCTTATCGACAACCAATGGTTCTAAGAATACCTTAAAAGGGTTATTATTGGGGTTAATAATTGTACATACAGCCTTGCTGTTTTTACATTTGGAGGCACAATGTGGGCATTTAAAAGTTTTAGATTATCGATGCCTAATAACATATCGAATTCCGTGTGGAAATTCAGAATATGGAATATTAAATTTTTTGAGGATTCGGTTCTAAATAAATGGCTTAGATTAATTTTTGTACTATAGTTACCTTGGGTTGAACCGTTAATAGTAGTCACATTAAATGGACATTTAAAAATTTGATTTTTAAAGAACTTATTAGCTATTCCCGGATTTACGAAAGAGCGTGTGCTCCCAGTATCAATTAATATTTTGAGTTTATTTTTAGTTTCTATTATATGGGGAAGATAGCTTTCATTATTTTTAATACCTAAGAATTCCAGTTGTTCTCTGGGTTTTCCGAGGCGTTTTCGCCTAAAAAAGAATTGTTTTGCTCAACGTTATATAATTCTTGTGCCGTATAATTTGATTTTCGATTATTATTTGGATTAATAGTCGAGGTTGACATCGGGGTTTCCTGTCTCCGATTAAAGTTTGAATTATAATTTTGTTTAGGAACGAATTTATTTTTCGCATGATAATTGTTATAATTATAGTTATAAGACAGCTTATGTGTGGGCGGCTGATAAGTACGCGGAGGAATTCGCGGAGTATTGTTTTGATGAACGCGACGCGGAATTTTATCGGTTTTGTGCGACTGCTGCGGAGAAAACTCGTGCTGAAAATCATTTGTCAGCATGTTGAGAGCAATGTGAAGGTCTGTAGGGTTCTTGACCCTCATTTGACTACCGTAAGGTTCTTTTAAACCTTTTAAGAAAACACGCAACGCATTATCATTGAAAAATTCAATTAAGTGAAATCTTTTTAGATTGTGGTCAATATGATTAGTTGCATAAGAAATTTGTAAATTTAACAAATGATTTAATCTATTATAGAAATCGAAAGGAGATTCGGTGATCAACTGTTTTAAATTGGTAATTTCTGCATTAAGACTAAGATGATCGCGTTTGTCTGCATATGTATTACGTAACGCGGTTTTTAAATCGTCCCACGTATGAATTACTGAAGATGAAATATTTTTCGCGGCGTCACCTTTAATTTTTGACAATATAGTAGACGTTAAATATTCATTTTGAAAATCATTTGGGTCATCGCGATTGTAAAAGCGTGTGACTAATTTTTCACAAATTTCAATAAATCTAGAAAGTATTTCGGGATTCCCGTAAAAATCAGGAATCATGGCTAAATATTCCGGTTTCAATTGTTGAGCCATTTTTTGTGAGTTTAAACGTAAATTATCTATTTCTAAGTGTCTTAAATTTCTGCGCGATGCAGCGGTGAATTGAATAGCTAGGTTACTCGACCTGTTAGTACGATGCATAAAATGTTTACCGACTCTGAATAATAAATGCACTTACATGAGAAAAATCCAGCCCATGGAGATTGCGATTGTCTCGTGGAGTGGACGAATTGGACACGACCCTGGGTTTGGTTTCTTGATGTTTGAAGAGCCAATTTTCAGTGTCTTCGAGGTCCAAGTTGTGGATTTTCGGTTGACAAATTCGTAGACGAAAAGTGACCAATGATGTTCGCTCAAGGCACTTCAACCAATCCTACCGACTGCGCCAGTTAAAGTTCGTGGACTTACTTCAGAGTTTTTAAAAACAATTTATTATTACGACGGACATGTACAGAGTACGAGTTCTAACTACACAATTAAATCTAATAAAGAAATACGGGCTATTTATAATATAATTCTTACAAGCTAAGCATAAATATAGTTAATGCGCAATAAAATAATAATATTCATATTAAATGAAACAAAGGATTATTTATATAACACTACACTCATTGTTCTTAATCAAAAGGAGCATTATTGTGGACGGCAGGTAACTTGTCTAAATAAAGACATAGGCTTATTTATTAAATGAAGATAAATTCTATTTTGGCTTTCGTCTCAGCTTTTCTTTGCGCAACACGTTTTAGTTGTTATGCCTTTTAAAAAACCTCTGGTTTCTTAAAAAATCGGCATCCAATGAAGACTAATGTCTAAAACGCTTTGGTTCTTTGATGCCATTACGGTGATCCTTGAGGTTTCGATTATGAGCTGTGTGATTCTTTGACTTGGTCATTGTTAGACTAAGTTGGTTTGTGTCAAATTATAGAAAAAAAGTAGAAGGATATTCAGAAGCCCTGAATTTTACCCATGACAGTAATGTTTTATTTTAAATTTATATATAATTTATTTGAAATCGGGGAAACAGATAGACAATAAACATAAACTTCTCCTACCATTTAATTATTAATTGATTGTTGAGACACTTGAGGCCACCCACCAACCCTACATATACAATTAAACACAAACCACAATTGGAGTTTCATTTCCAAGGAAAGTAAAATCTAAATCGCAAATGAAAATTTAAAAAAAACAATGAAAGTTTTATTGTAAATGTAGGGTGGGTGGGTGGCCTCTATCCCACGCTTTAATCACAACAACATAAGTCAGAGCTTAATCATTAATTATTTAATATTACGACATTAATAATAAGAGTTTTAGGAGAAGTGTCCTGAAAAAATCTAAAAGTATGTTGCGATTTTGAGGCCAATAAACTTATTTGTATATTAAAGTTGTAAATAACTCAGATTTTCAAAAGTGTGTGTTTATTTTATTTTTAATTGTTTAGGAAATCAATTGCTTCTTCTAGTGAATGAAAGTTTACAGTTGTTATTTGTACATTAAAGTTGTAAATAACACAGATTTTCAAAAACACACATTTTTTTTCAACACCTCAATGCCTTATCTATCAACCAAGTCAATAAACTTAGTGGAAACTTCAATAAATGGCAGCCAATACCAAAGATGTTAAAGTTAAAACAATGGAAGAGGCATTGTGGGATGCGAAGGAAACGTGAAGATAAGTATAATAAGGACCTAAGGAATTTACAGATTTGTGTGCCTCCTTTTGAAACATTAAAATTTAAACATATTCCAAGTCAACACGTCAATTGACCTATAATTATCTGTTAGTGAATTATTTTTTCCACACAAGCAATATTTTGGTAATTGCTGGCGTATTTTTGACCATTTTATGTGGAGTTGTTTTTATGACTTCCGATTGTTATACTCGTCTCATATAAATCATTGAAATCGCAAGTTAGTAAAAAAATTAAATTTTTCAATCTCTATTTACAAAAATTCCTATTGCTAAAACCGGCCCTGAAACAAAGTTAATCGAAACTTTTAGTCTTAGGTTCAAGCAATTTTCTATGATTTTCTTTATCTTTGAAATTTTCCAATTGATACAAACCAATAACAACATTTTAGTGAAAGATTTTAAAGAGCTGTATCTTTGAACTGCAAACTATACATTCATCTTGGTTTCGAAAAATGCAAGAGTTTTCTCGTTTTTATTAACTATATTCAAAATTTGCTGAGTTTTAATATCAGTCTTGAAACCAGACTATAGATAAAATTTTTGTTTCAAATAAAACTTACCTAAAATCATACTTTAGTCTTAGTTGCCCATAATAGAAGACTTTTTCGTATTTTTTTTGCTATTTATCTTTAAAAATATTTTAAAACTTTAAATCATGCTTTCTTTATTATAATTCAAAGTACGCTATAATCTTAGCTTCCAAAACTATTATCTAAAAAATCTAGAAATCTAGAAAACCTTTACAATCCATTTTGAAACCATACTGTAGTCAAAAGTTTGCAATACTTTATTTTTAGCTACAAACTTTCCTAAAAACAGTTTTAGCTACGCAAAACGCAAATGTTTTTCATTTTTTGTTGATTACCTTTAGTATAAGTTTACTGTTTTCTTTTCTTTGTTTACTATAGTTTAAGAATTAAATCTTATCTTCAAAAATTATCAACCTACTATATTGAAAACCTCGAATACACCAATAATTTATTGAATTATCTACTTATAAAGTTCTTAAACTGATCTTAAAACCTTAGTCTTATATTCGCTAACTGAAAGCATTTTTAATTTTTTTTCCTTTACTACAAACAATCTTGAGACCATATTTTAGTCAAAGATTTTACAAAGCGGCTACAAACAATATATTCATCTTGATTTCGCTAAATGGAAGTGTTTTCTCGTTTTTATTAACTATTCTCAAAATTTGCTAGTTTTTAACATCTGTCTTAAAACCATACTGTAGTTAAAAAGTTCGCAACATCTTTACTTTTCGTATATAGTATTTTTTTTATATACGGAAAAGGAAGTATTGTTTTCGTACATGAAAATGTCTGTGGGCGCTGTATCTCAAAAACGAATGATCTGATTGAGATGAAACTTTAAACATAAGGTTTTATCGTTAAAAACTGTAACTGAAAAACTTTTGGTGAATATTCAAAAACCTGAAGTGGATGTTTACTTGATGCCATTTTTTGTTTTTATCTGATATTTTTTTTAATTTAAAAAATATTACAAAATTCCTAAAATAAAGGGCAGAAAGACCGATAGTCAATAGCCCAAACGGACAGACTAACACATTTAATATCATTTGTAAATGTTTTTTATTTTGTATATATTCATGTTCGAATAAAGATGTTATTCTCTCTCTCTTCCAAAAATAAAAGTTAAAGAGAACAGAAAACTAAACAAGTTTTATTTAAACATATTTCTCATAAATTTCTTAACTTGGAAATTTTGATATTTTTTGCCAATTGCTAATAAACTATTGGAGTTACGTGAAATTAATATAACAAATAATTGCAGATAATTGAAGACAACAAACAACAAATTATTAAGAATAGACTTTTTGCGTAAACCTCATAGCTTTCGAATAAAATATAGAGAAAGTACTATGATGGCCACATCACCATTTTTTTGTTTCAAATAAAACATCCCTACAATTATACTTTAGTTTTAGTTACCCGTAATACAAGGCTTATTTTTTTGTTATTTAGCTGTAACAATATTTTAAAGCGAAAGCGAAGAAAATCACTTTTGGATATTAATCAAACCGGGATTTCTTCTTCTTCACGACGCCGGAATTTCTTCTCACTCTCAGTGAATGGATTTAATTGTAAAGAAAATGATGTCGAAGAAAATAAAACCATTAAAATAAAAGATTAACGCGAAAAATTATATATAAACGTTAAAATTAAGCTAATGAAAATGTGCTGATGATTGACTTTAAAAAAGACCATTTTTTCTTTCTTTATTTTAATTTAAGGTAGGACCAAATCTTAGCTTAAAAAAATATTTGACCAGAAATTTTAAAAGTTCTTCTGAACATTCAAAAAACTGAAATGCGGACCTAATTTTTTTGCGTTCTTAATTTTAGGCAATTGCTACAGATCGATTTTAAACCACATTGATCGTCTTTTTTTTATTGTGATTTAGGGTTGCCTTTAATTCTGTCTAAAAAAATAGGAAAATGCTACATAATTTTAACTTCATTGACATCCTAATGGCATGACATCTAAATTTTAAACTCTAGGTTTGAATTGATATTTTAAGACGTAAAACTTAAACGTTTCCTTATTGCATTTTTTCATGCAAAAACTCGTATCTTCATCGTTTGATGCAGTTGGTACAGTAAAAGATACTTATTCAGATTCAAAACCGAGATGCAATTGACGACTTATAATAAGTATAATTCAATTAAGATAAAATCCTTCCAAATTATATTTTTAGCAGCAGTTATCGATAACACTCTTCTTCATATTCAATTTTTTTTTTAAATTGGACAATTAACTTAAACCACCTTAAAATCTAAAGTTGGTTTGCTTTACTCTTAAGCTCACAAAATGCAAACGCTTTTTTACAAGGTCAGTAAAAAATACTGAAAGTTTTGAGCAAAAATGCTGCCTAAGTAGCCAAGTAACTTAAGGTGGCCATCCCAAGTCTGCTTAAAATATGGGCGCGAGTGGAAGAACACAAGAAGTAAACTCAAGCTTTTTCGTGTGAGATCGAAATTTCTGATTAATTGAAAACATAATATTTGAATATATTATGTAAGCACATTGAATAAATAAAAATACATACATACATACAATATATTTTCTAAATATGTAAATTACTGCAAAGTAAGATTTTATTTAAAAAAAAACCTTTAAACCAGAAGTTGGTCAAAATTGTTCTATCTGTGTTTTCTTTCGTACAATTTACTTTAGTCTTAGCTTCGCTAAATGCAAGCAATATCTTTAGTTATAGTAGTGTTTAGTGGTCCTACCGCCGTATTATTTGTGTTTGTGTATAAATTAGCATATAACTACTTATAGTGTTATATAAAACTTTAGAAGTAGAAAAGGTTACACTTTATCTTTAAGATTTTCTTCCTGTTTATTTAACAATCATTACATATGAAGGCACTAAAGACAAGCGCGCTTATCGCCACAGTCGTTCCGGGGGATTAGCAAATATTGCATATTTCAGTTTCTAATTCGATTTCATTTCCTACAAGTAAACCCGTAGGAAATGGTTCCATTTCCTACGGCCTATCCTCCTTAAACTGGGTAAACGTAACAAACAAAATTGACTGTTAACATCAAAGTTTAAACACGCGACCGTGCGAAAATTAAATGAATACATCGGAAAGTAATCTGAGGATGATTTACTGTACGTCAAAGAGGCACCTAGACGAAGTTATTTCCTGGGGAGCAGGAAAAGTGGGACGTGAAAATGGTTTTGAAAATTATCAAAATGCCATAATTAAAAATTAAAATGATTCAAAAGTTTCCAGTAAAATAAATGCAATATTTTCAATTGTAGTAGAGAAAAAGTTAGTATTAGTAAATAATGATACTAAAATAAAGTCTCAGATTCAAATCCTGCTTCAGTTTAATTTATTCATTTCTACTCTCTTTGATAAATCGCATTGACATTAAACTGGAAGACCGCAGGTCGATAGCCACTTATTAAAAGAAATCCTAAGTCTGCTACTTCACTGTACGTACATACATACTTTATAATGTAATAATTACTTCTAATAGTAAAGATATTTTCTCTCTCTCGCATTGACATAATTATTTTTAACTCACTTGATAGAGTTTTAATTTAAAACACGCCAATCAATGTCTTTCATCTATCTCCAAAAGCGACTGTGTGAATCGTATTTATCGACACTCATTACTATGCCTGAATGGTCTAGTTGGTAGAGCGTTGGACTAACAATCCAAAAATCGCATTTACATTTATTAATTACAACAGATTTTTCACATGAATTTATTCCAGTTAATAATTACATTTATATTATTTACGTGTGTTATTGAAACATACCATACATAAAATAACTCGTAACGTTTACGTATTTCAATGGAAATCACGGTGGAATTATTACGTCCTGCAGGATAATCACGTAATGTATTTATATTAGCGCATTTGTTATACATCAACGTGCGCAATGATTATTAAATTAAGAATGTGCGGTGTTTTTCGAATAACATTTGCGGGACGATGAAGGCAGTGCATCCTATTATCCGCTCCCGGGCAATAAATATTAATTTCCTAGAGGTAATAATAATCCTTTAATGCTGTCCATAACGCAAGTTCAGCAGAAGTCGTAAAATAAATATATTTACATATGTACATCCGCTGCTCAGAGCTGAATAAAACATCTTAATGATAAAAACGAATATAATTCATGCGGAATATAGTACCGTTATGTTGTAGTCTGATTAATTCATTATAATAATTATATTATATATTTTTAATCTTATATCTAACAATCTAAAATAATTAAATAAATATAAGTTAAAATTAAATAATAAAATTGTTTGTTTTATATTTTTATATATATACACTATTTACCTTTTATATAGTTTCCCCAGTAAATAAAGTTACCGTTCTGCATTATATATGAAACACAGTGTTTACGTTTGCCTCAGATGTGTGTAATAATTTTAATTAAGTTATTTTTAAATAGCTGCCGAAACGCCACGAACAACATTTGCTCGCATGAATTAATTAAAACAGCTCGCTAATAATTAAATACACTTCATAAACAAATATGTGAACATTTACTGAGGGATCGAAATTATTGTTACAACGTCTACTGTTAACAAAAAATAATAATGTTTAGAATTGTTTAATTAATTAACTAATTAATTATCGCCAGCGGACTTAAAGTTGAACTATTTGATGCCAGACAAATTGTATGGTTTATTATTATATGTAGATTAAATAAGTATTCTATAAATGAAACAATCTTAGAGTTTAGTGATTTTTATCACTGATAAAAAAATTATGAAAGGGTTAACATTTTTATATTTTAAAATAAATAAAACAATTCTATAAAAAATATATACCAACAAGGTAAATTATTTTAATTATTTTTAAATCCTTAAAGAGAAATCTTGAAGAGAAAATGTTCGAAAATTGTATAACCCTTGAAATAACTAAAGAAAATTTTAGAAATCTTGGGGAAAAAGTGTTTAAAACCTCTGTAAAAGAAATAGGAGTGTAGAAGGGAAGCCTTAAAGAAAATGGTTAAATAAACAATTTAAATTTGGTTATAAAAAAGTTGAGAACTTAATTTTACTTAAAAGCAGTTAGAATTGCACCAATTCGTTCGAAAAAAAATCTTTAAATTATACAGAAATTTGCTAGAAAATTTTAAAAATGTTAAAACAAAATTATTCTAAAATTCTAGAATATCAAGCAAAAATTGAAATCTAGAAGAACTTGCTCTGAAATTTAGAATCCTTAAAGAGAAAATGTTGGAAAATTGTATAACCCTTGAAAAAACTTCCATAGTTTGGAAAATTTTGGAATACTTAAAGAAAATTTTAGAAATCTTGGGGAAAAAGTGGTTAAAACCTCTATAAAAAAAGAGTTTAGAAAGGAAGTCTCATCATCTTTAAGAAAAAAAGTAATTTCCCTGAAATATTTTAAAATCCTCGAATAAAATTCTAGAAAATTTTAAGAAATTAAAGACAAGTATATAACCCTCGAAAAATAATCTAAAAATTTGCTGGTTTCTAGAATCTTCGAAGAAAATTTTGGAATCCTTGGAAAAAATCCTTCGAAGAAATTGTTCGAAAATTCGAAAATCATTAAGAATAAAAGTATAGAAATCTGGAAGAAATTTTGCTAGAAATTTTTGAATTAACTTTTCAAAAAAAATAATGGAAAATTTTAGAATGTTTATAGAAAATTTCAGAAATATTGAGTTTCTCTTCTGCTGAAAAATTATAGAATTATCGACGAAACATTTAAAAATCTTCGAACATTTTTGAAACAATGAAAAAGAAAAGTTGTATAAATTGAGAAAAATTTTATACATTTTGAAATTGCTCTTCAATCGAATAAAATTATATGTAAAAACCATAATACTTTAAATTTCTCTAAAAAACTACAGAGGCTTGAACATATCTATTGTACAGTTAAAATGGTTACCAACATACCTTAAGAGCTATTTTATATTCCTCACAGCAAGAAATGGAAGGTAAGGTGATTGGCATTTTCTCTTACCAAACACCAATAGTAGTTGACCATCATGGAGAAACCCTGGTACCTCGTTTTCATCTCTTTTTTGTGTTGATAGAATCTCTCACCGTATTGTTCAATATGTGCTCCTAAATTATCTGGGAAATGTTCAATATGAGAGTGGAGGAAATGTAACTTCAAGCTCATATTACATCCCAGTCCCCTGAACTTTTGAGCATAGTTTTACAATTTCCTTATATTGATTATCTTTATCATTATTTTACAGTTTCCTTATATTGATCATCTTTAGCTTGAAATTCCAAGTCAGACATGCAGTTTTCCCGTCAATTTGTTACGAGTCATCAAAGATGTGTGTATCCGTGCATTGTCATGATTAAAGACAACTCCCTTTCTGTTGGCCAATTCTGATATCTTTTCTTTGATTGCTTCGTTCAAACGGCCGAGTTGTACACAGTACAGGACCTAATTGATAGTTTCGCCAGGTTGCAACAGCTCATAACAGACAATTCCCTTCCAGTCGCACCAAACACTCAAAAGAAGCTTTTTTGTCGTCAATTCAGGCTTTGAAGTTGTTTACGGAGAGTCTTCAGCCTTTGATCACGATCTCTTGCTTTGGATGTTTTTGTATTTTACCCATTTTTCATCACCAGTAACCATTCGTTTCAAAAATGGGTCTATTTCGTTTCGTTTGAACAACATATCACTGATGATTCAGTTAATTAAATTTCTCTCCGTTAATTCATGTGGTATCCAAACATCGAGCTTCTTTTTGTGGAATGATCTCTTCAAATGATTCCAAACTGTCATATTGTTCATGTTTAGTTCCTCCTCTATTTCGTGACAGCTTGCGTTTTGGTCTTGCTCCACCAATTGCAAAATTTTGTCGATTTTTTTCAGTAACTGGCCGGCCAGAGCGATAAGTTCCAAATTTCCGGAACGGAATAAAACCACTACTGGGTCGTTCGTTCAATTACAGCATTTGAAGAATTTTTTGGCATGATCGTGCACACCTGAAAAAGCCTGAAAACAGTTGGGTACACAAAGGTAGAGATAAAATAATACAATGGCAATTCAGCTCATTAATTTAGCTAAGATTGCAAGAAAATTAAATCAGAATTCAGTAAAAATTTAAAAAATGTAATTATAGAATTAATTTTTAATTTAATTTGAATGTTTTCATGTAGAGTAGAGTTTTCTGATTTCCTCTTTCCCATCAGAAAGCTTTACGAGAGATCATCCAAGATGGAGAAAATTATTAAGAAAGTAGAAAGGGAGAAAGTGTTCTCACTTCTTCTAGTGAAATAATGTTGAAGAAAGCTTAGATAATTTATAAATTTTATTTTGCTCTAGTTGGGCAAATCTCAAATTTTGGTCAGAGACACAAAAATTTGCTACAAGAAACATAGAGAAAAATAGACCATATTAAAGAAGAATCTTCATAAATTTTAGCTTGCAATAGTTTCTAACACTATTTGGAGTAATCTTTGAATTTTTATCAGCAATCTAAAGCTACTACACTTTGTACTCCTTTCTAACTTAATATTACAAAATTCATAAATTTTTACCAGTAGATTTTGGCTTAACAAACCAAGAGAACATGGGTAAATACAGAAGTACCGAAGTCTTAAAAATACTGGTTATAATCCCGTCGCAAAGAAGATATCGTTGAGATTATCACCGAAGTCTTTAAACATTATTTTGCAGTGACTAATTTCATCTACATGGTAATCATTATCAAACTAAGTGAAAGTGTTTTCTTTATTCTTAATATCGAAATGTACCACGAAGTGAATGTCTTTAAGATCCAAGAACCTTATTATTGCATTAATTCAAATAACTAAGAGGAAAAGGTCTGCAAAGGTTAAAAATATATATCTTTCAGTTAAAACAAAAACACCAACAATATCTCTATGATTGGATATATCAAGAATTCTCAAAATGCTGAAACAATTTAAGACGATAACCGCTTTAAAAAATTCGAATTTTCTCTACATTTTTTTTAGCCATTTTACAAAATTTTAGATGATCTTAGACATTTCCCTAAAGCTTTTATATTGTATACATTTAACATTTTGAGCTGGAGCTAAAAAATAAGTCATTATTTGATTTGAGAGAACTGCGAGCATTTCTGCTCGCAGTTCTCTCAAATCAGTTTTACGAAAAAGTTACAAAATGCCAAATAAATAAAGGTCTCTTTGAAGATTAGGAAACCCACAGGGCCAAAGCAGATTTCTGCTGTCATCATATCTTTTTTGAGTAGAACATTGGACTGTAACGAATTACTTCAAATTGCCACAGTTTTGTCCTTTCATAATTTAATTGAATTAGTAGGAATGTTTTCTTTTTGTGTACAGTGGCTATCTCAAATCAGTTTTACGAAGAAAATTATTTAATTGAAAGCCTCTTTGAAGATTACGAACAGGTTCAAATTTTTACAAAGACTGAACGATTTTGATTCAAAATTTAGGTCGTTGTAGTTGGGAGTTGGGAATTCAGGTCAAGGGGCAGAGGAGAGAGTGGGAAAGTGAGAACGTAAACACAGGCGGAGTTGAGGAAGAGGCGTGTGGATAGTGAGGTGGCTCAGGAGATAACATTTAGGACTTTGTGGAGGGTGAAGCTCTGGGCCTTAGCAAAATTAGAGATGTTGGAGAGAGGAGTAATGGGTTTTTTTAGGTACTTGGTCTGAAATAGTTAGGTTCTCGCCGACGAGATTGGGAAGGTTACCTTTAATAATGGTACTAATTATCAGATTATAAGGTCTAACGGTGTTAGAAGCGGCGGGAGTCTAGTTTAGACTAGATCCACCCATTTGGCCATTGTTCTTTTTTTTAATTTCTAAAATAATTTTGATAAATTTTGAACACACATATTTTAGGCATCTGTCAAAAAACTTTGACCAAATTTCTTGTACGTTCGAGCGTAATGTACTATTAACCTTTATATCTTTTCTTAGCTCTCGTCTGGTTCGAACGTACAAGAAATTTGGCCAAAGCTTTTGAAAGGTACCTGAAATATATGTGTTCAAAATTTATTAAAATTATTGTAGAAGTTATTAACACTTCCCTTTCGAAAAAAGGAATATAAGTATCTAAGATTAAAAAATTTCTGCAAAAGATATTTTCTCACAAACTAAGAATGTTTTATGAAAATTACCATTCTTTTAAAAATTTGATGATAAAAATAAATTCTTTGAGGATTAAAAGAATACCATTTTTCTAGGATCATAATTGATGACAATTTTCAAGAAATAGTTTATTTTTCTTTTTAAAAGTTTCACGATTTTTAAGCTTTGAAGATTTTTTTAAAAGCTAGAACAAATCACGAGAAGAAAGAATGCATTGGGGATGGTTGATCTAAAGCTTTGTAACGATTTGATTTTTAAAAAACTAGAACAAAGACGTAGAAGAAAAAGCCGAAGAAGAGTAATAAACAAAAATTAAGAAGAAAATTAATTCGACGGAAATGACGCTCAAGGTAGAAGAAATTGTAAAGCTCCATGAGAAAATTAATTTTAATTTTGAAAACTTTGAAATCATAGAAGTTAACATAAATAACAAAGCTTGAAATATATCAATAGAAAAAACAACACACAAAAAGATCACTGATTAATTTCTTAATTTCGCTGAGAAAGCAATAAACTGACAATGAAGATAAAATGTCTTCTCTGATTTCCCTTCCTTATCATCATTTACGTTTATTGCTGTCTCAGTCAAATTAAGAAATTGTTAATGAAGAAATAGATTAGAAATGAAACGATGGTTAATATATTTTGACAATTCAAAATAAAACACATATTACTTGATACCAAAAAAGTTATTTGCTTTATTTTGGACATTTCTTCATAAGAGCCAAAATTAATTTTGATCATAAAAATATTTTTGAGGAAAATTATATCATTATAAATATGCCTTTATATTTATAATATAAAACATGGCGATGTGGCCATCATAATACTTTCCCTATATTTTTCTCGAAAACCATAAAGTTATTCTTAATAATTTGCTCAATTTTGAATTCTTCACAATTACTTGTTATATAATTTTTTTTTTAGTTCCTATAGTTTATTAGCAATAAGCAAAAAATTGTAAAAAATTTAAATTAGGAACTTTAAAAATTTAAAAACTTTCAGTTTTTCTTTCTATTTAACTTTTGTTTGAAAAGTTATGTCTTATTTTTTAAAATTTCTTAAATTTCAAAATTTGTTTGAATAAATCTATTAAATTTTGCAAAAATGTTAAGTTTATTTACGTTTTACAACTTTTAATTAAAACCCTCGCTTATGTTTTACTGATTGGAAGGTGGGTTAGAAAAAAAATCTAAAAAATCTAGGGCCTCAAGAAAAGTCTAGATTTCTAAAAACAAATTTTTTAAATAGTTCTAGAGCCCCAAGATAATCTTTGCAATTTATATGATAAGAACCTTGAAATCTGGAGGAGAATTTCTAGAAATTTTCTAAAAAATTCTAGAGCCTCCTAGAAATTTAGAAGACCAGTTAAAAAATATCTTGAAATCGGGAAGAGAAATTACGGAAAATTCCTTAAACTTTCTCGAAAATAAGAAAAGATTTGTAGCGGAAAATTTTCTAAAAAATTCTAGACCCTCCAAGAAAAATTCCGCAATTTAGAACTTTCTAAATAATTTTATAGCCTCTAGTTGAAACAAAGTGTTGAATTCTAGAGAAGCAATTACTGAAATTCACCTGAATTCTCGAAAAGAAGAGGAATTAAAAAAACATTTAGAGGCTGAAAGAAAATCTTCGCAATTTATAAGAAAAGAAATTACTAGAAATTTCCTAAGTCTAGATTTTTATAAACAAATTTTCTAAAATGTCTTCATTTAAATCTTCGCAATTTACCAAAAATTTCCTAAATTTTACACATCAAATTCAAATTGATACAATAAAAATCAAAAATTCGTTATTAATTTGTTTTACTATTTTAACTATAATTCTTTAAATAATAATGAAATTACGAAAATTCTTTCACTAATAAATTACCAGCAACGAAGAGAAGTAAAAATGCTAAAAATTAGAAATTCGATTTTCAATTGTTTTTCAGTATTTCTAAAATAACTTTTCATAGCAAAGACGGTTTTAAAAAATTATTTTATGAAATGATTCTTAACATCAAATACAAGTTGATGGACAAAAAATCTTGAATTTTTTTTTCGCAATTTAGATAAGAAATTCCTATAATTTCGATATAACGATACAAGAAATTTTGTAAATTTCCAGAAATATTGCAAAAACATTCTAAAAAACAACAAGTGTCGGAGCTCACCCAGTCATTTTTATCGGACATGTGAAAATTAATGATAGTGTTTCAAAAAAGTGCGACTTAAAGAAGGGCGTCGTGCAGGGATCAACATTAGGCCTACTACTCTTTCTGCTCTTTATTAATGATTTAAGCGAAAATGTCAGCTCTGGGTGCATGGTCAATTTTGCGGATGATACGGCTATTATAGTGTCTGCCAAAATCCCAAATGAATTGCAATCAAATATTAACAAAAACTCTCGAAAAAAAGTGTAAAATTCTGGAAAAGATTTTTTTTTAAATTTTTGAGCCCTGAAGAAAATCTTTGCAATTTATAAAACAATATTAAAATCTGAAAGAGAAACTACTAAAAACAGCCTCAAAGAAAATTCTAAAAATATTGAAAGAACTTTCTAAAAAATCTAGAACTCCAGAATAAGACCTTTGCTAAAAATTCTGGAAATATGAAGAATAAATTACTGTTAACTTCTAGAATCCTCCAAATAAGTTCTACAAGGAAATCTTGTAAAAAAGTCTAGAATTCTTGATCAAAATTCTTTGGAAAGGAAGATTCTGAAACTTTTAGAAGCCTCTAAGTAAGTTCTAGAAAATTAGAAGAAAATTTCTTAATAAATTGTAAAGCTAAAAAAAACTTTCTAAAAAATCTAGAACTCTCGAATAAAATCTAAAAATTCTGGAAATATCTATTTATTTATTAGATAAGAAAAAGAAATTACTGTCCACTTTTAGAATCAAAAAAAGTTTTATAAACCTAAAATGAAATCTTGTGAAAAATTCTAGAAACCTCAATGTAAAAGAAAAACTAAAAGTATGGATCATATTTAGATTTTAAAAAACAATTACTTGTAATTCTTAGTTTTGGTGCTTTTAGTTATTTTTTTTTTTAATTTTTACAATGGCTTCATTCTATTCTATTCATTCGATTGTTCTAGCCAGTGTCTTTGTTTAATCACGTGCCACATTCGGCTCGGTGTGCGTTGCTCGCCTACGAATTCACCATCGGTTTAAATCTCCGGTGCCGTTAGTTTCCAGCGAGCTATTTAAGGTATTTAAGGTAACTTATTTGCTATGAATAATCGCTCATTACTATTTCGAACACGTATCGGCAGTTTCAGAAGGTCTTCCTGGTTCGCTGGCGATCAACTTTCGTTGGTAATTCTCTTAGCGCGACTGAATAATTTATAACGCCGGCATTCCGCGTGTGCTGTTTGTTTCCACATGGTCTATGCAGTAAATTAAGCACTTTCATCCTTTCTCCAATCAGTAATATGTTATAGTGTATTTATGATCGATTTTAACCAGTTAACATATATGTATGTCAATATGTCTTACTTGTATTATCCAAAATAGAAACTGAATGAATGCAATGAGCAATTACAATCGAATCAAAGCGCACTGGATGTCGTACAGCGATTTATATCTGCGCGTGTATTTATTTATCCGTCTATCAATGGGATATGTGTTCCATTATAATGTGACATAATACCGTAACCTACACTACATATATGCATATAACCAGTTATTGTTGGGAAATGTTACTCGGACGTACGTATATAGTTACAGAATAACGGTGTCTATTACTACAAGAATGCCGCACTTATCAAAATCTTGTGTAGACACAACAGCGTTATTTTTTTATAGGATTACTGTATCTGGTGATAATACAAAACTGGTTTGTTTTAATGCAGGAAATTGCGTGTACAATAAACTTATTTTTTTAGTAAAAATGAAGTAAGTTTTATAACTTAAAGCAAACAAATGTTTGATGATTTCTGTAAGAAATAAATCATCTATATTTAAATTAAGTTGTTCCAAGGAGGTCAAAATAGGATTTTCTTATAACACAGCATCAAAATAATAATAGTACTAGTAGTGTTTGTCTATCGACCACGTAGCCCTTCCGCCGGGTTATTTGTATATTTGTGTGTGCAAATTATTTATTCAAACGAACCTGAACGTATACTATTTTCTGCGTTTTGCACGTTGGCGATTCATTAGGGACCCGGCGCAAAAAGAATTATAATTAACGGACATAATTTAATCCCCCGGTAAAATTACCGTGACATTTTGTTAAGTATAAATTTAATAAACGTCTTGCCGCACACAGAAAACACTTTGTGCGCGAGCGCCTCTCATATTTTTTTTTTATTATTCGGTCGCGACAGGCCGCTTTGTATAATTAACGTAATTAATTTCATACGAGAAGTATTAAACACACAAAACAAAACATTTAATTTCGCGGCGATGCAGGCAAAAAGGAAACAAATTATTCGCTGCCTCGTAATTACAGGTCTTCCATTAATTTTATTAAGGCTCCGTACTCCGGTGATTTCGAAACATGGGACAGGAGACGAGAGGAAAAAAATATTTATTCAACCAGGACGTAAATTGCTCGAGTGCATCGCTGCCAACAAAACAAATATTACTTTCGATATTTATGTTCCGGTTTTACGGTCTCGTTCGAATCGCTATGGTTATTAACAATAAATGCGGTGCGGATAATTAAAAACTATTCGGCGGGTTATTTGTTATTACGGACTGGAAAATAATTTACTTGAATTGATCTGCTGGATGATTGTTTCAGTTGGAAATTATTTATAATTATAACTGATGAAAATGTTTGTCTGGGGCGAATATATTAAAATTTAAAATTTTCACCCCAGATAGTTGAAAGTGATGCAAACTCTTCAAAACTCCATGCATAAGTGATTAAGATTATTAGCCCCATTTTTAATACAAATAATTTTTCCTCGGAGTGGAATGTACCCTACATGTTATAATCTGTACACCAAAAAGATTACATTTAATCCAAATTTCTAGCTATTATGTTTTAACTTTAACTTCTTACTTAATCATTTGTGAAACTTTTGTAATGAGTAAAACACTTAGTAGTTTATTCATTTTTTTTTATATTTCTATATACCAAGCGTTTTAACATAACAGAAGCTAAAATAGAAAGCTTTATTCAATAAAAACCTCATTTAGTTTAAAAGTTACAGCCATACAAATCTACAAGATTTCATCATATCACGTTTCACTTAATATTTATTATTTTTTTGAAAATCCTACACCCAAAATAAAATAAATACTATTTTTTTATATAAATGATTACTTTTACTTCTTTTAACTTTTTTTATATCTAAAGGTTATCATTATTCATTCTTTAATCTCATGAAAATGTTGTCTAGATGAAAGTCGTCTAGTTTTATATTTAAATTCCGTATGAGAAGTTTTTTAAAATTATTGGATGTTTAAGATTCGAATAAATTTCTCTTTCAGAGAAATGAATTAATCTTCTAATAAACATAAGCATATTTTGCCACGGGTTAAGTGAGAATTTACTTCATCAATTCAATCTAGCGTACTCCCGACCTACCTCAATGCATTATGTGTTAGTCTCTCGCTAGGTCAATACGTAATTCATTGGGGTAGGTCAAGAGTACGCTAGGTCAATATATTACTAAAATTGATCTCGAATGCGCTGGGGCTAAGAATAATGTGTTGAGGTATGTCGCGAGTTCGCTCGATTAATTATTTTATTATTTATTAAAATATATGAAGACTGGGTTGTTCCAATATTTTATTGGTTGATTTGCTTCCATGACAAGAACCTGTTAAAAATATGTATTAATAAAACTTAAATATCTCGTGCCCTTTAACTTATTATGTAAATGTATATTAGCAAAAATCAGTTTTGATTTCATCAAAATAACATTCAAAGTTGAAATTTTTTGTTTAAATCCGCTTAGAACAGACAAAATTTGATCAAAATTATTTGAATATTTTCCAAAAATTGATAATTCAACTATTTCATAATAGTTACTTTTCAACCCTTAAAAATATTCTAACAAGAGACAATTCAAAGTTTTCTAAAATTTGTGCTGAAAATGGAAGTGTACTATAATATAAAAATTGTCGTCAAAAAATTTAGACTTTTCAAAAATAAACTCCTAAAAAGGTTTAATTTTTAACAAACAAAAAATTGAAAATTGGTAAAAAATTATTAAATTGTTTAAACAATTGTAATTACTAAAAATGAATATAATAATATTCAAATACAGTTAAATACTTTAAAGGAAAAATTAAAATTTCATATTTCTTAGAAATAAATATATGTTTGCTAACAAAAAAACAGTAAACTTAAAATTAAAGCTGAAGCTTTACTAAACTATAACTGAAAGTTTGATAAAAGAAAATACCTAAAAATGTATTTATAAGGCAGAAAGGCCTCTGGTTGATAGCCTTTTGACAGATTAACATACTAACATCTCATCAATTATTTATTATAGAACAATTTGCCGAAAAAATAGTTTAAAACTTTGTCTTCTAATGTTCCTATATTTTCAAGAATTTCTCTTTCAAATCTTGAGAATTTTATTCCATTTTTTTAGGATTTTCCAAATCTTACTTAATATTCAGTGTTTCTTTTTTGCAGCTTTTTAAAATTTTATTTCTAAATGGTGTACATTTTACTTGTGGTTTATTGAAATTTTCAGCAAGTTTTCTTCCGGATTTTCCACAATTTTTCTAATTTTTTAGAAACATCATGAATATTTATAGTATTTTTTTAAATTTATACTTTTTTTTTAATGTTTCATACATGCTTGGAGGTTTTCAGCATTTTATTATATTTTCTTCAAGGTTATTGAATATTATTATAACCAGAGTCTATAGATTCCAAGAAAGTTTCTTTAGAGTTCCATCTTTCATTGCTATCATTTTTTTAAAAATAATTCTTTCACTTTTTATAAACTATTAGAATTTTATAGCATTTTTTTTACCTAAATTTTTCATAATTAGAATATTTTCAGTAAGTTTTCTTTAAAATTTCTAGAAATTTATCTTCAAAATTGTGAAAATTTTCTAAGAGAATTTTAGATTTTCTAAATTTTTTTTTCTATATTCCTATTTTTTTCTGTATCTTAAAAACTTTTCTTTCAGGTTTATATCTTTTTAAGAATTTTTCTTTTCACTTTGTTCTTAGATTATACAATTTTACAATTCAAGGGAATTTTCTAATATTTCCTATTTTATTCTTCTTCTTTTCGAAAAAAAAATATTATAGGATAGGATTTTCAACCATTTTCTCTGGTAGTTTTCAAAAAAAATTCTATTTAAAATGGCAAGAATTTTGTTCGTAATTTCTAGAATTTTTATCCAGATTATCCACACTATTTTTAAAATTTTAACTTTTTTGGAAAGATCGTGGATATTTATAATAATTTCTCTTTGTACTTACTTGCTAGAGAATTTTGCGGAAATTTTGTATGCGAGGTTTCTAGAAAAAAATGGTTACTAATACTTTTCCTCTATTTCTTGATTTATCTTTTTTCGAAAAGTTTTAATTATTTTTCATCCGGTTTTTTAGAACTTCTCAGCATGTTTCATATGAATCCCTCAAAAATTTTTGAGAATATTAGAACAAAAACTTTGGAAACCTACATGTTCCTGTTTCCAAAGTGTTTCTGCCAGGTTTCTAAGAAAAATGTTTATCAATAATTTCTCTTGAATTTTTCTAAACTGCTTAAGAATTTCACTTGTAAGTGGTGAGAATTATGTTCGTAGTTAGAATTTTTCATTTCAGCAAGTCGACATAGTTTGATTTTTGTGAGTTACGTGAAGATAAATTTGATTAAATTAATAAGCACTAAAAAACATTGATAATGGTCACTTTGCGTCCGAAATATATATCTGGGAATTTAAATAAAATTATGAAGAAAGGTTTTTTAGTGCTTATTAATTTAATTTTATTTTATCATCGACATATTCTACCTTTTTTAAGTTCTCAAATTTTCTTCTCTTCGAAAGAATAAAGTCTCCAATAAAGACTAAAAAACTTCTTAGTTTAGTTTATTTACTTCCAGATTAATTTGGAAAAATTAACACAAAAATATATACATAAATATAATTAATCACTTTGAAATTTGGAGCATAGATCTTGAAGGTGAAGTTCAGAGTTTCTCGCATTCCTCCACTCAACTCAGAACACTTGTTAGCGATTGTGACCACTGGGGCAATATTTTGGCCATTTCTGGCAAATTTGGGTCTAAGACCTCTATTATTTATGGACTTGTGTCAGCGTGACATTTATTTATCTTACAATTTTTTCAGTATTTTCTTTTTCTAAGTTATCCAAAATTTGTAAGAATTTAATTTTCAAATTTTGTTTTTAGTTCATAATTTTTTTAACAAAATGTTTTTCAAATATCTCTTTTCTAGATTTATGAAATTTTTAAGAATATCAATTTTAATGGCGAGAATTTTTTCGGTACATTGTAGAAATTTTCAGCAAGTTTTCATTCAGATTTTCAATAATCTTTTTAATAGGTTCCTAGAATCATTTTTTTAAGCTTTTGAATTTAACAGAAGATTATTCTTTCAAATTTCTAGAAAATAAATCTGTTTTTCGAATATCTCTGTTCTAGTTTTCTGAAATTTTTAAGAATTATAATTTTAATGACGAGATTTTTTCTTTCGTAATTTATAGAAGTTTTCAGCAAGTTTTCATTCAGATTTTACGTCTCCAATTTTTTTCTTAAAATATCTGGAATCTTACAATTAATAATAATAAACATCTTTATTTACAGAAAAAAAAGAAAATAATTTACATATAATTAACAAAATGACAATGGAATTATATAATAATTTATTTTTCCTGTCAAACGGCTATCGACCCGCGGTCTTTCAGCCTGGAGTTATCTGTCTTACAAACGTCATGATTGCTAATGTCTAACGGAATTAACTTCTTACAATTATTTTTCTTTGTTTGAGAATTTTGCAACATTTAACATTTTCTCTAAAGTTACCAGGATTTTTTTTATTTGATTTCTAAAAAAATACAGGAGTAATAGGTTCCTAGGATAGTTTTCTGAAATTTTTGAATTGTACAGCAATTTCTCTTACATTTATCGAGAATTTTCTACTATTTGTTACTTTGTCATAAATTTATAGAAAAAAATTTAAATAAAACACTTTATAACTTTGTTTTACCACTATATTTTGTATAACTGTGACTAGTTTCGATCATAAGCTGATCATTATCAAACATAAACTTTATGTTATGATCGAAACTAGTCACAGTTATACAAAATATAGTGGTAAAACAAAGTTATAAAGTGTTTTATTTAAACTTTTTATCAAAATGCACCACCAAGTGAACGCCGACATCATACAAGAAAAAATTTTATAAAATAATAAAAAGCTTTTCCAAAGAGGTTTCCAAAAAAATATACATTCATATAATACATTATCTTTCATCCAGATTTTCGCACATTTGAGCATTGTTCTTATAGATTCCTTAAACTATTTCAAAGATATTAGAATTTTTCAACAATCTCTTTTTTATTTGTCGAAAATTTTATATTTTTATATTTCATTTCATCTCATTAAAATGTCTAGTATTTCTTTTTTAAATTTCTAGAAGTATATAGAAATTTCTCTTCTATAATGTATGAGCTGTAATTTTTAGAATTATTAATAATTTTCTAAAATTTTCTAAAATCCTTAATTTTTTGAAATGTTTAAAAATTTCTCTTTTTTGAGATTGTTTTCAAAGTTAGTAGATATTTTCAGCAAGTTTTCAACCAGATTTCCACATTTTATATAAGTATCGAATTTTTTTGAAAGATCCTAAATATGTCTAGTACTTTATCTTTCTTTTAATTTGTCACCTTTATTCTTTAAATAATTTTTAGTAAAATTTGGTTCAAACAAACTTTCCAAATTTTCCATAAATTCTTAGTTTGCCTAATTGGAAAAAAGAACTTTTCCAAATTCCAACAATTTTTATAATTTTCTAACAGATTTTTAGAATTTTCTGAGATTATTTTTTACAATATTTTTGCAGATTTTTACTTTCCCTATATGAAATATAGGGGAAGTATTGTGATCGTGATTTTTTTTTGAAAAATTTTTTTTGCGGAAATATCCGTTTTGGGGTCCCCTAAACCCATTACACTAATTTCTGGAAAAAAATTTTTTGTGTCTGTGTGTGTGTCTGTCTGTCTGTCTGTCTGTCTGTCGGTGGGCGCTGTATCTCAAAAACGAATAATCTGATTGAGATGAAACTTTAAACTTAAGGTTTTATCATTAAAAACTGGAACTGAAAAGCTTTTGGTAAACCTTCATAGACCGGAAGTGGATGTTTACTCGAGACGTTTTTTTGTTTTTTGCTGATATTTTTCTAAATATGAAAAATTTTAAAAAACGATTCAAACAAAAGTTAAAGAGAATAAAAATCTGAACAAGTTTTATTTACACGTATTTTTCATAAAATTTTTAACTTTTGAGAAAAAAAATAAAAAATTAAAATTTAGACATTTTTTGCCAATTGTTAATTAACAGTTGGAGTTACATGAAACTTATATAACAAATAATTGTAGAGAATTAAAAAATGAATAAATTATTAAGAATAGCTTTTTTGCGTAAATTTCATAGTTTTCGAGAAAAATATAGGGAAAGTACTATGATGGCCACATCACCATTTTTAGAATAACCTCGCATTCATCTTCTAAATTGCATGAATATGAGTATTATAAATCTTTCAGAAATTTCTTTTTATTTGAGAATTTTGCACCATTTTACTTTTGCTCCAGGATTTTATTTTCTATATTTCTAAAAAAAATCCAGGTTGAATAGTTTTTGAATTTAACGGCAATGTCTCTTACATATTTCGAGCATTTTATACTATTTATTCTTTATCTTCTGGAACTTCTATTTCAAATTGCAAACATTTTGTTCTAGGAACTCGGAAATTATAGAAACTTTTTTTCTAGGTTGCAAAAAAATATTGCGTTTCAGAATTGTTTGCCCCTAATAATTTCCACCAAATCGTACTTTATCGTTCATCCAGCTTTTTTCTTGTAGATTTCTCAAACTATTAGAAATTTTCAACAAGCTCTTTTTATTTGTCGTAAATTTTTTATCACATTTCATTGAAATTTCCCATATTGTTTTTTAATTTCTGGAATTTTTAATAATTTCCCCAAATTTCTTGCTAAGTTCTTGGAATTTTTTTGAAATGTTAATGAACTTCTCTCATTGCGCGAATTTGTTTCAAAATTTGTAGATATTTTCAGCAAATTTTCATCTAGATTTTTTTACAAGTATCTAATATTTTTGAAATCTACTAAATATATATTTCTAGTATCTTTTTAAGAATTTGTCACCTTTTTTAAAATAACTTTTTTAAAATTTGGTGCAAATAAACTTCAATTCTCCATAAATTCTTGATTTACATGTTTGGAAAAAATTCTCACAGATTTTTAGAATTTTCTAAAAATTTCTAAACTTTCAAGTATCAATATTTTTTTTTATAAATTTTTGTATTTGCTACTCAAGGATTATTTTAATAAATTTCTTCTGCATATTTGTAATCTTGCTACATCTTACTGTTTTTTTTTTTAATCTCACTTCCAAAATTGCTGAAACTTTCAAATATTATTTTTTCTAGATTGAGACAATTTTCGACACTTTCTAACTTTAACTTATCGAAATTCTACTAGAATTTTTCAGAAATGTCTGTCTTTAATGTCTTTTTACCGATATATTTTATTAGAAAATACATTTTTACAAAACTTATTAATAAATTATGTTTTCCATAATAATTTTAATATCTCTTCTATAAACAGGAAATATTAATGTTAATATCTTTAAGATCCTTCATAAAAAAGGCATACCAAAACTAAACAATTGAAAAACTAACATTAATCAAATGTTCTTCGAAAATAAAAGATTATCCTACGGAAGGCTTCGAACCCACGACTCTTTACATACCACACTGACATTCAGAGCACTAATTTTCACACAATAAATTTTTTGTTATATTGCTATTGCACTCAATTAGGTAAATTTAGTGTAAAGCTTCACCTATTTATGCAGAAATTTTAAGTAATATAAAACATGTAAAATTAATATACTCAATTATCGTCATCACAACATTTTGCAGATTAATTCATATTATCGTAATATCCGCCTTGTCCCTTTTGCCCTTATTTAATTTTAATTAGCGTCCGCCATTTGTGAGAAATTAAAGACCACGTCCGGGCGGGGGGTTGGGGCGTGTATTAGGAAAAGAAACCTTATTAGCTCCGGATTTATAGCGTTTAACTTTGATCCGCTTAATTAAAGGTAACTTACAATAATGGGAAGGCCGGCTCGGATCCTGAAAGTGAATTAGGGGATGGGCCGGGGCGAGACCTTCACGACAGGGACGTCGTTCCGGTAGTTTGCCATTGTCGCCGGAAGTTATTAGATTTTCGATGGGACGCACGCCGAAGGTGAAAGTTGACGTCGAGTGAACGAGAGCGTTCAGAGATTAATTTTACAAAAAATGTTACAACTTTTACCTCTGTAGTATATTTTTATTCATTACTTTATAGTAGTTAATAATATGATAAAATAATATAAATAACACTATTGTATCCTTTTTTTACACTTTATTTTTCTTAGATATATATTTCGAGTGCTAGGCATTAATTATCAATACTCTTCATGAAACCCAAAAACAAACATGAAGGATAAAATCGTTATTTATAATATTTATATTTAGAGTTTACCATTAAAATTATCATATTGTATTTTTATACTATATAAAAGTATTAATGTATGTGCAAATGAGCTTGATACTTATAATTATTTCTCCCGTCACTCAAAATTATTTTATAATGAGTTTGATAATTTTTGTTGGTAAGTACTCCCTGAAATAATTAACGTTGAATTAAAACTGATGATAAAGCTAGAAGAAGTCTTAAAATTTTGAACAAAGTCAGATAAAGTCCTAAATTTTTGGACATCTTCGCAGGACACCACCAAGATTGAATCAAACGAATAGCAAATGAACTGGTGTTTGATGAAATTAAAGTAATGCTTGGGCTAAAATCATGCGTGCGCATCTAAAGTACTAATTGCCATGTTGATATGTTAGATATCATGTTTAATAACAACCAACATTTTACGTCTTTGATCTTAATGCAAATATAACTTGAGAATTCCAATGCCAACTGTCGAATTTTTTGGAACGCTCTTTATTACTAAAAATACTTACCAACAATTATCAACTTAATTAGGATATCGTTTGGACAATCGGTACGTATTGCTATTGGTTAAGAATGGCGAAGGCAATCGTTTAAAGTCACAAGCTCATTTACACCCACTTATATACTCAGTGGAGGAATTGTGTGTTTAGTATTCAAGTGAATTTTGGCGAAACATCATGATTTAAATTAAATCTACTCAGAAGAATGTGACCATTTTATTTATATAACGTAACGTTTTGAACGAAGATAAAACTCTCGACGGCACCTTTCGTAATGTCACGTGGTCATGAGTGGAGTTGCTCCGTCGAGGCTATCGCCCATAAAATCTGGAACTGCCTCCAAAATATTTTTTAATTGGAAGGCACGCGGTTTTAATCTCGGTTTTGGTTTTGTCCGCTCGCCTGATGCGGACTTTATGGTTATTTGATTGTCTCAGTTTGGTCATGTCGGATGGAGAGAGTGAGTGTTTTATTGTAGGCGCTACGATTATGATCGGGATTCCGAGAGTTGTCCGTCATTAATTAAGACTTAATGAATGGGATGCTTCAGCAAAATATGTCATCGATGGTATTTTTTGTTACCAATGAGTGTAGGCTTTCGAAATTGTTAAATTTTTATGATGGAGTCGCTTGAGTTAGTACAAAATGAAATATATTTATAAAAATTGTTAACTTTCATCTGTGTCTTCTTTATTTATTCTCCAATTTATATTTTTAATGCCAGGTCGTCTTTATTTTTATTTGGCCGTCTTTACTGATTGTAAAGGAGATAATTTTGAAGTAAGAGATTATCATTAGAGTCCCTAGTGTGATGTCTTTTCTCCTTTAGGTTATTCACCATTATGGTTAATTTTTAACCATGGTTAAAATCACTGAGCGAATTTTTAATTTTTCAATTTCAACTTCCTTGCGTTGTCATTTTGTTTGCAGCTTCAGTATTGTAATTGTTTTAAGGAAATATTCAAACTATTCCATGTTCAACCACGTTTCAAATCACTGAGAGCACTTTTAAATTTTCAATTTCAATTTTTGAACTTTGTTATTTTGTTTCTAGTTCCAATACAGCAATTGTTTTAAAGGAATATTCAAAATATTTCATTTCTGACTTAATGTAGAAAATTTTAGGTTATTCACCATAATGGTTGATTTTTAACAATGGTTCAAATCACTGAGTGCAGTTTTAATTTTTTCCAGTTCAAATTTCAAGCGTTGTTATTTTGTTTGTAGCTTCGGTATTGCAATTGTTTTAAGGAAATATTCAAAATACTTTATTTTTGAGTTAATTCAGAAAATTTTAGATTATTCACCATTGTGGTTGATTTTAACAATGCTTCAAATCAATAAGAGCACTTTTATTTTTTCAATTTCAATTTTTAAGCGTTGTCATTTTGTTTCTAGCTCCAATATTGCAATTGTTTTAAGAAAATATTCAAAATACTTCATTTCTGAGTGAATTTAGAAAATTTTAGGTTATTCACCATTATGGTTGATTTTTAACCATGGTTCAAATCACTGAACGCACTTTTATTTATTCAATTTCAACTTTCGAGTGTTGTCATTTTGTTTCTATCTTCGGTATTGCAATTGTTTTAAGGAAATATTTTAAATACTTAATTTCTAAGTTAATTTGGAAAATTTTAGGTTATTCACCATTGCGGTTGATTTTTAAACATGGTTAAAATCACTGAGCGCACTTTAAATTTTTCAATTTTAACTTTCGATCGTTGTCATTTTGTTTCTAGCTCCAATATTGCAATTGTTTCAAAATACTTTAGTTCTGAGTTAATTTATAAAATTTTAGGTTATTCACCATTATGGTTGGTTTTTTTATCATGTTTCAAATTACTGGGCACATTTTTAGTTTTTCAATTTCAACTTTCGAGCGTTATCATTTTGTTTCTAGCTTTGGTATTGCAACTGTTTTAAGGAAATATTCAAAATATTTCATTTCAGAGTTAAGTAAGAAAATTTTAGGTTATTTACCATTATGGTTGATTTTTAACCATGTTTCAAATTAGTGAGAACACTTTTAATTTTTTCATTTTAACTTTTGAGCGTTGTCATTTTGTTTCTAGCTTCATAATTGCAATTGTTTTAAGGAAATATTTAAAGTACTTTATTTCTGAGTTAATTTAGAAAATTTTGGATTATTTACCATTATGGTTAATTTTTAACCATGTTTCAAATAACTAAGTGCACTCTTATTTTTTCAATTTTAATTTCTAAGCGTTGTAATTTTGTTTCTAGCTCCAATAAAGCAATTGTTTTAGGAATATATTTAAAGTGCTTCATTATTGAGTTAATTTGGAAAATTTTAGGTTACTAATAATTATGGTTGAATTTTAATGATGTTTCAAATCACTGAACGCACTTTTAATTTTCCAGTTTCAAATTTCGACCGTTGTCATTTTGTTTGTACCTCTAATATTGCAATTGTCTTCAGGAAACTTTCAAGATACTTCATTTTTGAGTTAATTTAGAAAATTTTGGTTTATTCACTATTATGGCTGACCTTTAACCACGTTTCAAATCACTGAGTGCACTTTTAATTTTTCAATTTCAACTTTCGAGCCTTGTCATTTTGTTTCGAGCTTCAGTATTGCAATTGTTTTAGGAATATATTTAAAGTACTTCATTTCTGAGTCAATTTAGAAAATTTCAGATTATTTACCATTATGATTGGTTTATATAAGCATGGTTCAAATCACTCAGCGAACTTTGAATTTTTCAATTTCAACTTTCGACCGTTGTCATTTTGTTTCTAGCTCCAATATTGCAATTGTTTTAAGGAAATATTTAAAACACTTAATTTCTGAGTTAATTTAGAAAATTTTAGATTATTCACCATTATGGTTGATTTTTAACCACGCTTCAAATGACTGAGCGAACTTTTAATTTTTCAATTTCAACTTTAGAGCATTGTCATTTTGTTTCTAGGTTCAGTATTGCAATTGTTTCAAGAGAATATTCAAAATACTTCATTTCTGAGTTAATTTATAAAATATTGGGCTATTCATCATTATGGTTAATTTTTAACCACGTTTCAAATCACTGAACCCACTTTTAATTTTTTAATTTCAACTTTCGTGCGTTGTCATCTTCTTTCTAGCTTCAGTATTGCAATTGTTTTAAGGAAATATTCAAAAAGCTTCATTACTGAATTAATTTAGAAAATTTTAGGTTATTTACCATGATGGTTAGTTTATATTACCATGGTACAAATCACTAAGCAAACTTTGAATTTTTCAATTTCAACTTTCGACCGTTGTCATTTTGTTTCTAGCTCCAATATTGCAATTGTTTGAAGGAAATATTCAAAACACTTAATTTATGAGTTAATTTAGAAAATTTTAGATTATTCACCATTATGCTTGATTTTTAACCACGCTTCACATAACTGAGCGAACTTTTAATTTTTCAATTTCTAGCTTAGAGCGTTGTCATTTTGTTTCTAGCTTCGGTATTGCAATTGTTATAAGGAAATATTCAAAATACTTCATTTTTGAGTTAATTTAGAAAATTTTGGGGTATTAACCATTATGGTTAGTTTTTAACCATGTTTCAAATAACTAAGCGCACTTTTATTTTTTAAATTTAAATTTTTAAGCGTTGTCATTTTGTTTCTACTTCCAATAAAGCAATTGTTTTATGGAAATATTTAAAATATTTCCCTTCTCAGTTAATTTAGAAAACTTTTTGGGTTATTCACCAATATGTTTGATTTTTAAAAATGATTCAAATCACTGAGCGCTGTTTTAATTTTTTCAAGTTCAACTTTCGAGCGTTGTCGTTTTGTTTGTAACTTCGGTATTGCAATTGTTTTAAGGAAATATTCAAAGTACTTCATCTCTAACTATTTTCAAAAATTTTTGGGTGAATAACCCAATGGTTGACCTTTAAACATGTTGCAAATCACTGAGAGCACTTTTAATTATTCAATGAATAAAACGCTTACTATGTTTTTAACCACTATAATTTATTATAATATATAAATATATTACAATTTGTACGACTTAAGTTTCGACTTTTGACGGTCAAATTGTAATATATTTATATATTATAATAAATTATAGTGGTTAAAAACATAGTAAGCGTTTTATTCATTGTTCATTATGAATTACCACATAGTAACGGTCGCAACCATCATTATGATTTAATTATTCAATTTCAATTTTGTTTCGAGCTTCAATATCGCAATTGTTTTAAGGAAATATTTAAAAGACTTCATTTCTTAGTTAATTTGGAAAATTTTAGGTGTCAGTAATGGCTTAATTCATGAGTAGTACCGCTGCATTTAATACTTTTAGTATTTAGAAATAATATGATTAAATCCTCTATTATTAATACCTTAAAAAATCTTTGGCATTTTGTAATATCTAATTTTTGATAATATTCAAATGCTACATCGCTTCTCCTTCAGAGAACAAAACCATTAAATACAAAATCAAGACCAAATCGAAGATATGCTACAAAATTCTGGAAAGAATGAGAGAAAGCAAATAATACGCCAAAGTTCAAGCTTAAAAATTTTTTGGAATCATTTTTTGAGCAAATAATTGAACTACAAGGCTTTTTTACAAAATTTCTATATATCCCTTAAGATTTTTTTTGTTTTTTGGCATAAGCGATGACCATTCAGCCACTAAGATTTTTTTTTTGTCTCAAAAAAATTTTCTTCGTTTTGATTCCATAACGGCTTTTTGAAACTTTTTAGAACAAATGTGAGTTCTATATCTCTTCAAAGATAGGAAGCAGTTAATGTATACTTGATTCTCAACTAAAACTATCAACAGTCTAAGCTTAAAAGTATTTTCAAACCAGTAAATGAATAAACTACTAAACTAAAGAAATTTATTCTTGAGTTATGTGAAGATTTATTTTATACACTTGGAAAATAAAAACACTCCAAGTGTACTAAACTAAACTTTTTTCCTATAATTTCTGCGTTAGAAAATCAAAATTTGATTCAATTACTAATAATTTTTTGGGAGAAATCAATAAAGCTTTAGGATTCAATAATTTTTTAACATATTATTATTTTTGATTGCTCAATTTCATCCAAAGCATTTCTTGGAAATGAAACAAATTTTGATAAATTGATCTAAAAACAAAAATGAAAAGACCAGATCATCAGTAATAGTTCAAAATGTTTCACCAAGTGATAAATAAGAAAGTCATTCAAGAAAAAAAGATCAAGTAAGAAAATATGGAAGAAAAATACTTATATTTATAGAAATTGGGTAAGGTGAGGTACCATGGATCATCAAACTTTTTTTGCTTTATGAAATATTGACAAAACTGTTTCGCCTAATACTTTTTAAAAGCCAAACTTTGATTCACTGATTACTAATCAATTGTTTGGGAAACTAACAGAGCTAAAGGTGAAATTTTTACTATTGTTGGTTTGAGTTTACGTGAAGTGCTTTAAAAATGAAAATAACAACACAAGAAATTTGTTCTTGAGTTATTTGAAGATTTATTTTATACACTTGGAAAATAAAAACACTCCAAGTGTACTAAACTAAACTTTTTTCTTATAATTTCTGCGTTAGAAAATCAAAATTTGATTCAATTACTAATAATTTTTTGGGAGAAATCAATAAAGCTTTAGGATTCAATAATTTTTTAACATATTATTATTTTTGATTGCTCAATTTCATCCAAAGCATTTCTTGCAAATGATACAAATTTTGATAAATTGATCTAAAAACAAAAATGAAAAGACGAGATCATCAGTAATAGTTCAAAACGTTTCACCAAGTGATAAATATAAAAGTTATTAAAAGAAAGAAAAGATCAAGTAATGAAATAGGCAAGAAAAATACTTATATTTATAGAAATTTCGTAAGGTAAGGTTCGATTGATCATCAAACTGTTTTTGCTTTATAAAATATTAACAAAATTGTTTAGCCTAATACTTTTTAAAAGCCAAACTTTGATTCACTGATTACTAATCAATTGTTTGGGAAACTAACAGAGCTAAAGATGAAAATTTACTACTGTTGGTTTGAGTTTACGTGAAGTGTTTTGCAAATGAAAATAACAACACAGTTTATTCCTTACTTCACTTGTTTAACTTACTGTTAATCTTGTTATCATTAATGAATCAGTTATAGCTAAAGCTTCCCTTAGAATATATTTTCGAAGTTAATTTATAGGGTACAATTGGTCTGTAAACGTTTTATACGTTTTCTTCCTCTGCTTTAAGCAATACTGACCAAGCTAAAAGATCAAACTTTGAAATACTGATTACTAATCACTTGTTTAGAAAACTAAAAGTATTGTTCGATTAATAAGTTTGTTTGTTCTACTTCTGTTGGCTCAATTACTTCTAAAGCATCTCTTGCAAGTTGTAAAAAATTCTTCCATAACTAATATAGTCAGCTTAATTAAAAATTTTAAGAATTGAAGAAAGATCAAGTGAGAAGTTATGAAAGAAAAAAACAGGTACGTACGCAAACGGATGTTAGGGATTAGTTTGTAACGTACAATTGATCATCAAAACTTTTTTTGCTTAGTCCTGCTTTACCTCATGCAATATTGACAATGTTGTTTTTGCCCAACATCTTTTTGAACTGTTTGCTATTTAAAGACAATTTCTTGAAGTAGGATATGATAATTCTCAAGATTCCTTTGTACTGAAATAACTCTCTTTTTAAGAGACCTTTCTCAAAATGTTGCTGAAGCAATAAACATGTTAATGTTAATGTTAGTGACAACATTTTGTTTTATCGCCCAATAAAGGCAACATAAGCATGTAAATGCTAAATATATGTATTCGAAGCTGCTGTAATATGAACAGTTAAGGAGAGGATGTGGGTTTGAGTGGAAGATCATCTGCAAGCGTGAACTCCACCCGTCAGCATGGTGCTAAAATTATATCCATGTTTGATAAAGTTTAAATAAAGAATAAAGAATATCTTCTATTGCAATTTTTGCGACTACTAGCAGATCTGATAAATTAAGGGCATGTTAATAATAACTCTAACATACAATTTTTGATTCAAAAGTAACTCTATGAATAAATATTGAGACTAACATATCTGTTGGATTTTGGCTGTTACATTTTCAATAATTGTTCTTCATTTGATTGCTCCAATTTTATCTAAAATATCTGTTGAAAGTTGCATAAAATTCTTCAACAACTAATTCATCCAGTTTAATTCTTCTAAAATCAAAGAAAAGATCAATTGAAGAAAACTAAAGAAAATAGGTAGTTATGTTTTTAGGGATTAGCTTGTCGGGTACAATTGATCATCAAATCTTTTTTTGCTTGTTCTTCCTTTATCTTAGGCAATACTGACAAAATTGTTACACCCAACACTTTTTGAAATAATTTGATTGTCTAATCACTTACTAAATCAAGATTTTTTTCTATTTAGAGACAATTTGTTGAAGAAGGATTGGCTTATTCTCACTTGCTTTCCTACTTCTATAAGTTTTTTAGGAGACATTACTGAACATTTTGCTGCAACATAAAAACTATCGTTGATTGTACGGTTTTAGCTAGTAACAGATTTTATAAATTAAGGTAGAGTTAATGATAACACCTACCCTAAATTTCTTGATCCAAAAATAATTCTATGAATAAATACCGAAGACTTTTATTTAAAAGTCTTGAAGGTTCTTTCATTAGCAAAACTTTAACTGTACAGTATAACAAAATAAGTAGTAAAGATAAAATATGTTGTTTCTATAGACCAACTTTACTTGAATAAGTTATTGTGGAGGCTTTCACTTCGTGATACATTTTGATAATTCAAAATAAATAAACAATTAACTTTGTTGGTATCACTTCACTTGCTTTGGAATCTGGAAAAATTCTTTCAAAATACAATTAATTGTGCAATTTCTTATCAGAAGATGTATTTTGTATAGAGATTAACAATCTTTTCTCTTACCACAGAATATAAATAAATTATGCCATTAGACAGATTATTTCAATTAAACATTTAGAAGCGCCGCAACTCTTCCCCCTCTTAAATTTCCATGGGCCAAATTAATACTTCAAAGATGTAATCCGACCGAAAATATCGCGCCGACAATAAATTACGAAATCTCATCGCAGTTCAGACAAAAAGTGAAGTGCAAACAATAAATCACACTTCGGATAATTAATTCGCACCGAGCGAATTCATCACAATTAATTTGGCAAACGTCACGTAATTAATTCATCATAAAATAATAATCCGCAAGATTCGGAATATCCTGTCGGCGTTTTTAACATCCTCTAAATGTACGTGTACCAATTTTTTCCCCTCGCCCCCTCGGCGTTCGTTCCGGAGCGTAACGAGGCCCGAATTGATGTAGATTTATTGCTTCATCGGAACTAATTACGCGAATTGTTCACGGTTCTTTAAACGAAATTCGTTTTGCTTAAATGCACGGCGGAAAATCACGGCTGGATGCCGAGGCAAGTCGTCGAGAAATTTTTTTTTGGACAAAAGCTTCGGTTGATTAGTTGATGAGAAATATGGATTGATTTGATGGAATAATTTCAAGGATAAATATTTAAAACAAGTAGGGACTCTAATGTATTTAAAAAATCTTCTTCCTTTGCTTAATTTTAAAAGTTGGGCATTGTTGCAGTTAATCAAATACTCAATGTATCAAGATAGTTAAAGTTCTTGTATAATCGAAATTAAATTTAATAAAATCTATTATATAGGTAATAACAATTCTTTAACACTGCGATGGTGGCGAAAGTTCAGCAACGTTAGTTGGGGTCAGCACTTGGATGGGTGACCGGTGCCATTCACCATTGGGATACAATTAATGGTGCTTTAGAGTGACGGGAGCGATCCTTCTCTTTAACACACACAAATACACATATAACACGGCAGAACGACCACGTGGTCTATAACCAAACACTTCTACTACTACTAATCATTCTAAAGCATTTTAGGCTTGAGATGAAATCTAAAGCTCTTTAAAATTATTTTTTCTGTCAAACTTTTAGGTGCATCTTTTGGAAAAATTGTTGCAGTTGTATTGTATAAAAAATTTCTTTCCTTACTTATTATATACGATTTTAAGTTGTTATGCAAACAATCTGATCTTTAATTCAATTTCCTTGAAAGATCCGATAAGACTCTCTCATGAAACGTCGAGTAGTTAAAGCAAGAAAAAAAGCGCCCAACATATATAAATTCCGTCCAATTTGAAGCATTCCAACGGTCAATTCTTGAGCAGCTCTTTGAGACGATCGCTGATAAGCTCTAGCGCAACATAAACCCCTAACGTTACTGGATACTTTCGCGTTTCCAAGCACTAAATTTCCCATTCAACTTTCCTCCGTGTCGCGTGTATATTCAATTAGATACGCGGATAGCTTCATTTTCCTCCTCACCAACTGATACCATCGCCAGGTGAGATGGGCAGAACGTCAAATCCGGCAGTCACGGCTTCATTTTCATTTTCTATACGATCACCACTTGATCCCGGAACGCCGGGAATGTCTTCGGCGCTTTTAAGGAAATCGAAGCGGAGATCGCCATCTTGCGCGTTCGCTTAATTGTTAATTAGTGGTGGCTTTATTAAAGGCGCGCTTTTCATTTTGCGCGGGTCACCGGTTTGTCTTTTTCTGCCTTGCAGGAATACGGAAAGATAATGTGGAGATAATGGGGTTCGTCGGGATGTTACTCTGTGCGGGATGATACTTGGCCAGAGACGCATAAGGCGTTTGCATAATTTTATATTATGTCTCGGTTTCTGCCGGCTTTATCAACAGTTGTTCACTGCTGGTGATTTGCAGTGCAGCAGGATATTTTTAAAATATGGAAGAAATTCAGATACCATCAGATGGGTTTATATATTGCACGTGTTGTTTCCAGCAGATAAGACTGAATCTAAAGTTACCATTATAAATAATTGTAGTTGATTTTATATTTTTTATTATTATACTGTATATGTAAAATAGAAAAGCTAAACTAAAGACTCATTGTTGTACATTATTTTAGGTCGAAAAGGAACTTACCTAAAAACTATAAAATTCTTAGAGGACGAAAAAATGTTTCTTATTTATACATTACATAAAACTGCTACTACTCAAAATTCACCTTTATCGAATATAAGTTATATTTATTTATTAAAAGATTGTTTTTTTTTCAGGTAATTCCATTTCCTCAAATAAAAAGGAGCTTGATTTTATGTATGTAAGTAATTATTAACATAATACTTATCATTTATTAATTACTTAGAAAATACGTAGATTTTAAACACTGGTATTCCACAAGGTTCACCACTGCGACCTCTGTCCTCGAAATTTTTAATCTTGATTAAAATATATTTTGTTCAAGAAGAAATATATTACATTATAATTCATATCTGAAAAACAAAAAAAGTACTACTTATGCAAGAATTCGCGACGGGTACTGTGTCACCGACTAACCGTTCCCGACGACTCGAACCCGTAACGACATGCAGAGCACATTTTATGGATCACCTACCGTTTCGTGAATCATTCGCAAAAACTTCGCGTCGAATGACGTGTACACCCATTCATTGTACGGACCGAAAAATCTGATTAATGGAGTCAAGTACCTGTTGCTTACACCTAGCGAATACCAACGACCTGCTGGTTCTATTTCCAGCAGCAATGTAAGTCAAGGTGTGTGAGAACACTGGCCGCGATAATTAAGTCTTGCATTATCGGCCGCCAGGAAATTGATTTAAGAATTGCCAACAATCGCGGAAAAATTATGGGAAAGAAACAACCGCGCGCCATCTGATACGAATCAGACGCGTTGTGTAAAGAGCCGCGATCCTGTTAAGTGGATATGAATTTATTATGGATTAGGTATCGCCTCTATCTTTATTTATTATCAATATCAGCACCATCGGCAATTAATGGGCGCTGGGCGCACTTCCACCGCTATTTGCATATTTTATCTCTTCCTCATGGTACGACTGCTGCTGGTTCCTGTTTTTACCATCATAGACATTTTCTAGATTGCAAATCTTGTAATACCATAATCTCCGCGTTCAAGAACTAAACAAGGCCGAGCGCACGGAATACGTCCTTATCTTTACTGTTTGTTTTATATAGCGAGTACGACCCGAAAAAAATCCTGATCTTTAATTATGGACAGGATACGATTCCCGCCCTTTGCAGAAGTGCGATTCCGGCCGCCATCACGGGAAACAATGAAAAAAACTCGGCGCGTAATTAATGCGCGTTTTGATCGGCGCGTATCAATTTATTGTCGGCTGTTAATCGGACTTAAATAATTAATGATCATTAAAAAGTTGATTAGCATATAAAGCGCGGTTTTAATTACGTCGCCCGTCCAATTAGCCGACGGTATATCCGGCCGGTACGGTCATTTTTCCGAAATTCAAAACCGCGCGTCGAATTTGTTCATTAATTACAAATGAATCCTACGAAACACACAGCTATGCATTTTTAATTTTAATTTTATTGCGGGTGTACAATTTTGCAGCTTGATTAATTTAATTCAAGAGAAATAATCACTTTTTTATGTAATTATTTTTTTTAAATTATTATTGAAAAATAATATTAATTATTTTAAAAAAATACCACACAAAAAAGTGATTATTAATCTTGAATTTCAAGTAATTTAATTCAAGAGGAATAATCACTTTTGTCCGTGGTAAAACATTTTTTAAATAAGCTGCGAAATAATTTTATGTTCACCTGTCAAAATTTGAACTGTTAAAATGGCAGCTCACTGAAGTAATGAAATTTAAAAATTCGTTTCTACTTATTAAATTTCCAACTTCAAAATAACTGTCAGAGCCAGTGTATGAAATTAATATTTATTCTAAAAAACCAGTCGTTAAAATTGCAACTGTCAAAAAAAGTGTCAAATACAAATCAAGTTAACTGTTGATATTTCAATGGATGACATTTTTTAGAAAAAATGTAATTTGGAAATTCTACACCATCACTCTTACAGTTGCTAGTTTAATCATTTAAACCATTTTTTCATTTCTGACATTTCTTGATGTTTGACATTTTGACAGTTAAAAATTTACGTAGCTAATATTTTGCAATTAAAAAATGAAGTTATTTGACATAATAATATTGACCCCAGATTTTGAAATGATTATAGATATTTACTTTTTGGCACATGATCTGACTTTCTGTACTTAATAAATGTGTAGTTATTTCACAAAATATACAACAGTTGATATTTTAACAGTTGTGAGATTATATTTTTAGAATTAAACTGTTGTTAATATTTTTATGCTGACTTTTTAACAGTCAAATTGTTGATTATTATATGCAAGAATTTTTGAAGGAACCTAAGAGAATATTCTAAAAAATTAAAGGTGGAATAGAGAAAACCCACCCACCCTACATATACATAGTAATTGCAGCTACTGATCGACGTTAAATTTCAAATAAATCAAAACCTAAAAACATTGTTAAATTATAAAAAATCATCGTCACTATTTTACTTTATGTTAATATGCATATGTAGAGTGGGTGGGTGGCCACTATCCCACCCTGCAATCACTAAAACATCGCTTCAATTTTACTGATTAAATGTATATTAATTGAATAAAATCAATGTTAAATTAAATCAATGAGTTACTTTTTGTGTGCAAGAATTTTTAAAGAAACTCTAGAGAATATTTAAAAAATTGAAAGGTGGAATAGAGGCCCCCCACCCACCCTACATATACATGGTAATTTCAATTATTGATCGACGTTAAATTTCAAATAAAACAAAACCTAAAAAGATTGATAAAATTTAAAAAAATCATCGTCACTATTTTACTTTATGTTAAAATGTATATGTAGGAATGGGTGGGTGGCCACTATCCTGCCCTCTAATCAGTAAAACATACTTTTCAATTTTGCTTATTAAATTTTAATAAACTGAATAAAATTAATGTAAAAATCAGTCAATGAATTACTTCTTGTGATCAAGAATTTTTGAAGAAACCCTAGAGAATATTTTAAGAATTAAAAGGTGGAATAGAGGCCACCCACCCACCCTACATATACATGTTAATTGCAGCTACTGATCGCCGTTAAATTTCAAATAAAACAAAACCTAAAATGATTGATAAAATTATACAAAATCATCGTCACTGTTTTAATTTATGTTAAAATGGATATGTAGGGTGGGTGGGTGGCCACTATCCTACCCTCTAATCAGTAAAACATACTCTTCAATTTTGCTTATTAAATTTTAATTGACTGAATAAAATTAATGTAAAAATCAATCAATGAATTACTTGTTATGATCAAGAATTTTTGCAGAAACCCTAGAGAATATTTTAAAAATTAAAAGGTGTAATAGAGGCCACCCCCCACCCTACATGTACATGTTAATTGCAGCTACTGATCGCCGTTAAATTTCAAATAAAACAAAACCTAAAATGATTGTTAAAATTATACAAAATCATCGTCACTGTTTTAATTTATGTTAAAATGTATATGTAGGGTGGGTGGGTGGACACTATCCCACCCTCCAATTAGTAAAACATACGCCTCAATTTTGCTTATTAAATTTAAATTAACTGAATAAAAAATGTTAAATTAAATCAATGAATCACTTGTTATGTGGAAGAATTTTTAAATGAACTCTAGAGAATATTTATAAAATTAAAAGGTGAAATAGAGGCCATCAACCCACTCTACATATACCTGGTAATTTCGGTTACTGATCGCCGTTAAATTTCAAATAAAATAAAACCTAAAAAGATTGATAAAATTATATATATAGGGTGGATGAATCCCACCCTCCAATCAATAAAACACACGTTACAACTTAGCTTATTTTTTTAACTAACTAAATGACATTAATGTAAAATTAAATCAATTAATTAATTAAGGTCACTTGAAGGTTATTTAAAGGTCAAGGTCTTGTGAAAGTCAATGTCATATGAAGGTCAAGGTCAAGCGCATCCTTTGACCTTGAACTAGCCGATTCTAAAACCTCCTCACGACCCTCAAGGTCAGAGGAGGTTCTAGAATCGGCTAGCTTCCCCTATTCTTGTTATATGCAAAAAAATTAGGGAACCCTTGAGAATATTTCAAAAATTGATAAGTGGAATAGAGGCCACCCACCCACGCTACATCTAGACAATAAGCTCAGTTACTGATCGCCGTTAAGTTTCCAATAAAACAAAACCTAAAAATATTGATAAAATTATAAAAAAAACATCGTCACGGTTTTAATTTATGTTGAAATGTATATGTAGGGTAGGTGGCCACTGTCCCACCCTCCAATCAGTAAAACATACACGTACATTTTGCTTATTAAATTTCAATTAAATAAATAAAATTAATGTAAGATTCAATCAATGAATTACTTGTTATGTGCAAGAATTTTTGAAGGAACCCTAAAGATAATTTCAAAAATTAAAAGGTGAAATAGAGACCACTACCACCCACCCTACATACACAGTAATTTTAGATAGTGGTCGCCATTAAATTTCAAATAAAACAATACCTAAAAATATTAATAAAATTATAAAAAATCATCGTCACTCTTTAATTTATATTATAATGTATATGTAGGGTGGGTGGGTAGCCACTATCCCACCCTCCAATCAGTAAAACATCGCTTCAATTTTACTGATTAAATGTTTATTAATTGAATTACACTAATGTAAAATTCAATCAATTAATTATTTGTTATAGGCAAAAAAAAATAGGGAACCCTTGAGACTAGTTTTAAAAATGAAAGGTGAAATAGAGGCCACCCACCCACCCTACATATACATGGTAATTTCAGTTATTGATCGACGTTAAATTTCAAATAAAACAAAACCTAAAAAGATTGATATAATTACAAAAAATCATCGTCACTATTTTACTTTATGTTAAAATGTATATGTAGGGTGGGTGGGTGGCCACTATCCATCCTCCAATCAGTAAAACATAGCTTCAATTTTACTGATTAAATATTTATTAATTGAATAAAATCAATGTTAAATTAAATCAATGAGTTACTTTTTGTGTGCAAGAATTTTTAAAGAAACTATAGAGAATATTTAAAAAATTAAACGGTGGAATAGAGGCCACCCACCCACCCTACATATTCATGATAATTTTAGTTACTGATCGTCGTTAAGTTTTCAATAAAACAAAATCTAAAAATATTGATGAAATGTCACTGTTTAATTTATATTATAATATATATGTAGGGTGGGTGGGTGGCCACTATCCCACCCTCCAATCAGTAAAACATTGCCTCAATTTTACTGATTAAATTTTAATTAATTGAATAAAACTAATGTAAAATTCACTCAATTGATTACTTGTTATAGGCAAACCTTGAGAATGTTTTTAAAAATGAAAGGTGAAATAGAGACCACCCACCCACCCTACATATACACAGTAATTTTAGTTACTGATCGCCGTTAGGTTTCCAATAAAATAAAACCTAAAATTATTGATGAGATTATTAGAAATCATCGTCACTGTTTTAATTTATGTTGAAATGTATATGTAGGGTGGGTGGGTGATCACTATCCCACCCTCCAATCAGTAAACCATCGCTTCAATTTTGCTTATTAAATTTTAAATAACTGAATAAAAATAATAAAATTCAATCAATTAATTTTACGTCCAAGAATTTTTGAAGGAACCCTAGAGAATATTTTACACCCACCCACTCTACATATACACAATACATTCAGTTACTGATCGTCGTTTATATTTAAACAATTAATTGTAGGTTTTAGCAGAATTTTCATGACGAAGAATACACAAAATAACAAACCATAAAAATTCCAAAAAAATCGATTTTTCAATAGTATTTAATAGAAGTTTTTTTTTATTTGGTAAATTGCGAGAATTTTTTGCAGACATTACCAGTTCTCCAGAATTTTAAATAATTTCTAGAATTTCCTGTTTCCAATTACAAGAATCTCTTCAAAGGCTCTAGAATTTCTCGTTTATATTTTTAAAATTTATTTGTAGAACTTAATCTTATTAGAACTTTTAGGAAATCTTGTAAATTACAAGACATTTTTTTGAGGGTTTTAGCTATACTTCCAGTATCATCTTATTAGAATTTTCTAAAAACTTCTCTTCAAATTGCGATAATCTTCAAGGAAGTTCTAGAAGTTTTGAACCATTTATCTTCTATATTTCAAGAATGATCCACTAATTTGGTAATTATCTTAACCCTGCTTTGCATGTTTTTTCTATTTTTTTTAAATAAATCAGGGTGATGTAATTAATGCTCTAGATTAGAGGAAAAATATTTAAAAAAATCCTAGTGTAAATAAAAATATGTATTATGTAAAAAACAATTTAGCTCAGTACTAAATAAATAAAAAAATATAGTTTACTCAATCTTCTTTATTCTTTATGATAATTTAAAAACCAATTAGTATTCTTACTGTTTTAAAAAATGCCCTATTTTGGTAGAACACATCTGTTCACCCACAGAAAGTCTTTGATTCATTGGCACTGTGGCAAACCTCTCATTGAGATGCTTGATAACAGGGCGGATTTTATAAAGCCTGTCATGTTCTGGATGACCTATAGGTTTGTGAAGATCATTGTTATTAAAATGTAATGATAACTTTATTTTTTCAAACTTGTTCAGTGGCATTGTTGAAGAAATGGGCTCATATCCAAACTTTGGCGACCAGTATGATCTTGTGCTAGGAAATTTGATTACTGACATGTATAATAATATACCAAAGAACTTATTCAAATCGTATTCTGTAAATGTTATAGATGAACTGGGATTACTCTGTATTATATATAAATTTGTCTCCTCTACTAATGTTTTGATAAAATCTTCAGTGATAAAATGGTTAAAACATTGATATGGAGTTTCTAGGTGTGATAGACCACCTGAAGCAGTAGAACTGCCCAAGAAAGTAATTTTATCTGTGTCATACACCAGATTCCTTTTTTTCCAAATCAAGCTTCTTTTGTCAAATGGAAAACTGGATAAAGACTGCAAATTGGATGAAGTTGATGGGTTGTTGTACGCAATAGTCGCTTAAAAAGTTGCCAGCAACATCAAATTTACAGTACAAGGGTTTTGAGTACCTTTTTTTGTTGACTAAATATTATGATTGAAATTTCCATCATCATGCAAAGAAGGGTTAATATAAATTTTCAGGATATTACTTTTTATATTACAAGATTTTTTTCATTAAGATTTTCCATTTTTTCGAGACATTTTCATCAGTTCTCCATTATCATATAGGATATTATAGAAATCTAACATTCTAGATTTTTCCAGATTTAAAACATTTAGAAATGACGTGGTTTCCTAGGTTTTTTAAAATTTCCTTGATGATGAATGTTATCAATATTAAACCAAAATCTACTTAGATATGTCCTTCTTATTGAAATGCTGATCACTATTTTATTATTATAGTTCCATTTAAAAACATTTATTGCTTTTTCTCTTTCAATAGTTACTATTTTTTTCAAAGCTTATCTTTTTCATCTTTCGAATTATTATCATTTTTTGAACACCAACTCGACACTCAACTATTATTCAATCCTTTTAAATTGATAGTACTTTCATCTCATGATTTTTGAAATTTTATGATTCCAGGGTTATAATTTATAAGAAAAATGTTATCATAAATTAAATTAGAGAAAATCTTGCTACTAATATCTCTAGGAATTTTTATTTAAAAGCTAGTTCATAGATAGTATTGTAAAATTATGTTTCAGCTCTTTGTAATGATTATTACTAACTCTTACAGACTTGTCAGTTTAAAAAGGCTAAACTAGTCGAGTAAATAGAGAAAAATTCTCTAATTTAATTTAAACCTTCATCAGTAATAGTTCAAAATGTTTCTCCAAGTGATAAGTGAGAATTCAATTCATTCAAGAAATCTTACAGAGTATCTAAATATTTTTTTAAATATTTTGACCTTTTATTATCCAAGCAATGCAATTAAAAACAAAATTTGAAAACCTTTAGGAAAAGTTCATATGAATAAATAATTGTAGAGGCTTTTACTTCGTGATACATTTTTATGATTCAAAATAAAACGAAAAACTTTGTTTATATCACTTTTTTTCTTTTTCTTTTTTGATTTAAACAATATAAGTTATTTGTTTTATTTTGAAAGTTCATATGGTATTCTAATATAAAAATTTGGGCATATAAGATATTTATTTAGTAATATTTTATATAAATTTGTCTGTTGTAGAAGGCCCAAAGTATTTATATTGTTTGATAGTATTCAGATCAAAATTCCAAAGCAAAATTTGTAAAGCTTTTACTAAAAACGCCAAGGTCAATTTTAACAGCTTGATGCTAATATCCTTAGCAACGAAGGGTAGAAACTTAAGAATTTTTAGGATTATTTAAAGGTTAGGTCATAGATAATATGACAGAATTATTATATAAACAATTATGATACTTTGATTTTCTTTTGCTTAAACTATGCAACTTTAAACTAACTTTTTAGAAATATATAGAAACATTTCAAGATGTATTCCAACGTAATGATTTCAATATGTAACTATTATATATTAATAATTATTTAACATTTATTTTGAAGCCTATTATAAATGACCTGAGGCATCTGTACCCCTTTAAAGTTATCAGTTCAGCCTCTATCTGATGATATTTTGAGAGTGTTTGGAAAAGTTCGAAACAAAATTTCTAATGTTTTTGTCAAAAGAACGTCGAAAATTATTATTAGCATAGCTTTTTATTTTAATGTATATGCTATATTCTAACATGTTTGTAATAGTCACCTAAACCTTCACCCTGATTTTATCCATTTATTTATTTATATGACCGAATATTCTAATATTCATTTCATTATATAGACTAATATTATTTTAATTATTTATATTGACGATTACATCCACTACAAATGTACCTATCTTGACTGTCAGCAATGTATTTTATGTATAAAGTGGCTTACGTGGAAATAAAGAATTGAATTCTTAGTACTGAAAGAAAAATCTTAGAAGCTTTGACTTTTTTAGATCATTTTTGAAAAATGCTACAACCAATATGGTTTATAGTTTAGCTCTTTATCATGGCCGTTCCTCTTTCTTACAAATTATCTAAATATTTTTGATATTTATTTAGACTTTCTATTACTTATGCAACTTACTCAAAACTGTTTAAATACTGGATTGATGAGGCTGTTACTTGTTGAAACTGCATATCACTTGATAAAATACTGACACAAAACTTTTTAGAAACCTTAGGGTCGAAGTTTATATTGTATTTTTTATTGCAAGACGCAAAGGTTTCACCTTCTAACATATTTATTTATGAATATTGAAGCTAAATATCTTCCTAGAAGTTGTCTTCTGATTCTTTAAAGTAAGCAGGCCAGCTTCTATCTGATCTTATTATGAAATTCTCTAAAGTTAAGAAAGCAATTTTGCTACCAGCTATTACATTACTCGACACTAGCAACTTTGGCAAAAAAAAAAACTATAGAAGCTTTGGATTACTTTTTTTTAATGAAGATAATATAAGTTTATAACTTTTACTGCAACTGCCAACTAATTTAAAAACTGTTTACAAACCTATGAGAATATTTGAAGATATATTTCAATATAAAGCTTTTAACATCTAATATCTTCTTATTTATTAATCTTTTTACATGAATGTTGAAGCCCATTGTAGAAATCCTTGTATGCATTTCTTAAGAGCAATTCTTTAGAAAACTCATAGACTTATTTTTGAGCAGTTTTTTGAATTGAACAAAATTTTAAGTAATTTGTGGAATTGATGTTTAAAATTTAATATGAGTTTACTCTTGTAACAAGTTCTTCCATTGATAACAAAACAGTAGCCAAAAATACGAAATCATTTCCTCCGTTTGAAATACCTGGTTTCAATAGCACTTCAATAATTTTCCATCGGTCGTTTCCAGTCCTGAAACGTCAATTATTAATCAAAGAAGAGAAATCGCGCTATAAATATTATTGTAAAGTGCACTGTCCTAAGAGTGGATAAATCGTCTAATGCTCAAGAGCGCAGATGGCCAGATGGTTGATTGCTCTAGTCCCTATGATGGATGCGCCGGAGAACATAGCAGGCATAGGAGCAACCACCCCCGCGTTGCATGACCGGTTCTGCGGTCGCCATTTATTAACTTCAAGCGCAAATATCGTTATCTTAATTACCCGGGGCCCGGTGGCCTCTTGGATTCCCCGGGCTACCTGTGTACGGTAAACAGTTACGGTGGTAATTATTGGCAAAGTTGCAATCTCATTTTATTCTCGGCCATTCCGTGGAAGCGCCGGCTGCTGCGAGGACAGTACGTCCCACAGAGAACGTGAACCCGCCGGGCTACCGTTTGTGTCCTCTAACCTCGGCCGCAAGGAGACAACCATATCGCATTCGAATCCAATCATGTTGGTTTTCAGTTATTGCCTATATAAATTGCGGACCGCAGGAATGCCATTATTGATATTTGCATCCGCTGCTGGTCATTGTTCACCAGACACGATTCTGTAAATAGCGAGGAGGGAATTTCATTAAGGCGAGTCCCGCTAATGGACGGAATTTCTCAGGCCTCCTCCTGCTGGTCTCGCATGTGTGACCCGCCGCCAACCCCACGCGGCACCTCGTATCGCCGGCATCGTGCGACCTGGGGATCTCCCACACGGCGCGGCACCGCGGACCTAACGGACATCGCGCTTTCATTAGCGAGCGACTCCTTCACACGCCTTCCGCAGATGCGTATCTGGAAACCCATTGTCTTCCAGATTAATGGGCTTCACTCACCTCACCTCTGGACAACTAATGAAAACCTCTAATCAGGAGGAAGTGCCGGAGGTGTGGGTGTATTTAGAAAAGAAAAAAAATAAGAAGTAAATCATAGCTTTAATAAATTACGCCAATAAATAACGATTAGAAATTGCGTGATGGGTTTGATAAAACCTTCAATTATAACAAATGGTTAAAAGTTTTAATTGGTACATTGTAACACTAAGTTAAAATATATTATCAACAGCACATATTTTAACCACAATGTTCATTCAAAATGGGACCTATGCTAGATCCTCGAGGAACCCCACTAATATAATTTAAACATAGAAAAATATTATAGTTTTACCATTTGGATACAATTGTTCTTTAGAGTGACATGGGCGATCTTTTGAAGTAAGAAGCTCATTTACACACACAAATACACAAATAACACGGCGAAAGAAGCACATGGCCGATAGCCAAACATAATTACTACTACTATTGTATTTTAATTTTCTTAAAAGGGTTGTTAAAGGTTGTAAAACATTTTGTTTATAATTCAGAATAAATTTTATATAGAAATTATGTTTTTCTTCATTGAATTATAAGTTGTTTTGACCACCTAAGCCAAAAAACATATCTAACTGTATTGAAAACAACCGCCGCCATAATTCATAATCCGTGCAATCACAACAACGCCGATTCTTCTCGACACGTCCGAAGACAACTCTCACTTCACTCCAGAGATTTATGGCGTATGATAACAAAAAAAAAATAGAAGTGGGGCCTCGAACGGTGAACGCGAAATAAATATATATCTCGCATCTAGGACAGATAATTCAATAACGTTTCGAACATGTATAGTTTACACATTTCTATCTAACTGAACACAGCCGTATTTCATGTTATTGTCATTTCATCAATAGTATGTGTCCAGCGATAACATTCAGCGGTGTAATTGCGATCCGACGACTGCACAAATTATCCCGGACGGCACATTACCGCTGCAGATATTTGCGCGTCGCCATCTAGCGGGCGGATTAATCGGGCCGGGCAGATGGGGCGGCACGTCCGACGGAATCAACAGTTCGATGTTGATACAATGGGGGTGGGGGAGTTCGGAGGAAAGAGCCGCTTATTTCTACTGACAATGCAACGGGCTTCTATAGGGTAGGATTAAAATTGTATCAAAAATGCTCTCGTCCGGTATTTAGTATCAGTTTAGTACCATTGTACTCCGACTACTCGATAACTGTAACTGCACGTATCAATAAAATTTCATTCCAATGCACATAACATCATTGTAAGTACTATACTTGCTCAACATTAGAGATTTAATATAGGAAATACCGATGGAACTCAATGTTATTAATACGTATTAGCTGAAATGTAAATTTAATAAAGTACAATATATTTCAGTTTGTATCAAAGAGTAATTTGCATCTCATCCACGCGGCAAAACGCAAACCACCAACGGCCATTGAAACATTGTGTTATGCTCCTTGATAATGAGGTGTAAAGAAATTCTTTGGTGAGCATAATTGATACAAGCTAATCATCGTGGCGTGTTTAATAGGATCAGCGTTAATTTAGTGTGGTGTGTAATAAATTTACGGTGTACTTACTCCGCTGCTGGGGCAATCACTTTCAGGACTCACTCACCTGAAACAATAATAAAATTATATTACCGCCATGAAAACGAAAACAAAATGGACGAGAGGTGAAATCCGCGGGATACACGCTCGTATTTTTGATTTTATGCTACAAAAACAAATGAATAATTTATTATATCCCGTCTCGTTTGTACTGCATTTCTCACATTTTTTATACAATTAATTTCCGGGGATATAAATTAAACACGATTTTTAGATATCATGATTAATTAAACATTATTTAAAATTACAATATTTCCAAACTCTAAAATAAATAATTAGAAAAACATGAAAACATTTCGCAAACGAACTTTAATACAAAAATTTCTGATATTTCAGATTACGCATCAAATGAAAAATGTAAACAGGTTTAAACCCATATTATTATTTGAGTTAATTTAATAATTTAAAGCGTTTTCATACAGGTGCATAATTTACAAGTGGCTGTGTGAAATACATCACAAAAACACGCACGCAATTTATGGCAGCGCAATCAAAATTACGATCCATCTTGTAAGGGTGTGCAACCGATAATTGATACCGTGAGAGAAACCTGTTAAAAGTGACCGCAAAATAAAATACTGATATTATTTTTAAGCGCTTGATTTACCGACTCTGCGTAATTTAAAGGAAACAGTAGTTTACTGGATAATGTTTATAATTTTAAATACATGAGAAGAATATGTTGAAATTTACTCAATCGAAAGATCTATCTATATTGTTTAACTTGTTCTCTCTATTCATCTTCCTGTTTGATTAATGTATTGATGAATCTAAGCTAGACTAAGTCACCGACTTTTTATTTACCATGAAGGAGCCAAAAAAGGTAAATCAAGTAAATCTTGATAAGTTGGTTGATAGATAAGGCGTTGAGATGTTGAAAATCCATATTCATTTGTATATTAAAGTTGTAAATAACTTATTTACAACTTTAATATATACAAAAGTCTTGATAAGTTTTACTTTGGATTATTTTCGATGGCCAAATAATCCATCAAATATAATTTTGAATGAAATTCAATAAGCCTTTAGCCTTCAGTAGCCTAATTAAGCCTACAAATACTAATTCAAAAGTTCAAAAGGTTGTACCGCCTTCACAATTAAACATCTAAAGGTTTTTCACAAATAAAAAACTTTTTAACTTTGTTTGTATAACACGAACTTTATTTAGTGACTATAGTTTCGACAATTTTAGCTTGTCATCATCTAAAGGTTTTATTCAAGTTCGTAGTACATTTTAGCAGTTCTCTTACAAATTTAAATTATTTCAACAGTTTTTAGAAAATCTTATATTCAGATTTATAGAATTGTCCATTCCAGCATTTATGGTTTTATCTAATCTGAATTTTCCAAATTGTGATAATGTTTTCAGTATATTTTTTTGCGTTTGAATTCTTTACAGCATTAATTTTGAGGGTTCTCGATTTTTTTTAGCAAGTGCCGAAGTTAAAATATTATTGAAAATGGTAAAACAAATTACCAATTTCAAACATAAATAAATATTAATCTTTCAGGAAGTGAAGTTAAAAACAACATTGAATGTTGTGCTACTCTATCATCAATAAAAAAAAAAAAACAAAATTTTACAAACTTTTAACTAAATTACTTTTCGAGCTCAAATAATCCAGGTTTTCTTCATTAGCATGAAAAATTTATCTATTTATATCCCTTTTTCTCTATTTTTCATTCTCTTTTCGACCAACCTAATTCTTAATTAAAAACCATTCGCAGATTTTCTATTGACCATTAAGGAGCCAAAAATGTTGGATCCAAAAAATTTGACTGATTTATACTTTGAATTATTTTTGATGGCCGAATAATCCATCAAGGCCAATTTCGAGTAATGATTTTTGTATACACCAACCAGTTTGCTCCCGAATTCTATCAGTGTAAAATTACATCCTCTATAATAAAATGTATTAAAATCCTTTAGTTCGTTGTAGAAATTTAAATTTATTACATCCTCTATTATTTTCAGTTTGGATAAAAGCTATTTGAAAAATTGAATAAATAGCGAAAATGTTATTAGAAAATTTTAGAAATCTGGAAAAAAATTGATGAACATTTGTAGAACTTTCAGAAAAAATCGCTCAATTTGTAAGAGAACTTTCTAGAAAATTATTAACCTGTAGAATAAGATTGTACGAAAAATTTGTAAGCTTGGAACAAAATTTGTAGGAAATTATTTCAAATTGTAGTTAGTTACAACTTCTTAAAAAAATCAACGACGCTCAGTTTTTTGATGTTTATTCAGACTTTATTCATAACAACGTTTTACTTCATTTTGAATCATTTTAAAAGATAAAAGATTATAATTTAAAAAATGTCGAATCTTTTGTTAGGTGAATCAGAAAATTTAGTCATATTATAGATAGGCCTAATAATTCTTTTAGGGTCCATAATTGTATTGTATATTTTCAGTTACATAGCCTTTACTTTTAACTGATTCTACATTTATCATTAAGGGATCAAAAAAGTTCAATTTAGAAGGTTTCGTTAACTATTTCTTCAGATCACATTTGATGAAGAAATTCGTTCTTGAGTTAAGTGAAGATTTAGTTGATAAATTTGGAATAAACCTTTGATAGATTATTATTCCGTCCAGAGTTTTCAGGCAAAAAAATCAACAACGCTTTCCTCATTGACCTTCATTGATCGATCAATCGTAACATTTTCGTAAAAAAAAACGGTCTTTATTTTGAATCACCAAGGAGAGATTTCAGCTAAATTTTCATTTAAAAAATCTATATGATTTTTTCAAATAATCTGAAACTACATTAAAAATGTTTGTTAACTGTTGATAGACTATTATGATGTCTATCAACAATTAAAAAACATTTTTAAAGTAGTTTCAGATTAATTGATTAATGGTTGAGGCGTTAACTTCGTGATACATTTTGGAAAATTAAACAAAAACGTTTACTTTGTTAATATCACACTTTAAGTGTGGTATTAACAAAGTAAACGTTTTTGTTTAGTTTCAGATTATTGGGTAAAATTATATAGATTATTTTAATGAAAATTTAGCTAAAATCTCTCCTTGGTGATTCAAAATGAAGATCATTTAAAATGGAAAAATAACTGTGCTCGGCGCATTTTCAGTACTAAAAACATTAATCATATTTCTTCACAATTTTCTTGGTTTTCATCCTGTTATTTCGACTAGTATCATAAATCATCTGGATCCTAAAATCACTCTTCAATAGCTTTCTCATAACTTGATCTAATTTATTCATTTCCTCAACTTTCTAGTTGGTCAGTGTATTACTAGTTGAGGAGCTAGGAGTGATTTGTATCATTTTCTTCTTTTTCTTCTTGGGTACATCCTTATGGGGCACCTCTGAAGTGCTATCTGTTGGTTTTTCAGAAATTGTTTTCACTTCTGAAGATTGTACATAGTCAAAGGTATTCCCGGTCTTCTTTTGCTTTTTCTTCACCTCTTATAATATTTTAAATCAACCAAAGTTAACCCCGAATGTTTTACAAAAATCTATATCTTTAACTCCTTACTTTTCTCTTTTTTATTTAACTATCTCTCAAATTAAACCAGTCCATGTTTTCTAATATTACTGTGTTTACAATTAAGAAGCTAAAAAAATAGATAAGCCAAAAAATTTTGCTGCTTTTTACTTTGGATTACTTTCGATGGCCAAAAAAAAATCAATTGTAAATTTGAATGAAATTCATCAAAGCTTTCTGTCTTAGACTTCATTAGTTTTTTTTAATTTTAATTTCGTAAGCAGGAAAAGCGAAGCTAATAAAGAATCTGTTAAGTTGTTACTTAAGATAAACCTTCCTTAATTTAAAATTGTAAAAACCGTATTTCGAAAAAAAATACATACGTTGTTTATAAAACAAAATTAAATATCTATTTTTCTTAACTTCTTGAGCTTACCATATGGACATGTATCCTAGGCCAAAAAATAAAAAAGATTTTTTGAATAGCCAAACTACTTCAGTTTAGCAAAGCTCATTTTGTGGACGTTCATTTTCAAATGTAAAAACCGAAATACCGAAATATCTAGAAGTCCAGAATTTTTGAAGAAAATCTAGAAACTTGAAGGGAAAATTGTTGGAACTGAAAATTTAAAGCCTTCGAAATATTTTTTTTCAGTTTAAACTAAATGCTATAAAACTGCAAAAATCTAGAAACTTGAAGGAAAAATTATTGGATCTGAAAATTAAAAACCTACAAAATATTTTTTTTTATTTAAACAAAAATTGCAAAATTTTGATAGACTCTTTACAAATTCAGAAAATTCCAGCATTGGGTCTTCAATAGAAAGATAATGAAAGCAAAATGATCTTAAAAAGGTATGTAATTATTTTTTAACGTGATCTCTAGCTACTTCAAAAATTGATGTAAACTGTTGATAAGTCTAATAATACTTAAGAGGCGCCAACTGATGGTATAATTTCAAGATGATAATCTATACTTACTATTAAGAAAGCGAGCCACTTCAAACTAAGATGTTTTCTTTAGATTTTCTTTAGTTTCAGTAGTCAGATATTTTGTAAGATAATAAGATAACATTGATAAAAATGCGAGGAATGTTTTCAAGTGTTTTTAATTACCTCTAGCCAAACCTATAATGGACAATATGTAAATAAATATGTTGATAATCAATCAAGAGTAATATTGCGAAAAATTCAGCAAAGCTGATTTAGTAGCCTTAATTATTGGGTCTTAAATCGTAAGAAAATATAAAATTATTCATTTTAAATTATATTGAATTGAGCACAGCATCATCTAAAGAAGATTCAAGCAATCTTTTTGTATAAAAAAAAAATCTATGAAATCATTGTTTTAAATAGTCTGAAACATTTTACAAGTTTAGTTAAGATTTATTTGTTAATAACACTAGAAAAAAAAATTCTAACAAATTTTAGAGCGAGAAAAAGCTTTTAGTTTCGATAAAAACTATTTAAACAAAAGAATAAATTAAAAAAAAAAATCTCTCAATTTGTAAGAGAACTTTCTAGAAAATTTTTAACCTCTAGAACAAGATTGTACGAAATATTTGTAAGTTTGGAACAATTTTTTTTTTTAAACGTCTGCAAGAAAAATTTTCGAAAAAATTTAAATTCTAGCATTACGAAAAGAAATTATTTATTTATTTACAAAAAGCAATGAAAATCTGAAAGTAAAATTTCTGCAAATTTCTAGAATCCTTCAAAAACAACTCAGAATTTGGAATAAAATTAAAAAGTTCTTATTAAGTAAAACGAGAACTATCGGAAAATGTTGAAATTTTCTAGAAAATCTTCTTCCAGACTTGATATATCTTATAAAAATTTTAATAATATGAATAATAATAATAATAACAATATTTTCTCATTATTATTATACATTATTATTATTTCTTCCGGATTCCTTAAATTTTCCAAAATTTCTTGAATTTCTAAAATTCTATGAAATGTGGAGGAAGAATGTTTTAATATCGGAAGCTGCTAAAGAATTTCAAACTTCAGTTAAATAAATGTGAAATCTTCTAAGAATTGAAACTCCTGAAGAAGATGTGAGAACTTCGAGAAAGATTAAATAAATAAAAAGAAAAACATGTTTGAAATCTGAAAGGAATATTGTTGGAACTTAAAATTAAAATTCAAAAAATGTCAAAATAAGCAATGTCTTTTTATTGATTTTTAGAAAAGAGTCCAAAATTAAATAAATAAATAAATAAAGCAAAAAATCCTAAAAAATGGAGGAAAAATTGTAGCTAAGAAATTTCTCAAGAAAAACATTCTGAAGAAAATGTTCGTAATTTGGAGGAAAAATTTGCGGACAAAGGAAAAACAATTAGAAATTTTTTTCCTTTTATCCGCAAATTTTTCGTTCAAATTACAAACACTTTCTTTAGAATGTTTTATTTGAGAAATTTCTTATCAAAGAAAAAAAACTGAAAAAATCCAAAAAATGCTTTTCATATTTTTGTCTCTTGTTTGATTAATATTTTTCACAAATCGTAAGAGAATATAAAATTATTCATTTTAAATTATATTGAATTGAGCACAGCATCATCTAAAGAAGATTCAAGCAATCTTTTTGTATAAAAAAATATGAAAACATTGTTTTAAATGGTCTGAAACATTTTACAAGTTTAGTTAAGATTTCTTTGTTAATAACACTAGAAATACTACCAATGCGGATTATTCTAGATAATTGAAACTTTACAGAAATCACGAAGAAAATTCCGAGAAAACTAGAACAAAATTTTCTAACAAATTTTAGAGCGATCAAAAGTTTTTAGTTTGTATAAAAACTATTTAAACAAATGAATAAATTGAGGAAATGTTATTAGATAATTTAAAATATAAAAAAAAAATTATGAATATTTGTGGAACTTTTAAAAAAAATCTCTCAATTTGTAAGAGAACTTTCTAGAAGATTTTTAACCTTTAGAACAAGAATGTACGAAAAATTTCTAAGTTTCGAACAAAATTTGGAGGAAATTCACAATTTTTTTTTAAATGAAAAATTTCCGAAAAAAATTAAATTCTAGCATTACGAAAAAGAAATTATTTATTTATTTACAAAAAGCATTGAAAATCTGAATGAAAAATTTCTAGAATCCTTCAAAAGCAATTCAGAATTTGGAATAAAATTTAAACAAAAAAACAAAAAATTATCGGAAAATATTAAAATTTTCTAGAAAATCTTCTTCCAGACTTGCTATATCTTATAGAAATTTTAATAATATGAATAATAATAATAACAATATTTTCCCATTATTATTTCTTCCGGATTCCTTAAATTTTCCAAAATTTCTTGAATTTCTAAAATTCTATGAAATGTAGAAGAAGAATGTTTTGATAGCGGAAGCTGCTAAAGAAAAATTCAAACTTCAGATAACGAAATGTGAAATCTTCTAAGAATTCTAACTCTTGAAGAAGATGTGAGAACTTTGAGAAACATTAAATAAATAAAAAGAAAAACATGTTTGAAATCTAAAAGGAATATTGTTGGAAATTTTTAGAACACTTAAAATTAATATTCAAAAAATATCGAAATATGACAGAAAAATTCTCGCAATTTTATAATTTTGTATAGAAAATCTCACTATCTCAGTATTTGGAAAAAAATATTGAAAAAATATAAAAATCTATGAAAAGTAGAAAAAAAATGAATGACTAGAAATTTCTGTTACACTTAAAGAAAGTCATTGCATTTTAGAAGAAATATCTCTACATAGTTGATGATTTATGGAAAATGATTGGTTTCAGTGGAAGAACACTTTGTGATTGTGAACTCTTCTTTCGCCTAAAAATTGAAATATGTCTTTTTATTGATTTTAGCCCAAACCTAAATATATAAATGAAAAATAAATAAAGCAAGAAATCCTAAAAAAGGAGGAAAAATTGTAGCTAAGAAATTTCTCAAATAAAACATTCTGAAGAAAATGTTCGTAATTTGGACGAAAAAAAAATTTGAAAAACAAATAAATGATGAACTCAATAAAACTCCTTACATCTGGTAATAATAAAATGAAACAAAACAACTGAAGCAAGAAATTTAAGCGTGTTCATCATTACAGAATACAATCCAAAACTTAATTAAATAAATAGATATTATAATAGTTTAGTTTAGTTTTTTGACCTTACAAGTCTGAGCAAAAAATACACAAAATAACATACATTTACAATAATTTTGAAATTTAGATCGCGGAGTTCACATGGCAGTATTTTTGCCTTTGCTAGTGGCTATTTTCGTTATATTACAAAATCTAAGAAAAAATCTGTAAGCTCATTCAGGGAAATTTCATTCTTGGATAATTCACGTAAAGTATAACAAACAAAGCTGTATAAGTTTAGAAATAATTGAAAGATAAATGCTGGAAAATGCTAGAATAAGTTCTGAAACATTCTAAAAACTTAAAAAAATAGAAGCCTTCTTAGAATGCTGGAAATGAAGAGTCCCGAAACAGTCAGCCGAGAGAGGAAGCTTCTCAAAATGTATTGCCCAGTTCAAGGAAGAAACATGTGCCCAAATAATAGAAAGTCTTCTAATTCTAAGTACAATTACGGTATATAAATAAGAATGCCCAATAGATTACTGAAGAACATGTGATTAGGCGATTTCAGCCTGGTAGAGTAGGCTTCTAGGGCATCAAGAACGATATCAATTCCTGAAAAAAACAAGGAACATCTACAAATTCTAATAATCTTAAAATAAAAAAAACCGTTGAGATGTGAATAAAATCAGCATCTTAATAATTTTTTGTTGAAGAAATTTGATCTTGAGTTACGTGAAGATTTAATTAATAAACTTGGAATAGAGCATTAACACTTTCTTCATAAATAATATTTTACTTAAACTGGTTTTAAGCTATTGAAAATGAGTACTTGAAATATACATCTAACTCAAATAGAAATTAGTATATTAAAGTCATAAATAACTAATAATGTGTCTTTATTTTCACTACAATTATTTCGCAAATGTATTGCTTCTTCAGGTGAATGAAAGTTTACAATGAAAATAGAACTTAGAAATAGAAATTATTTGTGATGATGGTAAAAAGTATTTGTAGTTTAAATAAGACTAATTGTTATTGATTAACTTAATGTTTCGTATTTTTAAACTATTAGTTATTTTTTTACAACCACGATAAAGCCAATAATATTATTTTTTTAATTAATTTTATTTTATAATTATTAAGTTTATTTTTAAGTTTATTCCAGACATAATCATAATATTTTTTATTAAACCGGTAATTATTAATGGCGTAACACAATTAAAGAAACACGTAAAAATATTTAATAACCAATTTCCATAACGTCGACCACATACAAGAATATTGCTCATGATCAAGTTATTACGTAACAATGTCATAACAATCGTCATAAATTTAGAAGTTTACATCACACGGACACCACACCATACTACATAAAACCAATTAACGCGACGATATTAATAAAAAAAATAACAATAAATTATATTTATAATTACACATTTAGCGGCAACGAACTCGGCACACCGGAAGCTAAATAATTAATCACGACGCATCGACGTTTTCGAAAACTCATTATAAAACTAAATTTGCAAATTCGCACGTCAATTAAATGCTCGTGCGCGCACACCGCGAATTGTATTCTATTTTTTTTTTCTGCAATTCGCGCCCGGAATAATGGCATTAAACGTAAACAACAAAAAATCATTTTTATTGCGGATCCCATCGATGAATAAACACATCAATCAAAAATTTAACACAAACACTGGCGGTGCTCTTTGTGCCCCGGTGAACATTACTTTGTGTGGCTAATAATGGAATAGAAAATTCGAACCGAATAATAATTCAGAGTGAATAAAAAAGCATTAATCGGTGGAAAGCTAATTGTCACCATTAAGGACTAATGAATTTAATTATAAATAATTGTAATAAGTTATGAAATCTTCAAATACCATGTGTTCGATATCTAAAAAACACTACTGCTATGAAATCTTCAGTAAATTGAATAATTGGGAATAAATGAGCCAAAAATGGCCAGAATATTGTCTAAATGGCAAAACAATGCACATTGAATTATCCGTCATCTAAAGTTAAGAGACACTTACAGAAGAAGAAAGTTATTGGGTCTGAGTGGAAGAACACATAGATGTGAAATGTGAAGTTCTCCTGCAAGTCCTGTGAGCAAAATTGTTATGATTTTTTTTAGTTTAGAGTAATATATGTATAGTACCAACAGGATATTGTAAAGTTTCAATAAATAAATTTAAAAAAAATTTAAGAGATTGTAATAGATGAGATTTTTTGGTTTTATATGTTAGACAAAAGATTGTGAAAAATATTAATCAAACAAGAGACAAAAATATGAGAAACATTTTTTGATTTTTCAGTTTTCTTCTTTGATTCTTTTCTTGCTTTTATCCACACATTTTTCTTCAAAATTACAAACATTTTCTTCGGATTGTTTTATTTGAGAAATTTCTTCGCTACAATTGTTCCTCCATTTGTTTAGAATCTCTTGCTTTATTTATTTATTTATCTAGATTTGGACTCTTTTCTAAAATATTACATATACCATATAACAAATAAATAAAAAAACATATTTCAATCTGTAGGCGAAAGAAGAGTTCACAATCACAATGTGTTCTTCCACTCAAACCAATACTCTTCCATAAATCATCAAATTTTTTGAGATATTTCTTCTAAAATGCAATGACTTTCTTCACATAACAAAATTTTATTTTCTAATTTTTTTCTAGATTTTTAAAATTTTACAATATTTTTTTTTTCCAAATAGTGAGATTTTCAATCTAAGAATATAGAATTGCGAAAAATGTTCTGTTATTATTTTTCTTGCTTATTTTGAATATTTTGAATTTTATTTTTAGTGTTCTAGAAATTTCCAACAATATTCCTTTTTGATTTTATTTCTTTTTCGTTTTATTCATTTGATCTTTCTGGAAATTCTCACATCTTCTTCAAAATTTCCGATTCTTTATCTGAAGTTTTAAATCTTTTAGCAGCTTCCGCTATCAAAAAATTCTTCACCTACATTTCATAAAATTTTAGAAATTCTTCTTCCAGATTTTAGCTTTCTTCCGTGACTTTTAAAATTTTTTAGAAAATCTTCCAAACTTGCTATATCTTATCGAAATTTTAATAATAATAATATTTTCCTATTCATATTATTATTCATTATTATTATTTCTTCCGAATTCCTTATTTTTAAATAATTCAAGAAATTTTCGAAAGGAATCGGGAAGAAATAATAATAATATTAATAGGAAAATATTATTATTATTCATATTATTAAAATTTCTGTCTGGAAGAAGATTTTCTAGAAAATTTCGATAACTCTTGATTTATTTAATAACAACTTTATTTATTCATTAATGTGTAGTAGGACATAAATATATGAATTACAACTGACAAGGTAAAATAAAAAATTAACGTGAAATATCTTAAACTAAACTAAAATGATTATTAAATTGTGAAAAGATTAATGAATACTATAGCTATTTAATTGATAAAATCATGGATAGAATAATAGGCTTTGTCAAGTAGATACACTTTTATTACTTTCCCTATATACGAAGTATATATAGGGGAAGTATTGTGATCGTGATTTTTTTTTTGAAAATTTTTTTTGCGGAAATATCCGTTTTAAGGTCCCCTGAGTCCATTAAACTAATTTCTGGAAAAATTTTTTTTGTGTCTGTGTGTGTGTCTGTCTGTCTTTTTTTTTGTATTCCAAATTGCGACTTTTTGAAGGTTTCCATAAATTTTCAGAAAATTTTCTTTGAGCTTTCCAAAAATCTTCAAGAATTTCTCTTTCATAATGCTAGAATTTCATTTTTTCTTGTAGATTTTTATTTATTATTTTTTGTACATTTCCTCCAAATTTGGTTCCAAACTTTCAAATTGTTCATACAGTATTGAACTAGAGGTTATTAGTTTTCTAAAAAGTTCTTTTACAAATTAAGAGAATTTTTTTAAAAGTTCCACAAATGTTAATCAATTTTTCCCAGATTTCTAAAATTTTCTAATCATAATTTTTCAATTTATTCAATTTTGCAAATAGCTTTTATTGAAACTGAAAACTTTTTGTCGCTCTAAAATTTGTTAGAACCATAAGAATTCCAAGCATTTAAAATTTTTATTTTACCTAAATTTTCGTTGGAGATTTTCTAGAAATTTCTAGCTTTATATACTAATTAATATTATTATTAATATTTTCTAAAATATTCTACAAAAAGGTTCTGAAATTTCTGTTCCCGATTTTTAAAAATTCCTTTCATTTCTGCGAAAATTGTTTTCCTTTATTTTTATAAAAATATACTTCATGGATTTAAAATATGTAAAGTGTTTCTTGTTTTATGTTATGAAAATCTATCAGAAATTTCTCTTTAAAATTCTTTAAACATTTCCTCCATATTACGAAAAGTGTTTTTTTGTTCTAAATTACGATTAATCATTTAAATATTTCTGAAATTTTCCAGTCATCCTTATTTTCAAGTTTCTAAAATTTTTCAAAATTTGTTTCGAAGGTTCTAGAATTTCTTAGCAATTTATCTTTCAGAATTCTAGAATTCTCGTGAATTTCTACGGTTTTAGAATTTATTATATAGATTTGCAAATATTCCTTTAGGATTATACAATATTACAACAGTTTCTCTTTCCCAAAACTATTTCCTTGAATACTTAAAGATTTTTTTACAATTTTTAGTAGTCGTGGTAGTAGTGTTTGGGTATCGACCACGTGGTCCTTCTGCCGTGTGATTTGTGTTTGTAAATGAGCTTGTTACTTTAAAGGATCGCCCCCGTCACTCTAAAGCATCATTAATCGTATCCCAACGGTGAATGGTACCGGTCACCCATCCAACTACTGGCTCGAATCAACGTTGCTCACGTCAGTTCGGGGCAGTAACCGGATGCACCACCACCAGCGTGTATTTTTTCCACTAACCTAACCCTTTTTTGTGGCTAGGAGGTGAAAAATCTTTTATAGACAGAGTGTGGGAGAGTACTACTGGTATACCCACTAAAAACCACCTCCCCAAGTCGCCCTGACACCCCGCGGAACCGCCGTCTGACATTACTTCACGGGGTGTCAGTGTCGTTCGTTGTGTGTGTGTGTGTGTGTGGGCAGTAAACGGCTCGGGTACGTGGGGTCGCTACTCCCAAATGGCTGTGCACGTCAACCACCCCTGCGGGCAACCTAATCTAACCTAACCTAACCTAACCTAACCTAACCTAACCAAACCTAACCTAACCTAACCTAACCTAACCTAACCTAACCCAACCTAACCCAAACTAACCTAAACTAACTTAACCTAACCTTAACTAGATAATAATAATAAATTGCTTGATTGCTATCCTTTATATATTTATGTTTAAGTTTATTTACAAGTAGGTAATTTCACTTGTAAACTCTTTACACTTCAAAATTCTTCCAAAATTTTTTACGTAATTATATTAATAATTTTTTTTTTTTGTATTTCAGGTAATTTGACTTCAACAATCTAGAAGACACTTACAGCACACCTACAAAAAAACATAAGGTAACAAACTTTTATTAATGATCTGAATTTTTTGATCAGGTAATTACAAGAATTTGAAAGTTGTTTTTTCCTATTTCCATATATCTAAAAAAAAAAAACATGACAAACTTGACAAGGGTTCTATCAAAACTGAAATTTTTGGAAAACAAGAAAAGAAAAACTATAATTACCATACTTCAAATTATGAAGCAAACATTTTAAGATCATAGAATTAAATTTTGAGTAATATATTGCTAACATTTTTTGTATTGCAAATCTGGCCAAAATTTAATCATAATATAATTTCCAAATGTTTAATTGTGGAGGTGTTTACTTTGTGGTACAAACATTTACCATAAAGTAATAAAATAAAGTCATCGTGTCTCCTCCTTCATATAATTTTCAGTTATTGCCCAGATGGCGTTGTTTACATCAAAAATATATATCGCACAGTTATGGCTTCGGATATTCAACATAACTGCTTTCTCTTTGAAATTTTTGCATTGTTTATGGAGATCATTCCGCACTCGGGACTAAAGAATAATTATCATTTCCTGCTCGTCCTATTTGGAGCAAATCTCGTTACAGATAATTATCTAGTATTATGCATGTCCGTATATATAATTAATAGCTGGTGAGATAGATTGAGTAATTAAAGACCTCATCCGGGTGCCACTGTTTTTGATACGTATACACAAATCTGTTCACATACACATCATGTACAAACAGTAAACTAACATATGTTTACAGTGTGGTGCAATAAAAAAGATTAAACCGAAGACGTCCTCTTTATTGCATGTGGTACACCTATCATCGATACTACAATGTATTCGTTAATGCTAATAGATAATAGATTGAAGGTTATCACTGCTGAACTCGGGGCATTTTTTTAACCATACCTATTCATTGAAAATTCCTTAAAGCTACGTCTATAAAACTCTTTATCTCATCAACAAATGCGTATTAGGCTGAGCAGTGGAGATTATTGATACGTGCACTTTACCACCTTGATATATTACAATACTCCCATACCATTTACCGCATACCGGTTCGTAAATTTCGAGCCGAATCAATTAACCACTATCGAGTGAGAGCCGATTCCTTGCGCGAAGTGATCCCTCTCTAATCGTTAATTAATTCGACGGATCTGTATCTATTATCGGCGGAGATTATCGCGACGTCGACAATTTTATAGCAATTAATCTCTGACCGGGCCCACCGACCACCGATCCATTCAATTATCTACCCGCGAGCCACTGCGAATTGATAAATCGTCCCGATTGATTCTGCGGAATGTGTTTTTGCCTCTCCCCGTTCTCTCTCCAACCCTCTTCGGAGACCTCTGGGCGATAGAAATCGAAACGCAGATCGCGCGAAAAAAATTACGATGCGTCGAATTTCCGGGATCGTCGTCCAACGTCCCGATGGAGTGATTTGTCATGTTCGATGGGATTATCAATTATATTATCATCGGAATAACTTGTGAAGTTCTTACTTGCATAACTTACTGATGAAAAAATTATAAACATAACTTCTTTACAGAATTCTTTTGCTAATGCAAAAGCCTAATTGTGTAACATCAGATGCTCTTAGATGTTCAAAATTTGCGTTTCAAATTCATCAACATTTTTTGGCATTAATCAAACATCCTCCTTTCCATTCAGAGTTGGTTTAGAAACACAATTGGACTTTAAAATTATGAACAGCTTTTAGCTTCACTACATTTTAAGACCTATTATCATCGATTCTAAATTTATATTTACTACCATAAAGAAGAATTGCTAGAAATGAAAGTATAGTTCCGAAATTTCTGAAGTCAACGTCCTATGTTAATTTCAATTCATTATGTAAATTAATGAATTGTCATTTTTAAAGTTATTAAATTACGTGAATCCGTGGAAGGAAGATTTGCATATTCTAAAAATACCACACCAAAGCACGGCGTCGCCCATAAACACCGGCCATTCGTGAAACAGCCAATATATTCCCTGGATATCTGAATAACTTCGGATTATCGTGATTCGTGTAAATTACGAAGTGTTGCCTGCACTAAAAATAGTCCGCCTAACAGTATCGTGCATACCGGCGATCAGCACCCGTCACAGATTGTCGCACGATCGATCCGTTAGGTCTTTCCGATCTGGGACAATGGTCACCCACGAAATTCCCATATTACCATAATTCATGAAGACGTCCCGTGATCCGCGCTGAAATGGTACGACCTCCGTTAAAAACTCACCCACGTCCGAATACGTAATTTTCGCAACCGGTTCGACACTGATGTGTCTATTATGTATAAAAAAAAACTACCGTACGATCAGCTCCGTATCTCAAATGGTGACATTTAATAATTACAGATAACTCCAATTAAGTCAGGCCACTAACCTCGCGCCTTGTGGGATACCAAGGCCTCGGCGCGTCGCATATCGGAAAATGTCCTCATAATCCGCCTGCTTATGTTATAATTGAGGCCATTGTTATAATAGTGTGAAAGCCGGTAAATTGATCGTTACGTATTTATTAGCGAACCAGATAAAGAAGGCATAAACGAGCATCTCCCGGAGAAATGTGCCATCGGTGTTTGTTTTTCCGTTCAAATTGCTTTATTGGAATTTAATGATATCCCAGATACATCACAATGCAAATTGTGGCCGTAATTGGTGAGGCTAGTTTTGAAATTATCCGAGAAGTGCATACATGAAATGGCAATTATCTTTGTTTATCTCAGATTCGTATCGGAATTGCTGCGTATGATGTATAGTATTTAGGAAATTGATGATTATACGTATTGACGAGATGCGGATTGTTAAATAAATATTTGTGGATTAACACAATGAGGTTCTAAATCTCTACAGAATGTACTTAAGGTAGATGTTTGTAAAATATTTACAACGAATAAACTGTACAGTATCTTATTATGTTTCCTTCAATAGTCTTTTTAGTTAACAGAGATTATCTACGTATTAGTCATGTCTAAAAATTATTTAGTTACAGGTTTTTTAAACACCAAAAATTTTCTGATTGATTGTTGAAGCCGTTACTTTGTGATACATCTTGAATGTTTCGAATAGGATGAAACTAGTCACAATAAAAAATGTAAAAATTCGTGATACTAGCAAAGTGTTATTATTTCTTAACCTCCTTCGAAAAAATTTCCTGTCAACTGCTAATACTGTCCAGGATTTTTTTTTCTGAAAATATGAGTTATTACAAAAGAAAGCCTTTACAAAATAACTAAGGACTTTTTATTTCTAGAAATAAATTTTAAGCATGATTAAAAAATATGATGGTGGTGACCTTTACTATGAGGTATATTATTTTCAAATGTATGAAATAAACATAGAAAATCGTGTAAAGTATATTAAGTTGTTTAAAACTTTGAAATTATTACAAAATATATACAAGAATTCATAGTTATTACCTTTTGTATTAAAGTCGAAATCACATTGTGTACAGTCAATAATATTCACATAATTACATCCAGATAGATGTGTAATTATAGTTTGAGCATTTTAGCACGTGCAGTAAATTCGCCCCCCAGTATTGCACTTAAAGTTCAAATCACGTGAACCATTTGAATTGTCGCTGTATATACGAACTAGTTTGGAAACAATACATCAAGAATCGAAGCAATTACTAAAACTTCTATAAATTCAGGCTGAAATACGAACTCAATTAGAAATAGTCTCACACACTCGCACACACACACACACACACAGAGGATCAATGCTCGCAGCAGTACTCCCAGCTCCATTTGATTTCCTAGTTAATATCCCTGCTTGTATTAATAACGATATTTCTTATTACCCGAACACTGTGCTAGTTATAATTAATGGGCTGGAAGCGCAAGCTTAATTATTATTGATTAAACTGTAGCTTCGGATTTAATTACCAATAAAGTCTATCCTTAACAATATTCGCGGATCCGGGCATCGTAGTTTAAGGCGCTTTTGCCTCAGTCCTAATTGGTTTTATTTAACATCTAATCTCAATTAGGGCATACGTAGAAGTAGATGTGCCGGATACAGGAGTTCCATTATAATCCTTTGAGATATTCCTCGTGAATGCCATAGATTGCCTTAATTAAATCAGTGGATTATGTTGTTTTCCTTTCGATTATTATCGACAGCAGTTCATATTATATAAAAAGTAAAAACGATGTAGAATCCATCAAAAACTATTTTGCGTTTTGTCATAAACAACACTGTTTTATTTAAGTTTCTGAGAGATTGAAGCTGATTCCTTCAAGGATAATTTTTTTGTAAGCCTTGAAATCTTGAGTTGTAATTTTTTATTTTACCTCTCTCAAATTTAAAGTGACGCCATTTTGTTTACAGTTAAGGTACACTAATTCTTTTGCGTTTTGTCATAAACTACACTGCTTTAGTTAAGTTTCTGAGAGATTGAAGCTAATTCCTTCAAGGATAATTTTTTTGTACGCCTTCAAATTTTGAGTTGTAATTTTTTATTTTACCTCTCTCAAATTTAAAGTGACGACATTTTGTTTACAGTTAAGGTACACTAATTCTTTTGCGTTTTGTCATAAACTACACTGTTTTAGTTAAGTTTCTGAGAGATTGAAGCTAATTCCTTCAGGGATAATTTTTTTGTAAGCCTTCAAATCTTGAGATGTAATTTTTTATTTCACCTCTCTCAAATTTAAAGTGACGCCATTTTGTTTATAGTTAAGGTACACTAATTCTTTTGCATTTTGTCATAAACTACACTATTTTGTTTAAGTTTCCGAGAGATTGAAGCTAATTCCCTCAAGGATAATTTTTTTGTAAGCCTTCAAATCTTGAGATGTAATTTTTTATTTTACCTCTCTCAAATTTAAAGTGACTCCACTTTGTTTACAGTTAAGGTACACCAATTCTTTTATGTTTAATCAAAAATTACACTGTTTTAGTTAAGTTTCTGCGAGATTGAAGCTAATTCCTCCAAGGATAATTTTTTTGTAATCCTTCAAATCTTGAGTTGTAATTTTTCATTTTACCTCTCTCAAATTTAAACTGACGCAATTTTGTTTACAGTTAATGTACACCAATTCTTTTACGTTTAATCAAAAATAACACTATTTCGGATAAGTTTCTGAGAGATTGAAGCTAATTCCTTCAAGGATAATTTTTTTGCAAGCCTTCAAATCTTGAGATGTAATTTTTCGTTTTACCTCGCTGAAATTTAAAGTGACGCCATTTTGTTTACAGTCAATATACACCAATTCTTTTACGTTTAGTAAAAAATAACACTACTTTAGTTAAGTTTCTAAGAGATTGAAGCTAATTCCTTCAAGGATAATTGTTTTGTATGCCTTCAGATCTTGAGTTGTAATTTTTTTTATTAGCCCTCTCAAATTTAAAGTGGCTCCATTTTGTTTACAGTTAAGGTTTATCAATTCCTTTACGTTTAATCAAAAATTACACTATTTTAGTTAAGTTTCTGAGAGATTGAAGCTCATTCCTTCAAGGATATTTTTTTTGTAAGCCTTCAAATTATGAGATGTAATTTTTCATTTTACCTCACTGAAATTTAAAGTGACGCCATTTTGTTTACAGTTAAGGTATACTAATTCTTTTGCGTTTTGTCATAAACTACACTGTTTCAGTTGTCTCGCTGTATCCAATGAAATTAATTATAAAAGTTTTTGAATAAAAAAGAAATTAAACAGGTAACATTTTTGAGTGAGTAAATTAGTAGAAAATTGATACATGATGGGTGGGCAGACTCCAAATCTAAATTAGATAAAATTAGCTATAGAATGTAATTGATATATAAACTTAAATTTTGATTTGGTTCTTTTTTTATTACATACAAGGTTTTATTATTGTGTAAGCAGCAAAATCATCAACGAGTAGTATTTAAATTACAATGTATATGTAGGGTGGGTGGGAGGCCTCTATCCCACCCTCCAATCAGTAAAACATACGCGAGGGTTTTAACTAAAAGTTGTAAAATATAAATAAACATAAATTAACTGCAATTTTTAGAGATTTATTCATACAAATTTTTCAAATAATTTTTGATGATGTTTTACTGATTGGAGGGTGAGATAGAGGTCACCCACCCACCCTACATGTACATATAAATTTCGATTACTAATTGTCTCGCAGTTTGGAGTAAAAATAATTACAAAACTTTTTGAATAAACGAGAAATTCAAAAGGTAAAATTTTTGAGTAAGGAAATTAATAAATTTTTTATGCCCGATGGGGGGGCAGATCTGAAATCTGAATTAGATTTTCTTTTTTTTTTCTTTAGAATTTCCTCACTCAAATATTTTACCTTTTTAATTTCTTTTTTGGTCAAAAAGTTTTGTAATTAATTTTATTCCAAACCGCGAGACGATCAGTAATTGAAATTTATATGTATATGTAGGGTGGGTGGCCTCTATCCCACCCTCCAATCAGTAAAACATAAGCGAGGGTTTTAATTAAAAGTTGTAAAATATAAATAAACAAAAATATTTTTAGAGATTTATTCATACAAATTTTTCAAATAATTTTTGATGATGTTTTACTGATTGGAGGGTGGGATAGAGGCCACCCACCCACCCTACATATACATATAAATTTCAATTACTGATCGTCTCGCGGTTTGGAGTAAAAATAATTACAAAACTTTTTGATTAAAAAAGAAATTCAAAAGGTAAAATTTTTGAGTGAGTAAATTAGTAAAAAATTGATACATGATGGGTGGGCAGACTCTAAAACTAAATTAGATCAAATTAGCTATAGAATGTAATTGATATATAAACTTAAATTTTGATTTGGTTTTTTTTATTACATACAGGGTTTTATTGTTTTGTAAGCAGCAAAATCATCAACGATTAGTATTTAAATTGCCATGTATATGTAGGGTGGGTGGGTGGCTTCTATCCCACCCTCCAATCAGTAAAACATAAGCGAGGCTTTTAATTAAAACTTGTAAAATATAAATAAACACGAATTAATTGCAATTTTGAGAGATTTATTCATACGAATTTTTCAACTAATTTCTGATGATGTTTTACTGATTGGAGGGTGGAATATAGGCCACCCACCCACCCTATATATACATAGAAATTTCAATTACTGATCGTCACGAGGTTTGGTGCAAATTAATTACAAAACTTTCTGATTAAAAAAGAAATTCAAAAGATAAAATTTTTGAGTGAGTAAATTAGTAAAAAAATTGATACATGATGGGTGGGCAGACTCTTAATCTAAATTAGATAAAATTAGCTATAGAATGTAATTGATATATAAACTTAAATTCTGATTTGTTTTTTTTATTACATACAAGGTTTTATTGTTATGTAAGCAGCAAAATCATCAACGATTAGTATTTAAAGTTATCATGTATATGTAGGGTGGGTGGGTGGCCTCTATCCCACCCTACAATCAGTAAAACATAAGCGAGGGTTTTAATTAAAAGTTGTAAAAAATAAATAAACAAAAATTAATTGCAATTTTTAGAGATTTATTCATACACATTTTTCAAAGAATTGTTGATGATGTTTTACTAATTGCAGGGTGGGATAGAGGCCACCCACCCACCCTACATATACATATAAATTTCAATTACTGATCGTCTCGCGGTTTGGAGTAAAATTAATTACAAAACTTTTTAATTAAAAAAAAAATTCAAAAGGTACAATTTGTGAGTGAGGAAATTAATAAAATTTTCATGTAATGGGTGGGCATACTTTAAATCTAAATTAGATGAGATTAGCCATAGAAGGTCATTTATATTTAAACGTAAATTTGGATTATGCTTTATGTTTTATTACATACAAAGTTTTATTGCTTTGTAAGCAGCAAAATCATCAACAATTTGAATAAAGTTATCATGTATATGTAGGGTGGGTGGGTGGCCTCTATCCCACCCTCCAATCAGTAAAACATAAGCGAGGGTTATAATTAAAAGTTGTAAAATCTAAAGAAACATGAAAAAATTGTAATGTGGCCATCATAGTACTTTCCCTACATTTTTCTCGCAAAAAGGCTACTCTTAGTAATTGCTTAATTTTGGATTCTTTTAAATTATTTATTGTACTGATTAGATGCAAATATGTCGAAACCTGTCTTCAGTTGGAAAAAGATAAATTCCTTTTCGATATATTTGTGTCTCATCAGTCCAAATCAGTTGAAACAGGGAAGTCGTAAAACTTCATGTTTTAATCGTAATGTGCTTATTTGTAGAGAAAATTTTACTAAAAATAATTTAATCCAATTACAAGTTCCTACATCGAGATACGAAATTTAAATATGTAAGTACATACGAATATCTGTAACCGTAATAACGTACGGCAGATGAACGTGGACTGAAGATCGCAACAGATAAGTCCGTATTACACAGCAGAAGCCTGTAACGACCGCGAAGGAGATTGAGCGATAACGCGAACGCGGAATAAACTTATGAAAAATCCAGCGCGCACAAGCCTATCGTATATATATATATATAAATACATGTAAAGGTAAGAAGAAACAGTATGATGTAATATTGTAGGAAGGAAAAAGTGGCGGGATAAATTATTTATGACGATTTCCTACGAGTATTTCTAATTAGTCCGAGCTATGCCAAACTAGATTTACTGGCTCTATATAGTGCAATAGTGCATTAGGTTAGAGCCAATTTATTTATCCAATTAAACGCGAAACAGTTAGCACGCAAGATTACATGTCAATGTTATTTACTGCTGCTGTAACCATGTGAACATAATTACTCGAAACAGTGCATAATTAATGTACCGATACTAAAATTCCTCGAATGTATCATATATAAATATCAAAAGGACGTAATGAATTAAATCATAGCTTTCTTGAGTCTAAAAGAATTATAATATGATCCTTAGAAAACTCAAGGTCAATCAAGGTCATTCGATGATTTTCAAGAATTAATATAAGTTGCTCGTTGCCTCAATATTTTTATCTAAAGATTAGCCAAAATTTTAATAAAACATCACCATTGGATTGGATTTTAAGGTGAAGATCATCGATTGCCATTTACAGTACCAAGGATTAAACTTTTGAAATATTATCAGAAAAAGAAGTTTTGAGGGATGTAATCAAGTTATCGTATAATAACAGCTCAACATTTTCCTACATTTGTAAGTAGTATAGTTTTGCCTAAATGCTCTCTTATAGTTATAATTAAAAAAAAAAAATGGAACCGTGTTGTCTAAAGTCCAGAAAAATATTATACAATAGATTTGGCAGTGTATTTTTTAGAAAAATGTTTAATTCGGGTTTGACTTTCAACAAAACATTTTGTAGAACACATGTAGATGTATTAGACTATCTATAAAGAAAGATAATACCATTAAGGTGCCACCTATTGTCTGGGCGTTGAACTATGATTCCCTAATTGGGGCAATAACCACCGATATTCATATTTTAAATCTTTAAGTGGGAAACTATATCAAATACATTATTCATGCAAGGTCATATTATGATTTAAGTCTTTAATATACTGTATAGCAATAATAAAAGATTTTTTTGACATATTTCGATCCCCTTAGAATGAAGGCCGTGACCTGCATTGGACGACGAAAAAACCGGACATTCCCTATTATTTTATTATAAAACAGTATATCTTTTTTGAAGTTTTTATGATCGGAAAATTGATTTACTGGCTCGGGCCCGGTGATACGTTCCACCATCGGAAATCACGCCGCCGTCCCCTACCGCCCTCACGTGTGCGTCTAGGTGTCACTTAATGGGAACTTATTGTTTTCTTATATATGTGGAACAATGGCCGACGGGCAATATCCGTTATTTATGGCGCCCTTTGAGCGTAAATAACGTTTAAACATTCCGCAAACTTCGACCGCATCGATAATGCACTCGGTGGAAATTGCGCTCACGGAAAACTTTATGGCTGTACCGGCGTCATCCTTCTCAATTTGGTGTCGATTTTTCGCCGCGCGGCCGGCATTTTTAACGGCCGCCGCCGCCACCCCCCTGATGAGGGAGCTGGTGGGATGGGGGAGCCGGGCGGCCGTACATAAATGTTCATTCGCGCCGTGGGAATCGCGGAAACGGTTTAATATTTTACGCACAACTTTATCCCATGCCGATAGGATTTATACTTTTTTTTCCCTCTCGCCCCTGTAATTTCTTGAAGAAAATCGATGAACGAAATGAAATCTTTAACTTTTTTTGAAAGAAATTGAAAGGGTCTATTGAATACCCTCAAGTACGGTACTAACCAAAAAAATAGAAATAGAGGAAAGTATTGTCATGGTTTAATCTTTAAAAAATAACCCAGTAATTTAATGGAAGTAGTATTCTTTAAGAGTATGATTTGTTTAACATTAAATAACCGTTATGTTTATTTTTGCACTGAAATAATTGAGCCCGCAGGATGAATTTTAGTTTAGTTGAGCAACGTCAATGTCGGTTATAGATTAAGTCAATTAATAACAGCCGGCGTGATGGAATTAATTATACCAGATTTACTTTTTCTAATTAGAACCACTCGAACGGGAAATGCAACAACTTGTGGGATACCATTGCACGGGGTTTTAGTGAAATTACGAATAGGGCGACATAATGCCGAATGAATTAAGATGAGCGATTTGTTTTGCTTTTAATTATGCAAATCGGCGTGAATAAATCAAACGGTTGTTTAGGAGCGGGTTTCGACCGCCGCAGGGGGTTCCTCGGACTCTCTCTAAAGGAAACATCTGTATCGATGAATGACCGCGTGGGTGCGGGACACCCACAGTACCTAAGGTGGAAATTCGATGATTGCAACGGCATCCTTGGCCAAGTGACCTTTTCTGCGAGATGCTTTTATCGTCGACCAGTTGACCCCCCGACAACAACACAGTTACGTCCGCGGTCATAAACATTCCTTGACCATGCGTGCGATACCGTCAGCTGTACCGGCGTAGTATGCTCAGTATGGTAAGAGATGGATTAACCAGTTTTCGGCTTTGTTTATATTCAGGTTATTACCAGATTAGATCTTTTAATAATTCCTAAAGCAACAAACATATAATTAAAACGATAAAGAAATTGATTTTAAGAATAACAAACACTAACACTGTATTCTTATACATTAATAATTTCTTAATAATTACCATAAATTTATATTTTAGATACATCCCAATAATTGATTAATTAGTACCCTCATTTATTGAAATAGCAGTTCCACAAGGTTCCAAATAATTGACTTTAATCCTAAACTAATTCATACCCAACTATGAATTATCACGATTATGTAAATACATTATATAACAGTAATAAGATTTAGCACAAATTTTTACACATCGAATAAACTTGGTGAACTGTTCGTAACAAGAGCATTTGCATCCATAATTTAGTCCCGTTTCCGCCAGGTAAAAACTATTGTTAACACAATTCTAGATCAAGTCCTCTTATTCCATCGCGAATCCAGCGTTATTCACAACCGCAGTCGATAATTTTTGAACAGAACCCATTGCTACGTTGGCTAATTAACATACCTCGTAAATCATCATGCGGAACTGTATCTATCGACCCCAACACTAAGCGATAGGTAAATACCGATTCACCAGCACCAACATTTCCATGACAAATTCGGTGTGTACATTAACGAGACAATGAATAACGCGAGTAGCGGTGTATACAAACTGGGACACCTATTATGCAAAAATAATTACGGCAGGAGTCGTCGATCGAAAGAAAAGCGTCATTAACGACCCCGGGGTCAAAAGATTTTTCTTTTCGTGCCGGCGCGTTACACAGATTTCCCATTAGTTATCTATACTAATTTCGCATTTTCCTCGCTCGGTTAACACAGTAACACATTTGCGTACCTCATCATCGGATGTTCCACAAAACAAGCTATCGATCACGGCGCACAAACGCACGGACGACGTGCCGCTGCAAAATAATAACGTGCCGTTTTCTTGTGAAGACCACCATAAAATGTCTGTAGGAGATAATTGAAGTAATTGTCAGGAATTAATAGGTACCGACGGATAACTGTCCTCGGATATTTTCCGACGTAGCGATCAGATAAATCAACGGATATAACAGAAAATATTTCACCTGCTATATGATTTAATGATAATACGGTATTGCGTGGAACCAGTTGAATACGAGCAAATATTTTTCTTATTCGATAAGACGATAACACCTTTAATCCGCTATGCAAATGTAGAGGATTCATCAGTACATCAATTAACCTGTTGCAAATAGATTAGATCAGAATAGGTAAAATGATGATCGCGACTGTCCTTTGAATGTTTTATACCATTATTTATTTTGCAAATACTAAAAATTATCTTATTTTCTTCTTCGTCAAAATTTGAGCATCGAAAATTTATAAAATCCTAGAAACTCAAAAATTTGTCCAAAACTTGATACCCTATTAATATTGGTATTTTTATATTGCATGTGAACAATTAAAACGAAAGATACACGCTTAGTTCACAAAATCTTTCTTAGATTAAAGATTATTAGAAAAACTTTTCTACTTTGCGGTTAACGTTTGGCGGCGCGTGTGCGGCTTCTTGTAGTAGGGCCGGTCGGATTACGTTGGTGGTACCTGTGGGGATTGAAATCTGTGGTGCGGGTGAAGAGATATGCATTTTGCATAAAATGGATTTCCAAGTGGGGAGGGTAGTCGTTGGGCGTCGTCGCGTTTATTGAGATTAACCCACTGTTTTTTTTGTAATTTTTAATCCTGATGATTTATAGAAATTATTTCCAAGTTGTAGTAATTCGTTTGACCTTTAATAACTAGAAATCTTCAACCACGATGAATAATCTAGCTGTATCGATAACAATCACGTGCCTCCGATGTTAATCACCCGCAGATCTGCATTCTAATTGTTTTCGATCTTTGTGTTTCGGATTTTTCCGGCGAAGGAACGGAACGTGCCGTGCCGTTCCCGTGGCTTTTCTTTTTCCTCCGTAAGCCGACTAATTCGCCCACGATCTCCATGATGGTCACGTGGCCGCCCCGTACAAGGGACGTGGGTTTCTCGCGATCGTTTTCTTTTTATCGGAGCCACCTCGTGTAAATATCCAGCGGACATAATGTATCGGTCATAAGGGAATGTAAACCGAGATTGCATTATAATGAAATCGCTATATCTTGAATGGGATTTTATTGGTCGTATTGTTGAGAGTGGATTCTTGTCCGCGGCGGAGTTATTGGGAGGTGATTCGTGGGCATCGATAAGTGCTTGGTTTATTTTGTACTAATTCTATTGAGTGCGCTGTTATAGATTGTGCAGGTTGTGTGCAGATAGCTTTAGCGAGTACTGGTGCATGTTTTATCGTTGGTTTTATGTGCGCGCATAAAGGACCACATGTTGAACGCATTTTGCGTCCGTGTGAAGAAAGTGTGCCGCGTGTGGGTATTTGAAATTATCACTTCCAACTTGAGCATCAGAACGGTTCCTAGGAGATCATCATCATCGTTCAACGCCAGGCAATTAAAAGCGAACGACGGAGCCAAACTTCCTGATGAAAAACCCGGCGCAGCCATAAAATATATAAAATTTCATTTGACGAAACTCCGCGTGCATGAGTATTTTACTTTCAAATGTTTGTTTCGTTTAAAAGTAAAATTTTCACGCTTCCACACTCTGCATATTAACATAACATTACTTTTCATTATGCCGCCGCAGCTCGGAGAATTCATTAAAACTCGCACTTGACTCTCTCCGTTTGTGTTTATCGCCCGGGATTTTTTTAAGTGAAAATGTTTATACATAAAAAAAAAGTAAAACTGGCGAGGGCGTTATTAAAATTTAAAACGTCAACCAGAGAGACAGCACAGACGAAGGGGGTTAGATATTCACACGGTACGACTATAGTATATTAATGCGATACTGAATAATTATAATCCAGTAGAAATAAGTAAGCCTCTAATTAACATGTTCCTTATTAAGGACGAAAAGTAGGTACATATTAGTACCAAATACTTATTTTTTATGTTCAAATCTTTAAATGCCTGCATAATTCAATTAAACTTAATTACCAACCATGTTCATCGCGCAGGTACGTATTTATCTGGCGCGGTACTACGACCTCTTCTTCCACAATAACAAGTACGTAGTACGTACCCGGTGTCTTTGTTTACGCCACCTAATGCGTTTTTGTGTGCAGCGCATTCCATTCCTATTTAAATGAGGAGGTTTTCCGAGAAATTCCGATCGCGAGAGGAGAGCACCATACGTAATCTGGGCTTAAGTAGGCTGAATGAGTACTTCGCTTACTACTCGCCGTATGATTGCGAACAGGCACGCAATGGACCATTTAAATATGGAATATTGACATATAATTGTAATTACAGATTATGCGGAATGTATCACTTGAAAATACCGATAGGTAATGAAGATTTCTGCCCGCGGCGTTCGACCGGTGGCAGCTGCATTTCAAGGAAGCGTTTTGTTTTACAGATGTTGCTTCAGTAGGATTTTTATTATTATCAATATCATTATGTACACGTGTAATTACATGGTACGAATTAATATCGTCTTGATATCCATCATGTGGAGTATTTACTACCGGTAATGTAATTGTTCGCTGCGCCATTCACATGGGAAAGACAATGAATAATCAATTATTCATACCGAAACCACAGGCTTCTAACTATTCTTAGTTATTTGAGCTTTACTACCGGTAACGTATTCATCAATAATTCATACCAAAAACACAAATTCCTAACGATTGTTGGTTTTTGAAGCTAAGAATGAAATATTCTTCATTACTTAGAAATACCATAACGTATCATTTTAACAATAGTACCTATATTAAAGTTTTCAGAGAGATCCATTTTACATCTTTTTGATGATATTAGCTGAGATTAGGACGTTTATCTTCATATTACACCATTAAGTGTTTATTGTAATCAATCGTAGCAATTATTTGAGGCCACACTTTTCTCCACCCTTTTAACACCCATATTAATACAAAGATAGTGAAATCTTATTAATCTTCTATCCAATTCAAATAAAACGATTAATTTTTTTGGCATCACACTTTTTACACCAACAAAATTAAACCATTTATAGTCTGTTCGTTGGATCTTCCGTCGTACGTCACAAACTATCGCTTCGAGAAACGACGCAAAAACATTCAGTTTGATAAAGTAAACCAAATGCGTTAGAAAAAGAACGCAGTGTAAAAACTCGTCGTTTTTTTTAACGATAGTTTGTGACGTACGGCGGAAAATCCAACGAACAGACTATATTTGAATTACTCGAGATGTATCATGAAGTCAAAGCCTCATCAATCATTCCATATAATAACAGTCTCTTCTTTGGCTGTAGCCATTGAATGTATAAATTTTAGCTTCCTGAATTTATTATTCTTATTTCACATTATTCTCTACCAAGATTACCTCCTAATAGAAATATTGTAGCGTTGTGATGAGTAAACTTCTTAATGCCCATAGTACAACATTGTGACGAGCTTTTTTGTTAAGACCAATTTCTCATCTGACTTTCTTGTTGCTTCCAAGAATGGATAATAATTACGGCGTGATTGGTATATTCGAATTTTTGCAATTTAGATCAATCCGTCTTTCTTGATCCTCGATGAGGATCATTGTTGCTTTTGTAATGAATATAGTCCACTACAATGGGGCAATGTTTTTGTGATAGATGTGTACCTTGCTATTTTTCCTCATTCCTTATATATCCATCGTAACGTCTTAATACGTGCCTTGTAATAATATGATGGCTATATTTAAATTCCTAGTGGGCGCTATTATAAACTTAAGAAGGTGCTCTACTAATTTCTGCACTACCGAGGTGTTATATGTGTAAGATTATTTAACTGGAATAAGAAATAGTTTGGAGATAAACATTTTGCTTAATTAAATTCATCATATATATTACGAAAGGAATAACCTAATAGAAGCCTTAAGTTCTATTAGAGCTTTTCAAAATATTAGAAATAGTTCATAAAACTACTTTAAAGCCTTAAGGTCAAGTTGAATTAAATTAAGCTATGTTATCTTTTAGGAGTAATAAATAATATCAACAATTTTATTTCTGATACTTTAGAAAATATTGAATGTTTAAATTTGGCACAAAAATATTATCAATTGATTTTTGATATTAATACTAAGCCTATTTTTGATTATATTTTAAGAAGCGTATGTCAATTGTTTTCAACAGCTATTAAAATTTTTAAAAAAATACTGATAAGGTACAACAATGAAGTCAATTTTTTGAAACCTTACAACTTATCAGTGTGTTTACTACGTGATGCCATGGAGTTTTAACAAGTGACAGCCTCATCGATCCGCTATTAAAATTAAGTCTTGTATCTTGTAAACTATCCCCAATTCTTTAGATTTAAGTCTCTGCTCATTAGTGATGTGTTTTGTGTATCATTTCCTCGCTCCCTTAGGCACCTCGGTGCAATTCCGGCTACATCTTGGGTTTGACTCCAGCCATACTCCCAGATACCTCATAGTTGTCAATTCCAATTTCTATCACTCCTGTCATTACAGTATTATCTGGCTGTTATCCAGCCCTCTTCGTTGAGAGCCATGCCGCCTTCATCTTGCAACCTTCAACGCTCACCCCGACCCCTTCCAGCTACCATTCTATTGTTCCAGATGCTTCTCGTGATATCTTTTGTATAATTTCCCAATTGTTCTGCTCTTGACTATAAGCACCAGGTCTTCGGTGTAAGCGATGGTGGTGGTACCGATCTGTAGCGGCAGCTCCAGTACTACCAGACTACGTCATAAATCTTGTTTAACAGTGTAGCACCTAGGACCATTCAGTGTTCTCTGCGTATTTCTTCTATCTACGATATAATCTGTTGATTGGTCCTGCAGGTACGCGGTTACCATCCTGAAGATTGTGCAAAGATTGTCAGCTGTATACAATGCGTTCTTCATATTCATCACCGCCATCACTGCGTCGATGGTTGATCATCTCTGGAAAAATCCAAACTACCGTTTCTTCTATGTACTTAATGCTTCATAAGGCCATCACGAAACAACTTCGCCAGTCTAGGAGGCTCCTCCGGTTTTCTCGTTGCCTTTGGTATTAGGACGAGCGATCTTCCATCACCTAGAAAATACGCCCTCTTCCAGACGTTTATTCAGTACTTCCTTGAAAAACTCTCGATTGGCCTCCATTGCTACCTCTGTAGCTACGTTGTGTGTTAGATCCGCTCCAGTAGCTTTCTTGTTTGGTAGAAGGGTAACTACACTTCACTCAAACATCACTCCATAAGTCTCCGGTCTAAGAAAAACAAATTAATTCTTAGAAATTCCACTTTATTCATCAACATACTCTCTTCATTCCAATGATCCTCCATCTTTTCGATACCCTTTATGTGAAATGATTTGTCTTTGTCTCTCAAAATGAGCCTCAGTTTCGGCAATCACTTCATTTAAGCCAAATTTTTTCCCATGGCCAAATATAAAGAATACGGTGGGTAAGAAAGCAATTCAAACGTAATTCATCAAATTTAACCATTGTTTTCATTGACGTATGATACGGGACTTGACCTAGTGATACAGCACTTTTTTTACATCAACCTAGCGTATTCGTAGCCTGCGTTAAAACATAGTTTATAATTCTAACGCACTAAATAAATCCATAGAGTAATGAACTAAAAAATACATGCCGCCTCTTGCGACCTCGAATTGCTAAGTCCTTTCCTCAGACGTAGATTAAGAGGTACCAAAGAAGGAAACCAGTATTATTTTCAGAGGATAATAAGTAATATTTTGAACTTCATCCGTCTCCTCAAAATAGATTATATTATTATTTTATTCTCGCCTTGATGTTAATTACTGTGTGGATTTTCTTTTGTGCTTCATTCCAGAAATTTTGTGGGGTTATTTTCGCTAGTTTTAGGTGTAATTCGTAAGCTGCTAGGTTTAAGTTTTCTCGTTTTGCATTAAGTTGTCCAATTTCAAATCTAAACCAGCTTGGTTTCCACTTGAACATTAATTTTGAGATGTCTTTTTTGTGTTTGCACGTCATGATTTGTATAAACTTAGGAACTATTTTTTTCGGATAAACGGGTTTTCAAAAAGTATATGTCAGCACTAATAAGGTGTAACTTGGTTTTCAGTTTAAGAAATTAAAATACTTTGTAATTTTCTTCCTTCACATTTATAAATGAAATTACAAAGTGTTTTAATTCAAATTACAAAGTGTTTTAATCCAATAGTGATAACTTCACACAACTCAAAGCAAACCGTGAAATACCCAATGAGTATAGGTTTCTGATTACTAAACTTTGAGGGAAAAATATTGGAGACACTAATCAAGGACAAGCTTTAACGATGGCACAGCAGCGTAGGCGTAATATCCAAAAGGCAGTTCGGATTTTTATGGGACCGTTCGGCGGTGGATGCCATCAGGGAAGTCCGAAGGCTGGACGACGAGACCAATTCAGGACCACTCCGAGGACGTCGATACTGTCTTGTCATAGCCCTTGATGTAAAAATCGCATTCAATACATTATCCTGGACTACGATTTTGGAGGTCCTTGTCAGATGGAGCGCCCTGGACTACCTTTTCCAAATAATTGCTAGCTGTATTATCACTCGTATGCTAATCGTTGGACGCATGTAAAACTAGAGAGGTGGTTGTTACTGGAGAGGTCCCTCAAGACTCCATCTTTCAAACCTGGTATACGACGGGCTGCTGACGCTCGAGCTGTCGGTAGGCATTTATTAGTAATACGGCATAGAAACATGAAATCAGTGTGAAACATCGCCTCAACACGCACAGTAAATACGTGGATGGCGGAAAACGGCCTTCCGATTGCCTCGGTAAAGAAAGCCGCTGCCTAGTTAGGCAAAGGCATACGGGTTGTGTTGTAGGGGAAATCACGGTACATATAACAAAAACCATAACATATTTAGGAATTACCCTGGAGGTCTCTTGTGATTTTAATAACTATTCTAAGGACCATAAAAGTTTGGCTCGTTAGTATGCGAACCCTATATCGCCGCATTCATCCTTTGGACTTCTTTCATACCGTCTAAGATTAATACTTCCTTTGACAGCGAGACACTGTTGCCAAAGTTTGGACTGGTCCAGAGAACGGCAGCATTGGGAGGCAGATTTTGTCTAGGCTGGCGTAATGTCCGTATATGAATTGACCACATTAATATCTATTTGCACATATATATAGAAATATGTGGATCTCTAATTATACACAAAGTGTAATAATTAATATGAAGTATTAATTGTCGCGACAATATCTTGGTTTTTTGTATTTCTCTTCAGGGGTGCTTGGTGCTTTGTGGGGGTGGGACTTCTTCTTTTTCCTAGTTGAAGAATGAGTACCACACTTCTCATTGGTCCTTTCTTGCTTATCCTGTTGCCGTTAATGTTTCCACGATGCTTGTCCGGAGGTCAATGAAAAAGACTGTACTTTTATGGTTATTTTGTTGACGTAAATAGTGCCCGTGCCTAACATGACCTAATTGCTGGCCTCAAGGGAGGCTTTGAAGACAGGGCCTAACATACACTAGTTAACACTGGGGGCTTATCGCGGCTCAACGAAAGCTACTAATGGGTGCGGCACAGACGAAGTTGCTCTATGCCACCCCAGAGTGGAACACTTGCTTAACTTCACGGCGAAACGCTGATAGGTTGAGAAGAGCAAACGACACCTTGATGTGTGATGGGACTCTTAGAAGGAAGCCGAAAGGGGGGGGGGGGGTGACACAGAAATAGTCTGCGCGATGATTGAGAGCGAAATGAAGTGGGTGACAGACGGAACGAATTAGACAAGTAGACCGAAGGGATCCTGGATGAAATGAAGTATTGCTACTAGTTCCACCAGTAACCCGTTTCATGGGTAGGACTTTTGGCCGTTTGCGTCTAATGCTCCTTCCTTCTAAAGAGTAAAAGGGTTGTATGGTCTGGACATTTAAAATTATTTTAGATCTTATCAGTGTACATAATAGATTAAACCATTTGTTATAATACAAAGTCTTGTTGGTTCAAAGAAAAACACATTTTGTTAATTTAGACTTTAGACGTTTACTCTCTAGAAGAAGTCTTGTGTGTGATTTCGACCAATAAATGTCTAAACTTACAAACTTTCCTTTGAATTATCGATACGTTATAGTATAACACTCTTATCACCGCAATAGGATTATCTTGTTTTATTATCTTCTTAACTTACCTGTCGATTACACCCATGAAATCATGTAACGATAAGAAAATTCTTACTCCTCCATTATTAAAAAAGTCTATAAATCAAATAATTACAACTAAATATGATACGTAACATTTTATAGTTAATAATAACATGTATACATCATTTCTGACAGTCGAATTCGATTTGTAAATAATCCGCTCGATCATTCGGCGGCCGGATAATTCTTCGGAAATTATCATATCGTAAAATTCATCCAGCCCATTAGGCGAGTAACAGTAATATAATTGATTCGGCTAATTAAAGCTGGCCCATAAATGGATTTTATTATGAAATTTTAATTATAAAACCATTAGCGATAATAAACAGAGGTTAATATTGATTCACGCCACGCTTTTTCCTTGTTTCATTTACTCGCTGATTTGTATTAATATTACAATTTTTAGAAGTATCTATTACATTCTGAAAACTCAGATTTTATTATTTTTATGTCAATAATTTAAAAATAAAAGATAGTGATTTCAAGAAAATCAAGAAAGACAATAATGGCTTAGTCACTGCCTACCCAGAAATTTATAATAAAAATAGAATATAACAGGATAACATTGTTTGTATAACTTCAAGTTATACAAACAAAGTTATGGTGTTTTATTCAATTTACAAAAATGTATAACGAAGTAGAAGCCTCTAACATATATAACATTAAAATCATTATTATTATTGTTATTATTAATGGAATATCCACTATATAGAATAATATAAATGTTTAATATAATAACCACTGAAGTTCAAAGGTTTAATACTGGAGGCGTTTACTTTGTGGTACATCTTGCATATACTGGAGAAAGGAAACAGTATTACTTTTTTTAAGAAGTGGTAAAACAAAGTGTTCCTGTTTTTTTTTTTTCTCCACTGAAGTTCAATCTATATCTCTATTTTCATAAACAAATCAATTGAAATATTTATTAAATACATTATAAAATAAATACAATCTTTTTTTTTGAGTTTTATATTCTTTAAACATTTGTACTTATTTAGTATGTATGTATGAATCATTAATTGTATTTGCAATTTTAAACTGAATTAGATCTACCATGTAATATTTTCTAAGATATTTACCTCTGTTATTGTATATAATCAATGCAAATTTATAAGCACATTTTATGTATGTATATTTTAGAAATTACCGATGTTCCTTTTTGTTCTGTTGGCCGCAAGCTGTGAACCTGGTCTGCCGGGAGATTTCCCATCCGGGCACACCGCGTTCACGTTTGGACGGCTCCGTCAGCACATCGCATAAATCGGGGCAAACATGCGGAAATATTTAATATACAATTTGTTGATTATTTCCTACGCTAATTAATCTATTTAACGCCGTTCGTTACGTGCGTACTCTGGTTGATCGGTGGACGCGCGGTTTCAACAAGTCGGAGCCGATGCGCCCGCCCGCCGGTTACCGATGCACGTAATTGGCCGCGCGCCGATCAATTCCTTTTCGGTGCCTGTTTTGTCCGCGTTTCGGACGGACGGACGGACGGGAAGCCTGTGTGGGAAAGCGGCGAACGGCCGCTTAATTATTCTGCATCGCTGCCAGAATATATGTAACATTAAATAAATCAAGCGCGGTAATGCAGAATGCAGATGTATAAATATGCATGCTCAACCGGTATCAGCAGTGCGTACGTTAAGTTCTCACGTTTAGTTTCGATAATGAGTTGTCCGTTCCGGATGGTCGGTTCGTTAATGCGTTTATGCTTCCAATTGCTAATATGTCTTTTTGCGTGGCCGGTGGGAGGTGGTGATGTGGGAGTGTGAAATTTTTCGGTAGACAACTTGTTCAGCACTAGAGAGACTGTTTGTACATTAAGATTTCAATCGCTTAGGCGAGATAATGGTTCTAATTGCTTTATAATGCTTCTCCAGCTATTCCCACATCACGCGTTATTCTTGGAAAAGTAATCAAGTAAAAAAAAATTAAATAATGTCTTATCAAAATTTTATTGGGAAGCTTCAAAAATATATCTTTAAAGGCAAATATTCATAATAAAAAGTTGAGAAACTAGTTATGAATTCAAGTTATCATATATAGTTTATCAATTTATATGGGAACAAGAACTGAGCCTTGTGGAACATATTATGGATTTCAATGTTTAAGTTAAGTCGATGTCCAAAAATTTGAAAGTGAGTGCTCTAAATGACTTGAATATGAAATTTTTACATTGATAAAGAATAGAGTAGCAACACTTATTTATTTTAATTAAAATTTTGAATTCTCAGCTTATTTTGTCTATAGAAATTTGTTATTGAGTTACGTGAAGATTTATACACTTGGAAAACAAACACTAACACTTTCTTCACAATTTAATTTAATTTTCGCTAAATTGTGAAGTAAGTGTTAGTATTTGTTTTCCAAGTGTATATTTTGTCTATGCTTACACTTTAGGGGGTGTGGACTATGACCACTCATAGATTTAACAAGAAATGAAAATAATTTTCATTAATAAAAAATAGGGTCTCATAACATACTGAAATCATCAACATAATAATATCAATTTATATGATGGTTTTGCAATAATTTAAGAAAACTAACTAAAGCTGAATATCTTTTAAGTTGCAAATTATCTGTGAGATTAATACATATTGGGCAAAGACTATTCAACAAGAGAATATATTCAACAATTAATTAGTAGGCGGTATCTAATTAAAATATTTTAAAATGGCTATTTCCCAGAGCAATTAATTTAAGAAATTAATTCCTTTTTTATATTAATATCATGCTATCTATAATAAACTTATCATTTATAAATTACTCGCGAATGATTATTTTACCAGGTATTCGTAACAGCTTCATAAAAAATAGTTACAATTAATTAAATATACTAAGTTATTTTAAATTAATTAATATTTTTTACATCGGCGAGATTGGTATCAGAAAGCGACGATCGAAAATGACTTATTTTTAATGGTAAATTGCCCGGCATTCTTGCATATTTACCCGTCCAGGAAACGATATAACCGCGTAGCAGGTTGAGCCATAAAGGCAGACCGCCTCAAAGATTAAAGTCGAAAATAAGAGGAAAATTAATAAACGCGCTCGATTCATTTCTCACTCGCGCGTTTATGCGGCAAAACAAAAAAAACTGCGAAATGAGCGATGACATTCGTTAAGTTGGGCTCGTTATGAATTTTAGATTTCATTTTCTAGAATGCGCGTATTGCAGTGGTCGTTAACTGTTCCGACGGGGGCGGCGGCCATTAGCATGCACTGAATTTTGAACGGTTTTTCGGTTATTCATTTAATAAGCGAGCGGAACGGAGCGGTTATAAAATAAAATATTTTCATGTCGAATAATAAAAATGCTTTATATTTTATTTAAGAGTAGGGTAATATTGAAAATTATTAGACGATAAGGTTTAAAATTAATTTTAATATACAGTAGAAATAAAAGGCAATAAAAACGGGGAAACACCTCATCAAGGACAACGAGGAGATTTTGGATTTCCCGATCTTAAAATTCCTTAAACTTGCCAGTTTCATTTGCAACTCACTCTTAATAATGCCCTAAAAAAGCGAAATTAGTCGAGTAAATTTACACTATTACGATTTAATATCACAATTTACAGTATTACAATTGCAATATAATTACTAAGATTAATATATACAGTATAATTACTAAAATTAAATTGAATTTACACTATTAGTAAGTAAATGAACACTTGTTCATTTTGTAAAAAAAAATTCTCGATCCTCACCACTATTCCTAAATGGCCTAGTTGGTAGAGCGTTAGAAATAAAACGTTTCTATTCCTGTATCAAATTTAATATATTATCAAGAAGTGATTGCGAATTTGCCGTTTCATGTGTCAATTTAATCCATTACATCGTAACAACAACACGCAACAATGGACGATTCGGCTTGATTTATATTTCCACTTAAATGTGTTTACATTATTTTAGCATTAGGCACACGTGTAGTTGAGTTGACATCTAGTATTATACGCGTTTTTTTGCATTAGAACAAGCTTGTAAACGTAGTAGAGCGTAAGCAAATACTGTCGCAACGAGAACCAGTTCCTGGTAAAAGGGACTGTTAAGGGTAGCCACACGCACAGGAAGTTGCATATTGTATGCTTATGTAAATTCTAACGTTACTTTTTTTAAATTAGTTATTAAACATTACATATTTCTTTTAGTACTATATGATATTCTTTATTCTTCGTTCTTCTTGCTTATAATACATTTTCAAAATAATCCATAAAACACGTACGCAAATTTAGACAGCAAGAATCACAGGCAGAGTTCACTGATTTCCAGTGTTTTTCCACTCAGACCCACATCCATCCACTGAGCAGTAAGACATGCTGACAGCTTCTGACTTCTTCTTTGGAATATGTTGAAGCAGATATGCTACTTTTCTCCCTTTTTGGGAGATACATTTGACATAGCATTAGGAAAAGATGTTTTTCCACTCATACAAAAATTTTTGATGAAAGTGCATTACAAATACTTTTCGTCCATCCTAGATATGGCTTGTTTTGACCAATAAGTGAAGAAAAAACATAAATACTTATTAAAGAATATTTGATAGTCAGGAGATGTATATTTATAGAACAGTGTTTAAAGTCTTGAACCAAAGTCCCAACTGTTTAATATTTAAAAATACCACAATCTAACAAAGAAAACTCGAGCCCTGAAGAAACAATAAATCAAACGAAACGTTGGCCCAAGAGTTTAAGCACTGTTGTATTAATTTACTTCTCCTTCCTATGCCTGACTATCATTTTTTTTTATTCCAAGGAAGTAATATAAATACAAATAATTTTTACTTGCTTATATACAGGGTGATAATACTTTTTGGATAGATTGGAAAAAACATTCAGAACAAATTTTGTAGTAAATAGCTTAAGGATTGTATGAATGTGTTACTTTCAAAAATCGATGGAGTAGTTATCAAAAGATTCTGTTTTGAAATTTTTGATCGGTCGCCATTTTGTTATTTGAAACAATAAAAAATAATTGTAAATACAAATGTTTTAGAGAGCCGACAGCTACTTTTGAAACTTTTTGGTTTTTTAAAATAGTCCTTCAAATAAGGGAATTACAGTGATTTTTATAAAAACAAAAGAACTTCAATAACTCCGAACCGGACCACTAAATCACAAATTGAAACTAAGACATGTTGTTTGTTTTAATGAGTTCTAACTGCCATTTTTGGGTGTAACAACTCAGAAGAAAATTGGAAAAATTGAAAGAAGAACAACTCACAAGAAAAGTTAAAAGCATAAACGTGAATCAGGTATTAGTTCATAACAAATCGGATGTTACCTTCACTAATGAAGAAATTAAACTTCTGGAAAAGGGTTTCAAACATTCGATACCCACAACATCCACACAAAAAGAAACCATCATCAACGATACAGATATAGCGGCTACATATCTAAGTACTGAAGAAGCAACAACTTTCCGGATAGCAACTAAATAATCATTAGAGAAGACATTGAAAAAACCGAAAAGGATCCAGAAGAACAACAAGGATTATAAAACAATAAATAGAAAAAACACGAAAATATATTCGTAAAATCTACAACAAATGAGTCTTATTAAGACTACAAGAACAAATCACTTTTGAAACAACTACTTCTCTAGCTAATACTTCGACAGACATTGAATAATACAAAAGTAATTTGCGTGTTACAAAATAGCAAGGCTATCAAAGCAACACTAGTTTGAACGTATTTCTTTCTGTAAAATGAACTAAAAATGATTGAGTTGTTTCAAAAGTGATTTGTTCTTGTAGTCTTAATAAGACTCATTTGTTGTAGATTTTACGAATATATTTTCGTGTTTTTTCTATTTATTAGTGAATTATCTACAACGTAAAGGACTTATATATTTTATTATAAAACAATGATATCACTAAAACGAAAAAACGTATTATATCTAAAATCCGACAAAGGTAATGGCGTCGTTATCGTGAATAAAAAAGACTAGAGTGATAGCACAAAACAAATGTTAGAGACAGGACCTTATCAAGAACAAAAGAAAAATCATTTATATAGGTAAAATTAATTCCATTTTAAAACCAACATGTCTAATTGATAAAAAAAACTCATATACAAATTAAAACTTAAAAACCCGTCATTTCCGAAACTATATTGTCTCCCTAAAATACAAATAAATGTGAAGGAAGTAAATTACAAAGTATTTTAATCCATTGGGTAGCATTAATCTGACCATCTTGTATCGTGTCGCACACGAACCTTCGCGCAAGCAAGAGTTAGACATTTCTAGTAATCGGATTAGGATGTTCTCTTCGAGCACCTTGTACAAAACTGACGGGGTGCCTCATAAACCCGTGGTGATTAGGAAGCCACCTCCTAATGGCCTCTTTCAGTTCTTCTGCGCACGATTTTGTAAAGTAGTCACCAGATATCCGCCATGACTTCCCTGATCAGCTGAAGCCAAGCGTTCTCTTTGCTTCGCCTGATTGCCGTCTTGAGCTCCGCTCTAACTTCCTCGGCCTCACGAAGGAGCTGATTCAGGTCAGAGCCCTACCTGCTGCTGCCTTTTGTAACTAGATGGCGTGCAGCGTTAGCTCTGCCCCCTTTCAATCAAATCATAGCAATTGAAATATTTTGTTTGAAACTCGCTTAATTGAAGGAAAAGTCTATAAAAACCATTGTTCCAAAATTAAAATTTTTAAAATATTCTTATAGTAAATTATATTAATAGCTGCAATAAAAAAAATAAATTTTGTTTTCACAGTTTTCAAGAAAATCACTTTCAAATTTAAACAATTCAATAATTTCGTTTGTAAAATTATTTAACTGAAAAAATGTATTAAAACAATTGCTACAAAAATGTACAATTTAAAATATACTCATAATAAATATGCATATTAGTTAAAATCAAAATTATAAATACTTCAAATGAAATTGAAATAAATTAATGTTTTTTGTTTAAAAACTATTTAACCTAAGAAAACGTGTTTAAGAACATCTAAAACAGATTTAATTCTCTCAATTTTTTCTTTCAGAATGAATCATATTATTAAATGCAATAGAAAAAACAATATGTTTTTCACTAATTTCAAAATAATAGATTCTAACCAACTTCACACTTTTGGGGTCCTCTAAAACACTGGCGCGGAATCAATCGGTTTCCGGGAAATCGCGAATTGGCAGACAGTTTGCGAGAGACTTCATCAGCGAACTCATTCGGCCTAGCAGCTGGGAGGAATCTACCTTTTATGATACTGAAAAGACGTCCCCATCATGCCCTTTTGTGGCCGAAACCGCGGCACTGCTTGCATTGCTGAGGACTTGGCTGTCTCTCAGCGAATTGGCAGGGAATCCAGCTCATTCCCATAAATTTATCTTCAGCATCTGTGCCAGTGCATCCTTATGTCACCCGAGCAGTGAGACTCTTAGGGTTGCTGTGTACTGCTTTATCCAGAGAACCCTGATCACGAACAACATCCCTATGGCTGCCACAATGTCTTCGGGTGTAGCATTGTCCTATAGGAACTTCAGCTCGATGACCGCCCTACTGTTTCCGATCACAATTAGTTTGTCGGCTAGGCCGCGATGTCTTTGAAGGTTTTTGCATTATCGGCCAGGTTAGTCTTGTCCGCTAAATTGGTACAGGTCATGGTTAAAACGTCGCGTGTGACCAATATCTAGCCATCTCACTTGGATCACAGTGGCTTCTGCTTCATAAAGAAGTTTCCGCAATTACTTATTCGTATTTTTACTACCTGGGTCCACATCGCAGGAATTATTGAGTTGTAACTCTAACGTAGCGTGTATCCCCAAGAGTTTGCTTCATGTGGTAATAATATTCCTTGCTGCGTCTGCTCCGCAAATGTCGTCCAGAGAATCGTCACTACTAACCTCGGAGTAGATTAAAGTCGAGGTCGTTCTGATGCAGACGGCGTCGGGCCCGGTAACCAACGTAGTCAGTCGATCCCTCCATTCCAACGTTATCCCTTAACAAAGCCATAAGGTGTTGCTCCCGGGAGAGGTAGGTCACCAGGGAGAGTCTTCTGACCTTCAGACGTGGTAACTGGATGAATTCGGGGGCATGTAGAATAACTGGTTCTGGTCTGTGCTGAGTATAGTTTCTACACGTCCTAGTCGAGATGAAGTACTGTGGCGTGAGGTGGTTGCGCACCTGGGTTGTAGTATTATACAGTCGGGGAGATGCGCTGGGGTTAGCCGTGCCATGATACCCCACTCATAAGACCGTCACTAAGTTGAAAAGAGGGTGACCAGTTAGACGCCCTGGGAAGCAAAAGCGCACCAACAGAGTATCACTTGAGTCTTCAGGAGTTTGCGAAGGTAGAGTGTGCCGAATTTCAGGTCCGTAGAGATGCAAAATACCGCAAAAATGGCTATTATCTGAGCTAACCGATTAGGAGCGCCTTGAGGGTGCCCCAGGGCAAAAAAGATGCGATCCGATATGACCGCGGTCAATGAAGGGGACTAGTTCCAGAAGGTTGGGGGGTTGGGGGCCCGTCAACGGCTGAGTAGGAGTCTTCCCCAAGTTTCAACTTTATTGGCGAATTATCCGATTTAGAAGAGCTGCCGGGATCTAATGAATCCGTCGTTATCACCGGGGGCAAGAGGCGATAGTGTCAAATTTCGATCCAGTACGTCTACGAGGCGCTGAGATCACCACAAATTAGATATTTCTCTTGTTTTTGTTGCCTTCCAAAATTACCTCGACCTAAGAGATCTTTCGTAATTATCCCTGACCTACTTGAGTCCCTCAATATCTAGACTTATTACGAAGTCTACAATAGTTTGATGGTTGATGTGTATCAATTGATCGGGCTTTAAAAATACCGATGACAGGTAGTTCCCTCTTTGAAAGGACAGGGTAAAGCATTCACACAGTAGGTGCTCTGCTATTTCTTATGCCACGTTGCCCAGTTGGCATCTGTTTTCTGATCCATTTTAGTAAGGTGGTATTTCAGAGGGCAGTGTCCGGTTAGCAGGCTGGTTATGAGCCTTAGATTGCCCTTGCTTAATCTGAGAAACCGTACGGACCTTAGGTAGACACTTTTGGCAGTATTTTCCCAATTCTGAACCATCCTCTTAATGCGGACTTTTATTATTGCACCTTACGGTTCTGGTCTAAAAAATGAAGTTTTGGAGCCCTCTTTGACGAGGTTGTCAACAATTTCATTGCCTTTGATCCCAGCGTGACCTAGAACCCAGAGCAATTTAACTATGTTATTCCTGGCCAGCTATTTTAGGATAGTTTGCACTCCCAGAGAGATTTAGACATAGTTATTTCCCTCAATAAGGGTGGAAAATGGAATTTGGCTACCCGGAAATATTGGGCCAGCCGTGGCGAGCATCTTCAGCAGGAGCTAGTTGCAGAATGTTAAGCAGATTGGTCCGAAGATTGCGGAGAAACACGCTAACATATAGTAGTAACTTTAAAACAACGTGGTTTTCAAGGGGTGGTGGTCTGATCTCCGCCAAAATTCACACATATGTTCTCTTGGTCAGTGCGATTACAATACACACCAGTAAACACTATAAACACTGTAATCACTCCACCAAGCCATGCAACTAGGATATTTATAGTCCAATATGGATTTTGGTAACACGCCCAAAGAGTTTGTCCAAATCCGTACCAGGGTGCTAAAAATCACTATTTTCCCGATAACAGATCAAAATTTCTTATAATAAACAACATAAAAAATAAAATATGTTTTTATCGGTATACTTAACCAATATTTTAATTTGACCGCAATTTATCGTCAATAAGTGAATTTATGTGAATTTGGAATTAAACTCATGCTATTACCGAGAAGTTTTTCTATTACAAAATTTTAATAAGAAATTTAGGACCAACCATTAGAATTATTAACAAATTTCTTGACAAAAAAATATTTTACCTCAATAATAAAATAAAAACGTTCCATGTAAACATCTTAAAACTCGTATTTACTCTCCACATTAGCGTAACGAAAGTGCAGCCGACCAACAATTACGTTAATGCGTTCCTCGTGCCGCAGGAATCGGATCGTTCCCAAGAGGATATGTAAATATCAAGGAGGGAAAGTGAATTTTTGGTTAATGATAGGAAGACGCGTAATTGATAAAAAAAAAAGAGGTTATTGGCTTCCTGCGAACAAGTGGAATTTAAATGTATCCTCCTATAAAGGAGTCATCCAGAAATATATCGATAGGAACATTGGCTAATTAAGATAAGACAGAAACATACTTCATATCTGTAGGATTGTTGGCGAACGCTCGGTTTTATGCATTATTCATCGTATAGTTGTAAATTAAACCTGATGACCTATAACAATTTATTTTATAGATGAATGGGATTAATATGTTTTGAAGTTATGTAGTAAACAGAGCGGAATTTTAATCTTTATTGAGATTGCGGGATTCCGTTAAGATGTTTATAATGATTAAGGATTTTATAATTTTAAAACAATAATTTATAAAATAAACAATAGATTTCATGACTATGAATATTTTAAACGTGCATATTTACACGTTGAATGTTATTCTTATCGATTCTGGAAGATTCAGGAACTTACGTAGTGAGAGCGTGTGGATTATTTTTCGCTCTTATGTTTACATTTATTTATAAATTCATAATGCGATTAAATATTCTATAATAAAATCATTAAATGAGTAATTTTGTAGAATGAGAACGGCGCCTCCACCATTTTGTAAAATTTTCTTGTATATAAAATAAATCATGCAATTAACATAAATCAATTCAATGACATAATTATTGATGACATATTTCATTCACTTATTACATTAACAAAAACTTCACATTATCGCCGTGAATGAAAATACCGTGTGGACAGGTCGTAGCACGCCTGTATTAGGTATCTTCCAGTTTTTGCCTCCCGACAAATATCTTCATATCCTTCTGACTATATTTTAAATCAGATCTAAGAATCCTAGGTGCATCCATCCAGTTCCCGTAGATGGTGCGCTCTTAACTGTTAAGCCTAGCTCGTTGGAAAAATGCAGCAACATTAATAGATGTTGTAAACAGTGTCGGTGAGAATATCAATAAATCAAACCGACCCGAACATAAAAGGCATTAGCACAGATATCCTAGGAAATCGATAAGAATTGTGCGAAAGAGAGAAAAAAATAACGCGCGCCAGCGGATTTACATTCGAAACCACTTAAAATAATAACCATCATCTGAGAGAGCAGGCCATCTCAGATACACTTATAAAGGAGGAAAGTGAAGAGATCCATTCGGAGTAACGGCACCTCCTGCAAGAATTCCCCGGGAATAATGAGGACCCGGCGCTGATTTATCGCGAATGGATAGTTGATGGACGTTCGCTGCTCCTAAATAACCTATTATAATATTAACGTGACGTCAGGGCTCGTCCGGCCCCGTGATAAATATTTAAATTTCCTTTCGGATGCGCTTAATTCAACACGTGATGACGGTGTTCGTTTTCCATGGGCCGATGATGTTATGTGGCGCCGAGGTGAGAGTCAATCAAAAATGATAGGAGGAAAGCGGGATCCTGAAAGTTATTTGAATAACAGAATATGCATCGCTTAACAATGCCGCACGTTTACATGGAAATTCGCGGTGAAATGCGAGTACATTATTTTGTAAACAGTTTCTATGTCAAAATTGTTTGCATCAATTTTATTATGTGTATTATTAGCACAAATTGAATATATTTATAACTAAACTTTAGAAATCTATTGCATGTTCATAAATATCACCATTACATTAAACATTAATTAACAGGGGTACCTCAGGGTTCGCATTTTGGGGCCTTATTTATAAATATTAAAAACCTTGCCTTTTTTGTACACTGATGAATGCTCTAATTGATTAAATATAACTTCAAGATAATGTGAAGGAATTATTATGAGTTCGTGCGTGTTTAACATTATGCTTTTCTATTTTCAGGTGAGCGAATATTTCCAATATCGAGAATCAATCAGTCCCCCACGTATGGTAAGCGCATTAAATCTTTATTTCAATATCACGTGACCTTCGTTATAAGCCGAGTCATTTATAATCTATTTCTGGAGACGTAAAGCCGATTTGGAAAATGCAAATCGATGATAATTAAAAAGGAGGGATTCTAAAAATATCTTATAGAGACGCACATATTACAGTCGAATTTTTCTGAGAAAACAATCACTGCAGGTTTATTATAGACATTATTGTATTCAAATTGACAATATTTAGTATTAGGTTTAAATGGCCAAGAAATTATGAAATTCTCTTCTAAAAATTGTGCACCTTCCAATAGAAGGCAAACTAGTAGTTACGATTAATTAAAATAATGAAACATAACCAAGAGCTTAATTAATCCTTTTATTAAACTAGTAGTTCTTAAATATCTTCGATAGTTGTGTCGTCAAAATCTTCCCATATTAGAGATCTACCGAATTCGACTATTGCATAGATTTTGTTTGCTGCTGCGGGAATTGAACTATCACTTTGAATTGCCTCTAGCCTTAAGTTATTCAAACAATCATCGTTGATGGTTTTAGTTCTTTTAAGGATAAAGTTAATACAATCGAAAATTGTAAACCCTAAGTGCCTAAGTCATGTAGGTATGAAAAAGCTTTACAATTTTGAAGCTATAATTCCTAGATCTAACGATCACTAATAATCTAGAATTTATTTTTTTACAAGAGAGTAATCTTACAAATTTCTAGAATTTTCAAAAAAATTACTATTCATCTTTCCAAAATTTCTGCTACATCGTTCGTTGACACTGGTTTTAATAACAAATCAAGAAAATACCTTTTTTCCCTAAACCACATCATAAAATTCCATTACGCAACACGATATTTTACCATCAATAAAAACGCACAGAAATATTTAAAACAAATACCTGGCGAGCGACGATTCGTGTGTGTGAAAAAAGAGCCAAAGGGAAGACCGACAGCGATAGATATAAATTGGAATTTAATCGATTTTGTGTGTACGACCGCAATTGTTGCCTTTTTTATGCGCGATCTGTTCCACTGATCAATTTTCCTTAAGAACATAACCGTTTAACGTCCATACTTTACGGCGAAACGAACACCTAATAAAATCTAATGCGTACTAAAGAAATCCATCACGGCGAGATCTGGGCGGACAAGAACGATCGTTTTCATGCTCCAAATAGCAATTATACGAGTTACTTACTGCCGACTCCGGGCGAAGGGTTGGCGGGAGGACGGCCGAGTTCGGCTTGTTTATCGTGGACATTACTAAAAAAAAAAATATGTCTACACAATTTAGCAGTAATGTGATTGGCTATATTTTAGAATGAAGGGGGATCAACAAAATTGGTTATTGTGATATACAAGAAGTAATTCAATAGTTATTTCATTCTAAGAAAATAAATGAAACTATTATATAACTATTCAGTATTAAAACAATCATGAAATATTAATATAATTACTATCCAATCAAATTTCTTGAATTGGGTTCTCAGATATCAACCAAAACTGTTTGTACGTGTAATTTCTTTAAAATTCTTAATCTTCAAGATGCATGACAGTAATGGCTTCCACCATCAAGCAAGAAATATGGTTGATATTGTTGTGTATTTTAGAACGAACGAAGTCAAAAGATTTCTTCATCAAACTCCTCATTTAGGTAGTTATCCCCACCACTGATCTTTGCTTAACCCCTACCCACATAATTATTTTTGAAAGTAATTTGCTCGTGCCCGAGATATAATATATTCTTAGAAAAATCAATTTAAAGATAAAAGCACTAAACACTTTTATTTTTATACACTGTGTTGTTGTTGAGTACTTGCAAATGCCGGGGATATCAAAATTGAATACGGCTTAAACGCCGGCAGCGCACTTTATGTGTTGTTAATGGAAGTTTTAGAGTGAATTTCTTCGCGATTACAATTTAGAAGTTCAATTCGCTTTAATTCGATCCTAAAGCAGTTTTACGGCGGCACGTTTTAGGGGCGGCCATTATTTGTTGAACTGTAAATTTCCAGCGGCGCGCCGACACCATAATTCCGGAGACGCCTTCCATTAAGTCCGAGCCCTCTAGCCGGGGGATGTTTACACCGGCATTAATTGTTAAAATATTTTATGCGGCCGAGCAATTACGCCCACGCCCCACGGTGTTTCGGGCAATAAACGGGGCGAGATGTACATTAACGGCCTCTTCAAACGTTAAAATAAAGAAAGCAGGGTGTAGTTCGGTAATTCACCCTCACACGACTGGATTATAGCAACCGATAAGGTTATAACAGTGTTTATTATGAAGAATATACAAAAAGGTGGACCCTATTCAACCCACAAATCTATAAAATAGACGCTACGATTTTAATTAATAATTTTTTAAAAGATAGTAAATATAGTTAATCAGATAAATTGTTTATTATGCATAAAAATTATAAAACAAGGGCTGAAGGACCACCGGTCGATAGCCATGGAGCAGAAGAACAACTATATCAGAATTTTTTTTATTTTATCCATTACATGTATTAGATTTTATTTTTCTGTGAATAAAGATGTTTAGTAGTAGTTATAAAACAAATGCTACAGTATGTATTAAGAATTGGAGGGTAGGGTAGAAAATATCTAAAAAAATCCATTAAAAATTTTAGCATTTTTTTGTACAATTTAAAAACCTGAAATCAAATTTTAAAAATCTAGAAGGAAAAAGACTAATTCACTTTTTAAAACTGATTGAAAAAAATATTCTCATAATCTCATAGAAGAGAAAAGATTAAAACATTCTAGAAACCTAGAAGAAAAAAATTTCGTTCAGATTTCTAGCTACGGTACATCAATTGTTTTGATGAAATCTCAAATGTAAGTCAATCGTTGTAGAATTTTGAAATTTTAAAGATTATTCCTTCAGTAATTATTATTTAACAACTTTTCAAACCGCCTAATTCAATTTTATTACCTTCAATTTAAGTTTTGAGAGTCGCCATTTTGTTTCTAGCTACGATACATCAATCGTTTTAGTGAAATCTCAAAGAAATGTCAATCGTTAGTGAATTTTGAGTTTTTTAAGCTTATTCCTTCAGTAATTATTTTTTAACAATTTTTCAAACCACAAAGCAATTTTATTTCCTTCAAATTAGTTTTCAGAGTCGCTAATTTGTTTCTAGCTACGGTACATCAATTGTTTTGATGAAATCTCAAAGATATATTAATCGTTGTTGAGTTTTAAAATTTTAAAGATTATTTCTTCAGTGATTATTGTTTAACAACTTTTTAAACCGCCTAATTCAATTTTATTTCGTTCAATTTACGATTTGTTCCCATTTTGTTTCTAACTATGATACATCAATTGTTTTGGTGAAATCCCGAAGACATGTCAATCGTTGGTAAATTTTGAAATTTTTAATCTTATTCCTTAAGTAATTATTTTTTAACAATTTTTCAAACCACAATCCAATTTTAGTTCCTTCAAATTAGTTTTGAGAGTCGCCATTTTGTTTCTAGGTAAGACACACCAATTATTTTGATGAAATCTCAAAGACATATCAATCCTTGTTGAAATTTCTTTCAGTCGTTAATTTTTTACAATTTTTCAAACCACTGAATGCAATTTTATTTCCTACAATTCAAGTTTTGAGAGTCGCCATTTTTAGAAAAAAAAAAACTTCTAAAATAGATTTCTAGAATTTTCCAGAAATTAATTTTTTTCTTTCAGATATCTAGAATAACAAAAAACTGAGTCTTGTAGAATACTCCAACATTCTGATTTTTTTTTTAATAATGTTTCTTTTATTAATAAATTTTCAGCGCTTTCTTCATTTAAAATTCAAAAATTTATTTCATGATTCCAGAATTTTCTAACATTCTTTTTTAGATTTTTGGAATTTTCCAGTAATTTCTCATCCAGATTTGTATTATTTAGCATATTACCGTTTGCGAAATTTTTAGGAAGAGTCTCTTCCAAAATTCTAGAAATTTTTTTAGAGGTTCAGATTTCTAGAATCTTCCTAAAATTTGACATGCAGATTTAAAGAATTTTTGATGAATTTTTCTTACAAATTGTAAACTTTTGTCCAAATAATTCTTTTTACTCTTAAAAATTCTTCTCTTTCAATAGTATTTAGCTAAATTTCTTTTGTTAAACTTAAATAATATTGATATTAATATTTATTACAGTATTTTCTATATATATAATTTCTCATGTATAAGTTATTACAATTCTCTTATGTCTGAGGAGTGTAAAAACTTTTATTTTATTTTGAGGTTCCTAGAATTTGCTCTTTCAAAATTTTAACAATTATTCTTCTAGATTTCTAAAAAAAATCACCAAGAGTTCGTTAATTTACCTTTCGAATTTGTACTAGTTTTAAGTTTTTTTTTTTAATTGAACTTTTAAAATATTCCAACAATGAATTTTTAAAACTAGAAGAAAATAATATTCTCACAATCTGGAACAGAAAAGATTAATACATTCTAGAAATCTAGAAGAAAAAAATTTCATTAAGATTTCTGAATTTATTTCATTTCTAGCTACCGTACATCAATTGTTTTCATGAAATCTCAAAGGCATGTCAATCGTTGTTCAGTTTTGAAATTTTAAAGCTTATTCCTTCAGTGATTATTGTTTAACAAATTTTCAAACCGCCAAATTCAATTTTATTTCCATATTTTCAACATTTTTTCTTTGTTTTCTAAAATCTTCCAGCACTAACAGAATTTTTTGAATTTATTTTCTACATTTATAGAATGTCCAATGAATTTCTCTTTTATATTGCAAAATTCTTCTTCCAGGTTTACATAATTTTATATCGATTTGCCATTCAAATTGCGAAAATTTTGGCGTTCCCAAAATTTTCCTGCATGTGTTTAGATTCTTAGAATTTTCTAAAAATTTCCTTTGCAAATCATAAGATTTTTATAACTCACATTTTTGAGATTTTTTTTGTCAAATTAGAGAATGCAAAAATTTCTTCCTAAATAAATCTTTCGCAAATAAGGTTTACAAATTTAGCATCTTTCATTTAGATTTATACAATTTTTTCCAAATAGAGACTATTATTTTATTTTCAGGTTTCTAGAAACTGCGCTTTCAAAATTTTAGCAATTATTCTTCTAGATTTCTTTAAAAAATCACCAATAGTTCGCTAATTTCCCTTTTTTTAATTTATTTTAATATTTTTTTTATTTCTTTGGATTCTAAAATATTCCAACCTTTACAGAATTTTTCCAATTACTTTTTCACATTTATAGAATGTTCAAAGAATTTCTCTTTTATATTGCAAAAATCTTCTTCCTGGTTTACATTATTATATATCGAATCGCCATTCAAATTGCGAAAACTTTGGCGTTCCCAAAATTTTCCTGCATGAATTTATTTAGATTATTAGAATTTTCTAAAAATCTCTTTTACAAATTACGAGATTTTTATAACTATTTTTGAGAATTTTTTTCTGTCAAATTGGAGAATGAAAAACATTTCTTCTTCTATAAATCTTTCGCAAATAAGGTTTACAAATGTAACATTTTTTCATTTAGATTTCTGTAATTTTCTCCAAATGGAGATTTTCTTTTTAAAATTTCTAGAAACCGAAATTTAGAAAATTTTTATCGCTATTTTCTTATTTTGGAATTCTAGGAATTTGAAAAAAAAAGTATGTAAATATGATTTTTAAATAAATTTTATTCTGTTCTAAAAACGCTCCCAATTAGGAAATGTAGTATAAAATCCTAGAAATCTGAAATAAAGAGTGCGGAAAACAATGTAAAACTTTCGAAAAATTTAGAATAGAAAATATTGGGACATTTTTGAAATCTAGAAGAAAATTACGGTAAAAATTCTAGAAATCTACTAGAAGAGAAATAATTAGAAAATTCGAGAAGTTAGAAAGCAAAAATTATTTGAAGAGATATCATTCAATTTGGAAGAGGAAATTCAAGAAAGGTTTTGTTTTTATAATTTTAACAGAAAGATTAATGAGTTCTCAAAATTAAACCTTCATGAAAATTGTCATAATTTAGAGAAGAAAATGCTGGAAAATTATAGTAATCTAGAAAAGAAATTGACTAAAAATTCAAGAAATCTAAACGAAAATTTTGGACATTGTTATCTTGGATTCCGTTAACTACGCGAAAAGTTCTGGAAAGAGCTTTTTCACATTTTTAATGTTCAATGAATTTCTCTTTTATATTCCAAAAATCTTCTTCCAGGTTTACATAATTTTATATCGATTTGCCATTCAAATTGTGAAAATTTTCCTGTATGAGTTTTATTTAGATTTTTAGAATTTTCTAAAAATTTCGTTTACAACTTTCATTTTTGAGAATTTTTTTCTGTCAAATTAGAGAATGCAAAAAAAAGTTCTTCTTCTAGAAATCTTTCGCAAATAAGGTTTACAAATTTAACATTTTTCATTTAGATTTCTACAATTTTCTCCAAATAGAGATTTTTTCAAATTTCTACAAATCGAAATTTAAAAAAATTATCGATATTTTCACAATTTGGAATTCTAGAAATCTGAAAGAAAAATGGATATATGATTTGTAAATAAATTTTATTCCGTTCTAAAAACACTCGCAATTAGGAAAAGAAAATGCTACAAACTAATTGAAATTAAAACATTTTCATTAAATATGAAATAGAAATTTAAAAAATATAAAACCCTCGAAAAAAGATACCGTAGTTTGGAAATTTACTATAAAATCATAGAAATCAAAGCTAAAGGACCAATGGTTGATAGCCCGTTCACAAATTGCACACAAAATGTAAATACTATTATTATAAAAGAAAAAAATGTGAATAAAGATATTTATTATTATTTCTATTACCTAAAAATCTGGAATAAAAAGTGCTGAAAAAATCTAAAACCTTTTATTTTAGAATGGCAAACTATTGTAAAAATTTTTAAGCCTAGAAGAAAATTACTGTAAAAATTCTAGAAATCTGTAAGAGAAATTTAACATTAAGAAATTTCTAATCATTTCTCTTCCAGATTTCTAGAATTTTTACAGTAATTTTCTAATAGTTTGTAATTCTAATTTTTTCAAAGGCTATAGATGTTATTCAGCACTTTTTATTCCAGATTTCTAGGAAATAATAATAATAATAAATATCTTTATTCGCAACTTTTTAAAATTATATCTTTCAATTTGGAAGAGGAAATTCAAGAAACCAACATGTAATGATTTTACTGAAAAATCTTAAAATACTTGAAAAAATTACGTAATTTAGAAAAAAAAATGTGCTCAATAAATTTGGAAATCCGAAAAAAGATTTCACTGGAAACTTTCAGAAATTTTAACAGAAAGATTAATGTTTTCCCAAAATTTAAACTTCGAAAAAATTATCATAATTTAGAGAAGAAAATGCTGGAAAATTGTAGTAATCTAGAAGAGAAGTTAACTAAAAATTCAGAAAATCTGAAAGAAAAAATCTTGGACATTGTTATCTTACAGAAAATTTCACAATTAAAGAGTGAAAATGCTTTTGAAAATTCTAGAAACCTGGAAAAGAAATTGTTTGAAAATTTTAGAAAATTTTTAAAACCCTCGAAATTTAGAAAAGATAAATCTATGAAATTACGAAATTATAGCAAACTTAAGGAGAAATGATTGGTTTTAAAAGTCTCGAGGAACTTGGCAAAATCTTCGAAATAAATTCTTGCTATTTAAAATTAAAATGCACAAATCTCGACGAAAACATTATGTTTTTTGTTTCAATTTGAATGAATAATTGCTAAAAATTAAAGTCATTTCTGAAAATAAGTTTTTGAACAACACCCACTAATCAAAAAAAAAAAAACTCTCTCGAAGAAATTGAATTTTTCAGTCAGTTCTCTTAGAAAATCCTTTATTTTAAAATAATTGAATATGAAAAGAGCCTAAAGTGAAACCTTTTAGTAAATTTCAATTGGCAGAAAAAAAAAATAAAACAAATGTATCGACTTTAGTTTTCCTTAGGCGTCTTTAAAATACATCCGCAATAATAATAATAATAATAATTTTATTACTAAAACTAGAGTTTTACATACGCCAATTAATTGCTGAAGATTAATAATGATTTCAAGAAAAAATTCTAAATTATTAACGCCAGTTTTAAAATAATTCAAAGCCGAAGTGAAAAACTGTAGTAAATTTCCATTAGCAGAAAAAAGCTATAGTAAAAGAAATGCTATCGACTTTAAGCTTTCTTCAGACATACAAAAAACATTTATAATTTACCTCGAGCATATTTAAAATACATTCGAAATTATGATTTTTGAAAAAAAATCAAAATTTTTTTACGGTAATTTTAAGATAATTCGTAAATTCTGAATCAAGAAAACGTACAGTGAATAGAAACAATATCATAACAAATGCTATTGTCTTTTAGCTTTTCTTAGGCATATTAAAAAAAACATCCGGATTTATGATTTTGAAAAAAAATCAAATTTTTTTACGGTAATTTTAAGATAATTCTTAATAAATCAAGAAAACCTGCATTGAATAGAAACAAATATTAAAACAAATGATATCGACTTTTAGCATTCTTCAAGCGTATTAAAAAAATTCTTCAATTATAATTTTAAATAAAAATTCTACATTTGTAACTCCAATTTTACAATGGTCAAAAGTCAACAAGAGAAAAATTGAATCAAAATTCTAATGGATAGAAAAAAAAAAACAGAATAAATGCTATCGACTTTAGTATTTTCAGACGTAATAAAACACGATTTGATTTCCTTTCTTTACTAATTTATTTTTACACGTTAAATTAGTGAAGTAAGGAAATCAAATCGTGTTTTATTAGTGATTATTACTTCACATAACTCAAAACAAATAGTGAATATATTTTCAGACGTATTTAGGATTTATTCGTAACTATAATTTCAAAAAAAAAAATTAAAACGTCAATTTAAAAATATTACAAAATCAATAGAATCCAAAATGAAAACTGTTGTAAATTTTAAAGACGAGAAAAAATATCAAAATAAATGCTATCGACTTTAAATTTTTTGCGATTTTGCGTAGCATTCGAAATATGATTTTGAAAAAAAAATATATGAAATAATTCAAAATCAACAAAGTATGCAGTGAAAAACTGTACCAAGTTTCAACAACCAGAAAAAAATATTAAAACAAAAACTATCGACTTTAGTTTTTTCCAAAGGTATTAAAAAATATGATTTTGAAGGAAAATCCAAAATTTTTTACACCAATTTCAAAATAAATTAAAATTTTAAAAAAGCCATAGAACAGTTCAATGATCAGAAAAATTTTGATAATAAACTAAAGCTATTGATTTTGCTTTTTTGGACATATCTAAAATACATTCGAAAAAGATACAGATAAGATAAGATAATATAATACATTTATGATGAGTATAAGTGTTAGTATGTTAGAAAAAATCAAAAATCATCAAAGTTAAATAAAATAAGCCTTAAGTTAAAAAAAAAACTGGAGTAAATAAATTTCAGTAACTAAAAAAAAGAATATTAAAACAAAATCTATCGACTTTAGTTTTTTTTCAGGTGTATTTAAAAACATATAGAATTATTATTTTGAAGGAAAATCGAAGAAACTTTTTTAGATTTATTTAAAACACATCCAGAATTATGACATTCCAGCAAAGTTCATGTGAATTTCAAAATAATTCAAAGTCAAAAAGAGATTCAAGTGAAAAACTATCGTAAAGTTCAATGAGTAGAAAAAAATATTAGAACACATTGCATTAACTTAAATATTTTCAGACGTATTACAAATATACACGGAACATTAATTTCGAAGAAAAATTTAAAGTTCCTAATGTCAATTTATAAAAAGTTGAAATGTAGCACAGCCTGAATAGAAAAACTGTAGTACGACCAGGAAAAAAATAGTACAACAAATGCTATCGACTATAGTATAGCATTTGTTTTAATATTTTTTTCCTGGTCGTACTACAGTTTTTCTATTCAGGCTGTGCTACATTTCAACTTTTTATAAATTGACATTAGGAACTTTCTTTTTTCATAAGTATTTAAAATACATCAGGATTTATGATTTTCAAAAAAAAATGTAAATAAAGATATTTATTATTATTATTTCCAAAAAACATTTTTAAATTTATTTAAAACATCCGGAATTCTGAGAAAAATTCGTGTCAATTTCAAAATAATTTGAAGTCAAAAAGAGATTGTAAAACAAATGCCATCGACTTAAAAATTTTCCGACGTATAAAATATAACCAAAACAAAGTTTGTAATCAAAATAATTGAAAAAAAATTAGTCAGCCAGATAAGTCAGTCCCTACTGCTAATAGCTAATAACAATTTTTTTCACAATTGTTCAATAAGTAAACAATGTGCAAATGCAAAACGACACAATAATTATTTTCAACAGTAAATAAAAAATTGTGTCATCACATCTCTTACATTAGTTTTAAGCTTTTTATTTATATATTTTGCATTAAACTTATTTTGTACCTTTTCGACCTTTTAATCCAGAAATAACAGTTTTTTTTTCTTCAATTTCATACGATTTCCTTTGGAAAAAAAGATCTCCCAATAGCGAATATAATTGGCTGGTTAACGACACACAATTCGACTTCGTCGATGTTATCGGACAGCCTATTAGTATAAATATCTTGCGTTCTGATCTGGTATCATTAATTCAAGTAATGAGTCCTGTGTTACACCTCTCGATCGGCGTGTCCCTTTTATGTGTCAGCAACAAGATAAAAATCCTGTCGAAACCGTTAGCTGTCTTATATGCACGGCGTACACGCTCATAGCTCACACACACACACACGCATGCGCTCATAGACAAAAACAAGCACGCACACGCATTTACATAGCTACGGTTTCTGCGCTGGTATGGCTTAGCCTTCCCCGTCTTATTAGTCCCCCTGATGGACGGGCACGACCTTCCGAAACGACGTCTGTGCACGCGCATAATGTCCTCTCTCCATTCCTCGCCGTTCGCGGAATGTCCATTGCAATATCGCGTAACGGCACCGCCATTAATAAAATATTATTAAGATGTTGATGAAACTAACACCGGTGCAATTATTCGCTATAATAATTGTGATTCGATTCTGTCGTGGATGACGCTAGAGCCGCGGCACGTTTGCGCCGCGGGAGGTCAATAGCCATATTACGGAATGGCTACTTACAACTGGGCCTTATCTCGATCGGAATTGATCGATGATTAATTTTTATTGCGTCGAAAAAATCACGACTTCCTATTGTCGGTATCGCATTCCTACGCAGGAAGGCCTCGGGCCGTGAGCAAATATTGGGAATATCGGTGTTTTAAATCAATAGTTTTAGTGGTTTCACGAGAAATTTTAAAGGTGCATGAACTCTTACAGATGGGAAAAAAACTAAGGAATAATTAAATACTCAAACACGAAATGAATAGATGAAAAGTATTGTCTATTGAAATAAGTACGACAACGATTTGAATTCAGACATGAAAATCCACTTAAAAATGACTAATTTCTTACTTAACCCGTTGTGACCATTTTTTCTAATTATTTAGATCAATTAAAACAATTGTTTTTGTTTTTCTGTGTTTATTGTCTCTGATCTTTACATCTGATTTTTTAGCTTTAAATATACGTTTTAAAATCTTCTCTAACATATGAAGTCTGAGCACTTTTTGTAGTTCTATATCCTGCAAGCAGATCACTAACGAGTTATAGTTGAATTGAGCTGGATAGAAGTGTTTAATATCCATCACCAAGGTCTGTTGATTTTGGCCTTGCTTTTCTTTCAACTTCATCTGTACTTTTCTAATAAAGGTAACCGGTATTCATCAACTGGTGTATACAAATGGCTTTAAACAACGGCACATTTCAGAAATACTATCGACTCCTCTTCATTTCTCCTCGCTTGTAATAAATGCGTGGCTTGTATTATTGGCTGAAGAACTGCTTGTATAGTGCGAAAAATTATACCGGATCTGGAAGCCTTTTGACCAATGGTACAGCTCCTGCCTCAACAGAAAATTGTTCAAACTCGACGCACAGATGAAGTAGAAGAGCTGCTTTAAAACCTGCACTATTATATCAAGGTAGATGCCTTGTCTCCGCTATATTGCTTCATACAGTGCAACAACAAGGAGATGGTGAAGGTTAGTTCAGAACAGTTTCATATAATAATTGGGCGGGGATAAAACTAGGAAGTGAGGAATCATCCTGCACCTCAGTGTTTTGGATAGCAATAAAGCTATGTTTTCAAAATCATCGCAGCGTTTCTTCATCACCTTCTTCTCTAAATTTACATAGGCGGACAGTAGCGCCCTCACTTTCTTTGTGTGCCTGATACACATAAAGATGATGAATACTGGCCAATGGTCTAAATATTGCAATAAAATGTCACACTGAAGCTAAATATACCAGAAATAGTCAAAATATTGCCCTTGTGGCTACAATCGCATGATATATATCATCTCCAGCTAACAAGAATATTGGGTCGAGTGGAAGGACACATCAAACAGTGAACTCCGCCTTCAAGATCTATGAACCAAATTTAGAAGTGATTTAATTTGTATGTATGTATGCTTCTGTTTATTTTTTAATAGATCTTGTAAAGTTAATAAACAAATAAATAATAAATATTCCTTATCGTTCTTCTTCGCCAATGATAATGCCCTCGAATGTTTCTGCAGCTGCCCATTGCTCTCGATGACCTTTTCCATATCATCGAAATCAATTGCTTCATCAGTTGGCGTTGCTCAGGTTCAGATTCTCGTTGGTCAATCGAGTGATCTCCATCTAAATGACCTCAGTTTGCAATGATGATAAGATGTGCGTTATGCAGCACCAAAAAAGAAATTCGCACTTCTTGGTGTTGTACTGTCTGCAAAGTTTTTGGTAAAAAGCATTCATTGTATGGTGGGATTATATATGTCCCACCCTTTGATAAAAGACTTATTGAGATGTTATAAATTTGCTTTTATTTTGTGTAATGATTTATGTAAAATAATCGAAATGTAGTAGACAGTGGTCAATTAACACATGACAGATGACAGTTGACAGTTGAAGGGCGATAGATAAAAGATCGTAGATGACATACGACAGTTGATTTATGACAGATAAGAAGTAAGATGACAGATGACAGATGACAGTTGACAGACGAGACGTGACAGATTGCAGATGACACATAATAGTTGACAGATGAGTTTCAATTGACAGGTAAAAGATAACAGTTGAAAATTGATAGATAACAGATGAGGTGATAACAGTTGTCAGATGACAAATAACAGTTGGCAGTTAACAAGTATCATATGTCACTTGACAGTTGATAGGTGTCAATTGACACATGACAGGTGACAGTTGACAGACGAGAGGAACAGATTGTGGATGACATACAACAGTTGATATATGACAGATGAGAGGTGATAGATTGCAAATGATGTATGGCAGATGACAGTTGATAGACGAGAGGTAATAAGTGACAGATTGCAGATGTCACATTCCAGTTAATAGATGAGAGTTGACAGATTACACGTGATAAACGACAGTTTAAAATTTACAGATACAGAGGAGAGATGTTAGGTGACAGATGATGATGAGATAATAGTTAATAGTGACAGATGACAGTTGATAGATTACAGATTATAGGTGACGTATTATAAGTTACGGGCAGCATATAATAAATTTTCCTGAGAATTCGCGTTTCGTATTATAAGAATTGGAGGGTGGGATAGTGGACACCCACCCACCCTCCATATGCAATGAAACTAAAAGCTACAACACTTACTATAAATATAACATCAATTAAATTTACGTTGTAGTTTTCGAGAAAACTAAACCAGTGAAAGTGATTGAAATGCAAATGGATATGTAGGGTGGGTGGGTGTCCTCTATTGCACCCTCCAATCTTTATAATATACAAGACTATCTTATTGAATTTACGTTTAATTCAAAAACGTCATTAATTATTTTATTTCATAAATTAGGCGGTATATAATGAATTTTCCCGAGAATTCGCGTTTCGTATTATAAGAATTGGAGGGTGGGTGACAAATAACAGAAGACAGTTGACAGTTATCAATTGACATATGACAAATAACAGTTGACAGACAAGAGGTGACAGATTGTTGATGATATATGAAAGGTGATAAATTAGGGTTGATAGATGATAGATGAGACGTGATAGATTGCAAATTTAAGATGTCAGTTGCGTGAGAGGTTACAGATTGAAGATAATATGTGACAGTTCTCAGATAATTGATAATAGTTGGCAGATGCCAGACGAGATAGTTAGATTACAGGTGACGAATTACAGTTGTCAGATGACAAAACGTAGTTGGAAGTTAACAAGAGACAGATGAGAACTGACTGTTGTCAATTGACAGATTATATTATCTTCCAGATAACAGTTGGCAGTTGGCAGATGACAGATGCCAGTAAAAAAACTCTGTGCAACTAGGGTTTTTATTATCTTAAAAATGTGTGCCACAAAGAGTTAAAGAGAATTTTATTTTTTTTAAGTTTAAAATCTTTCTAAAACGGCTGAAATGTAAAAAAAACGACCAAAAAAGTTGATAAAATGAAGTTGAAAAATTAATTTTGCAAAAAAATTTAAATCACAGTTTTAAACTTTCTTAAAATCAATTAAAATCGTAAAAAATGAATCAAATGAAATTTTGTAAGAAAAAAAACTTAAAAACCAAAATTAAATCACAGTTTCAAGATTTCTTTCCGTTGGTTTATTTCTAACTTCTATTATTTGTTGTTATGTCATGTATAAACCAATTTAACATGTTATTTTATTTATTCCATTGATTTTCTTATTTTAAGCATAGTGTTTTAATAAAAAAGACCTTATAATTATATTTTGCTTATGCAAAAGGGTTTTATCAAATTTTATATCATTATTTTACACATATATATATATAGACATCTAACATATATTAAGATATTTTACTAACAATATTTTAATTTTAAGTTGAATTATTTTATTGCCCTATTGTAGTTAAGATATCAACTTTACTTATCTCCGACTTGTGTACAACAAATGTTATTAACACGAATAAATATTATTATTATTATTATTATTATTTAGTTTTAAACTTGCTTTAAAAATCTGTAAGAAAAAAAAGTCTTAAAAATTTCTAAGAACATTTCAAAATTTCAGTGAAAAATTTTTAAAAAAATGAATTGATTTGCAAAGAAAAAAGTTAAAAACTGAAAAATTAATTTGAAAATTGCTTACAAACTTAAAATTTTATTTATTTAACATATTATTTCTTTAATTTTTTTTTTCAAAGAAAAGACAATTTGCTTAAATGGATTGTTAAAAACTTAATTGGAATTTTACAAAATAAAAACAATTGAAAGTTTTTTATAAAACAATCTAAACAACAATATTTAAAAACTGTACGAAAAAGAGGTTACTTTTCAAAGAAACATTTTATTTTAAAATGTTAAAAACTATTAAAGCAGTTAAAATTGAAAAACAAAAATACAATTTAAATTTAGTAAAAAAGTCATTAAAAAAAAATTGCTTTTCATTTGTTTTTCAACAAAATAAAGAATAAAAACTCTTTTACAAATAGTTGAAAAAATAATGATAAATTCGGCTTACATAAAGCGAGAAATCGCGAAAATGTTTGGAGAGAATTCTGGAAAATTGAAAAACTTTTAAATTAAAAAAAAATCTTAATCGAAGAAAAATATAGAAACTTAAAAAAAAATCTCAACTTGATAGATCATTTTATTAATAGACTGCAATATTAAAATAACAAACTGGAAAATCGAATTATTGGGAAATTGAAGGAAATTTTCGCAAATTGGAAGAGAGATTCCTGATATTAAGCAACAAATATTGGAAAATTTTTGCTAGAAAATTTTAAAAATATATTTTTTTATGTTTACGAAATTTACCAAAATTTTCTCTTCTCCAGAAATGTCCCTTCCAAATATTGTTGGATTGAGGATTTTTATTAATTTGTAGTAGTTTTTTTTTTTTCGAGTACTTTATAAAATGGTTAGAGTATTTTAAATGGATTTCTTTTTCAGGGATAAGTTTCCTTTAAGGGTTCTAGAATTTACCAAAAAATTGCTTCCAGATTTTCTTAAATTTTTTAAATTAACTATACGATGAATTAAAAAAAGGAAAATAAAACAAAATGTTGATTTAACCTTGTAATTTTTAAATTAAAATTAAAATTAATATTTTTGGAAAATTCTAGAATCCTTAAAGGAAACTGAAAGAGAAATTCACTTAAAATACTCTAAAAAAAAATACTGCATTAATTAAAAAAAGCACTAAAAACCTTTCTTCACAATTTTATTTAAATTCACACAAAGTGAGTTAAATAAAATTGTGAAGAAAAGTTTTTAGTGCTTTTTTTATTAATCAAGTTTATCTTCACGTAACTCACAAAAATCAAACTAAAATTACCGCAAATTAATAAAGATCCTCAAACAAACCAATTGGAAGAGACATTTTTGGAGAAGAAAAAATTTTGGTAAATTCCATAAATATAAATAACATTTTTGAAGAACTTCTGGAGAATTCGAAAACTCTAGAATTATTTAGTAGTATTTATTTATCTTTGGACTTCTTTCTAAAAAATTACATATACAACAAAATCAATTTAAAAACCACATAACAAATTTTGGGTGAAAGAAGCACAATCACAAAGCGTTCTTCCACTCAAAGCAATTCTTCTTCATGATGCTGAGGGAGCAAATATCCTTGGACTTCCGGATTTATTTATAAATGTTTGCATTTACTTTTTTTTTACTTTTTAGATGTTAATTAGTAGAAAATTTAAAAACTGTGAATTTAAATTGCTAAAAAAAGTTCCTAAAGCTGAACTGAAAGAAAAACACATTGAAACAAAAATTCTAAAAATTGAAGAACAATGCTGGAAAATTCTAAGAACAAAGAGAAAAATAATTACTAGAAAATATTAAAATCCTTAAAGAAAAGTATCATAAACTGCAAACTGGAAAAGAGGAGGAAGGAAATTCGGCTAATATAAAGCAAGAAATTGTGAAGAAATTTCGAGAAAATTCTAAAGATGGTAGAATATTTTAAATAAAAATCTTTTGAAACAAATTACAACAATCTCTCAACCTGGAGAAGATTTTTTTCTAAATATCTTCAGAAAAGTAAGAAAAGAAGCTGGACTGGTTGTAGCTGGAAAATATTAGAACAGTCGAAGAAAATTTTCGCAAATTAGAAGATAAATTCTGTTAAAATAGTAGGAACGTATTCCGTAAGGGTCAGTTCTAAACCATTGAAGTTCGTAACACCCGGAATTCTAGTTGTTTTCTTTTTGTTGTTAAAATACATGACCAAAATTGTTTCGGATTTGAAGACACTAAATCTAAATAGTTCTTATAGCCTGTTGATATTTACAATGGGTTCGAGGAATTTTTAAGTGGTTGTAGGACTCTTCATTTTTATTACGATTAAAGTTCTTCGTGTTTTTTTCTTGTTTTTTTGATACAAATTATGATTTTTGATGCAAACCAGCTTAGAAGCTTTGCGTAAAGGTACATATTTATCTTAACATGTAGTGTCAATTAAATATCCCTTTTTATGACGAAAAGGCAATATTTGGCAAATAATCTGATAAATCGTCATCAAGAAAGTCTTCATGGAGCAACTGATACCAGAAGAATGGAAGAACACATGTTTGTCAAGCCTTTCCAAATACGACCAAAATTTTTGTAGATTATTATTATGTATAAAATTATAATCTTTTGAAGTATTTGGATAAATAAATAAATACCTAATACCTATATAAAATAGTATAATAGGCATATAACCCAAAAAAATCAAACTGTTCTAGATAACTCTGGTAATTTTCTCTTTGTCGTGTTCGAGCCAGATTAATAAGTTATAAAATTATTTAATGAGAAAGTGTATTAGCCGAGTCATCACGGAATCTAGGAGCGAACGTGCTACACGCTCCGGAGCCGAAACATACCTCTTAACAGATGTAACACCAGCTCTTGAAACCGATCGCCCATTATCATCATTACAATGATTTTACGAAAATCCATACCGCGATTTTCTTCGCATACAGTTAGCCGATCATCTCCCATCACGTTCCGTTCGGGATTTTTTCGAGCGACTTGTCGCAATTACCCGGCGTTTTCGAAAAGTCATCGCTCTCGATCTACACGAATCAATTTGTCAACTCTTCACTTCACGGTTCGGCGCGGCGGCGGCGGCGTTCTCGTCAAATTAATATCAACAAATTGTTGTTCGTGTTGTTCCTGTTTTTTTGCCGCCGTGCTCGCGTTAATGGTCGCCCGCGGAGCGTGTGTCATGGTTTCGAAAGTAAAAGTTAATAGTTAATAATAACACAACAAGACGGAGTGATAATTAAGACCTGAAAATTACTTTCAGAATTTAAAATTCGCGCCAATTCAATTAGCCAGGTAATTGCGGGTTCCGTACGTCGGAATTATTTATTGCGTCTAAGCGAATCGTGTTTTACCACGATAATTTTATTCAAATTACGTTACGGATTTTAAAGCACTTTTATCAACATAATAATTTATTATAGAGGCGGTTGATACGATTATTTATTAGCGAATTATGATAATTATCTGTAAATAACTCTACGCAAGATGGTTAATATCTTTTGTAAACGTAATTTATGGCCTTTACCCATATACAACGTGAATCATTATTTATCGTAGTCAACACAATCAGATTATAATAAGACTTAAAAAAAACGTAGCGTAGTGAGAATATATGGGTGATGGTTATGATTGCGCGGTGTTCTTCCTGTAACGACGAAATGATCGGAAGTATGAGGGAACACTCCGCCAAATTGAAAATGGTAATGAGATAGGAGCAATGTTAATAAATCTTTTTGGGATCGATCGGAAAAAGAGTACCGATATCCAATATCGCTAACAGTTTTCCCCCCGAAGAAAAAAGACCGGTGTGGAGGAGCGCGGTAAAAAGGCGCATTACCTCCCCCGAAGAGGCGAACGTCCTCGGGCACTCATCAGCCCAGGTATAAATACAAGAGAAATAAATGCGGCCCAGATCCTTATTAAAAGACCTCCAGGAGCACGTTTTCCCAGGTACATTACGCCCCTTCATTACTTAATGGGTTCCCGGTACGTTCGCTCGTTCGTGATTCGATATGATAATATCATTCATCTCTCCCCTTCAATTATTCGTCGGAATTGATGAATTATTTCGAGGCGAGGTCCGTCCGTTATTCTCCTGTTTTTCAACGCGGAACGGACTGCGGATACGAAACGGAAGGCGAACAATGCACGCACGGACCTAATGTTTTAATGTAATGGAACGGAGGGGGCGCCCTTTGAAATTCGAATGCTTTTAGCGACAACGAATAACAAACATTACAAGAAATTGATCCGCGACGTTTCTTCCTCCGTTTCCTTTTGTGTTCAACTGAAAGACTAGTGTTATTTATTGTGCCTCGATTCAGATTAAATTCTGCTCTTATAGTATTTTCAATTTAGAAAATAATTACTGAATTATTCATAAGAACGTAAAATATTTATCTGAGACGTTAAAATTCAGTTTCAAAATGAAAAATAAATAATTTCACGCTAAAAGACTTATCTGTATCTTCATTTGAAAGGAATACTCTGTACTCCCTTTAAATGTAAAATATTTTTAGATTTTAAAATTTAAAACCATGAACTTTAAAAAGAACAAAAAATAAATATTTATGAAATAGATATTTAATTAGTCGTCTTGATGTAAGAACTGTTCACACCTTAGAATTTCTGAACACGCGATCGCTTCCAAACTTCTGATGAACTCTACATACGTCGACTAATTGCAGCTGCAGTTTGCACTAATTGAATAATTGAAACTTAATTTCCTCATCGAATATAATGGCTAAACTCATTCGCGCTAACCCCTTAATTCAATTTAAACATTACAACAATAGTGGGCGACAATTTGTGCGCAAAGTGCCCATCCCGGTGTCGTCCGCAATTACGCGCCTCTTCCGGATGCAAATTCGGCCCGACTTTATTTAAGTTCCCGCCGAACGGTACAGTAATGGTCGCAACGATGTTGCGGAGGTGTCTTCCTTATGCAAATCGCGCCAATTCATAAATCAAATGCAAATTTCGCAATTATCATTTTCGTCCGCGGATATTTATGGCGGGTCAGATAATGGTACGCTAGTGGAGACAGTCGTTTTTCGATTATGGCAATTTATCTGCGTTCATTAGTTATTGATGATGGAGTTGATGCGACAGTATTATCAGTCGGAAGACAAATTGTTTGCCTTTAAGTCGCTAACAGTTACTTTGCTGTATTATTTTTAGCGTTTGATATGAGTTGGGTTTAGTTTCGAAATTCCATTGCAATGTGTATGTGCTTAAAGACTTAAATTTAAAAAAAGCCAAATACTGTATGTAGAGTTTTATATATGTTTAGAAATTACAGTACTAATTTCGACACTTAGTACTACCCTACAAACTGCCGTTTATGTGATTAGGTTATATGATTGGTTAAAAATTATAGATTTAACTTTTATAGCCGTGAATTTACTGCTAAAACTTAAGATTTTGTAATAAAATAAATCAGTATTATTAGTTTTTACAATTGGTACTACTTATGCTAGTTAGGTTTAGTTTCGTAATTCCCTTGCAATATGATTGTGCTTATGAACTTGAATTTACAAAAAACTTCTGTATGTAGTGGCTAATAAATGCTTAGAAATTTCAGTACCAATTTTGACAATTGGTACTACCTTATAAATGGTGGTTTTTGCAATCGTTGCATGCAACGTTTATATGATTGGTCAAAATAAGATTAACTTTTACAAGGTGTGAATTTACTTAAGATTTCCAAAGTCAGTACTGCTTGAAATTGCTGCAAAAAATTGAAATTTATTAATCGTCAGTTTGAGTACTTCATTTAAATTTCGTAACATTTTTTTTGTTACTACCCAAATAAATTTACCTTATCGTATATTGAAAATTATTCATCGCCAGAATGAGTACTTCATAAATTGTGGTGTTTAAGTTAAGGACTCTTGTAACGGTTGTATGACTGATCAAAAAATGAAACATTTAACTAATATAAATCAATATTATTAGTCATTAAGATCAGTACTAGGTTAATATTTGTTTAGAAATTCCAGTACTCATATTGACAAGTAGTACTACCTTAAAAATTATGGATTTGAAAGTCTCTTGCAACGGTTATTACTTTCCCTATATAATATATATAGAGGAAGTATTTTTTTCAATAAATTGTTACAAAAACGAATAAACCGATTGAGATGAAACTTTAAACTTAAAGTTTTATCGTTAAAATCTGGAACTGAAAAGCTTTTGGTGAACATTCAAAAACTGGAAACGGATGTTTACTCGAGGCCGATTTTTGTTTTTTCCGATTATTTTTTCTAAATATGAGAAATATTACAAAACTTTTCAAACAAAAGTTAAAGGGAATTAGAAAATGAATAAGTTTTATTAAAACATTTTTTTCATAAAATTCTTAACTTAAAAAAAAATTGAAAATTTTGACATTTTTTGCCGATGTAGGGAAAGTACTATGATTGTCACATTACCTTTTTATGATTGGTCAACATGAAAGATTTAACATTTTTAAGGTATGATGTTACTAAAAATTTCTTTATAAGTCAGTACTGCGTAAAATTGTTGCAAAAACTTAAAAATGTATTCATCGTTAGAGTAAATACTACTTTTAATTTTCAAAACATTTTTTAGAGCAGAATTTACTTGCTATTACACACATAAATTTATTGTATATTGCTACATATATTGTAGATAATACCTCGTTATAATCATATTTAACACTATTATGGGTAAATGTAAGTTAGTAAGCTCATCGATTACGTATATTAAATAGCTTTTAGACATTTGAATTAAACATGGAACACCTAACACCAAGCGTACCTGATCGTACCCAATTTTCCGAGTTTTTATGTTTGAATTACTGTGCAGATTTTAAAAATATTTTACGACTTTCTGGACTTTGTTAACGAGTACTTATAATAATAACATTATTTACTTGTTAGTAATTTGTTAAATTATAGAAGTACCTAATTGTACTATTTAGTACTACACTTACAATAGATTTAAATATTCCGCAAAACAGTTGGTACATTCTATTATTGTTGTCTTGGATATTTAAATTATTAGTACCCATCAGGTTATTAAGAGTACTGATCGGATAATTTGATAAATTTAAATACCTTTAAGATCGTAGAGAATCTGTTAGAGAAATAGATACATTTTTAGTATCTATCATGTTCCTGAGAGCAGTTTTTGGTGATTAAATCGTTAGTACCTATCAACATCTTTAAAGTACTCATCAGAATGAATGCGTTTATTGGGTATTGCATAAAATTTTAGTACTTATCATGAACGTACATTATTTCGTTGTTAGTAATTCGTTAAATTACAGAAGTACCTAATTGTACAATTTAGTACTACTCTTACAATAGATTTAAATATTCTGCAAAATAGTTGATACATTTTATTATTGTTGTCTTGGATTAAGCGTTTTGTAGTATTTAAATTATTACCAACAGGTTATTAAAAGTACTGATCGAAGAATTTGATAAATTTAAACACCTTTAAGATCGTAGAGAATCTGTTGGAAAATAGATACATTTTCAGTATCTATCATGTTCATGAGAGCAGATTTTGGTGATTAAATCTTTAGTACGTATCAAGATCTTAAAAGTACTTATCAGAATGAATGCGTTTATTGGGTATTGCATACATTTTGATCGTACAGTAATTTTTATACCTATCATGATCGTAGAGCGGTTTCTGCTGATTGAATTGTTAGTACCTATCAAGATCTTAAAAGTACTCATCAGAATGAATACGTTTTTTGAGTAATGCATATATTTTAGTACCTATAATGATCGTAGAGCGGTTTTTGGTGATTGAATCGTCAGTACCTATCAACATCTTAAAAATACTCATCATAATGAAAGCATTTATTAAGTATTGCATACATCTTTAGTACCTATCATGATCATAGAGCGGGTTTTAGTGATTGAATCGATAGTACCTATCAAGATCTTAAAAGTACTCATCAGAATGAATGCGTTTATTGGGTATTGCATACATTTTTAGTACCTATCATGATCGTACAGTGATTTTTATACCTATCATGATCGTAGAGCGGTTTCTGCTGATTAAATTGTTAGTACCTATCAAGATCTTAAAAGTATTCATCAGAATGAATGCGTTTATTGAGTATTGTATACATTTTTAGTACCTATCATGATATTAGAGCGATTTTTGGTGATTGAATCATTAGTACCTATCAAGATCTTAAAAGTACTCATCAGAATGAATGAGTTTGTTGGGTATTGCATACATTTTTAGTATCTATCATGATCCTGAAAGCAGATTTTGGTGATTAAATCGTTAGTACCTATCAAGATCTTATTAGCACTCACCATAAAGAATGCGTTTATTGAATATTGCATATATTTTTAGTACCTATCATGATCGTAGAGCGGTTTTTTTGTGATTAAATCGTTAGTATCTATCAAGATCTTATCTCATCAGAATGAATGCATTTGTTGATTATTGCATATATTTGTAGTACCTATCATGATCGTAGAGCGATTTTTGGTGATTGAATCGTTAGTACCTATCAAGATCTTGTTAGCACTAATCAGAATGAATGCATTTATTGAGTATTGCATACATTTTTAGTATCTATCATGATCGTAGAGCGGTTTCTGGTGATTAAACCATTAGTACCTATCAAGATCTTTAAAGTACTCATCAGAATGAATGCATTTGTTGATTATTTTAGTACCTATCATGATCGTAGAGCGGTTTTTGGTAATTGAATTGTTAGTACCTATCAAGATCTTAAAAGTACTCATCAGAATAAATGCGTTTATTTAATATTGCATACATGTTTAGTATCTATCATGATCGTAGAGTGGTTTCTAGTGATAAAATTCTTAGTACCTATCAAGATCTTAAAAGTACTCATCAGAATTAGTGCATTTATTGAGTATATATTACTCAATATAATAGTAGATTATGTAATGATATTATTCTCCAGTTATTCAACTCTTAAAATCTCACAGCATTAGACAAAATTTGGTACTATGAATTTTATTGTTTACTATTTGGTACTATTTTCACCATTATCGTTAAGAATCTAATCGTAACTATTTGTTACTAAAACTTTTTAATGCTTTTAATGTTGATATTTGCATGTATATTTCGGAAAATTTTAGTACTTTTTCGTCTTTAACTATTTTAATAACTTTGATGGTACTCTTTTATGGTTGCAAAATATCTATATCTATACTTTTTATACCTATAAACAGTACCTGATAGATAATTTTATTTTAGAAATGTTGAATGTCTAGCTATTTTAATCAATTGGAATTTGTAGCACCTATGATTTGGTTGTATTTATATAGTATCTACTAAGAGTACCTGATTTTTGTTACTAAAACATTTTAATGCTTTAAATGTTGACATTTGCATGTATATTTTAGAAAATGTTAGTACTTTTTATTCTTGAACTATTTCAATAACTTTGATGGTACTTTCTTATGGTCGCAAAATACTTATACCTATACTTTTTATACAAGATTTTGGTGGTATTTGTATTTGTAGTACCTGTAATGAGTACCTGATTGAAAATTTTTGAAATATTGTATTTCTAGCTACTTTAATCAATTGGAATTTGTAATACCTATCATTTGGTGGTATTTGTATAGTATCTATAAAGAGTATCTGATAGATAATTTTAGATGTATTGACTTTCTAACTATTTTAATCAATTGGAATTTGTAGTACCTATCATTTGGTGGTATTTGTATAGTATCTATAAAGAGTACCTGGTGGATAATTTAGATGTATTGACTTTCTAACTATTTAAATCAGTTGGAATTTGTAGTACCTAACATTTGGTGACATTTGTGTTTGTATAGTACCTATAAAGAGGACCCGATAGATAATTTTTGATGTATTGACTTTCTAACTATTTTATCAGTTGGAATTTGTAGTACCTATAATTTGGTGGTACTCGTAGTACTTGATAGATAATTTTAGAAGTATTGAATTTCTAGCTATTTTAATTAGCTGGAATTTGTGAATATGTAGTACCAATAATGATTATAGTTGACGATGAGATAGTTTGGTACTATTACTATTTTAGCCAGGAAGAATTTTTTTTATTATTATTCAAATCTTTGTTTAAATATTTACAACTATAACATAATATTGATATAATACATGTAAATACATTGCAAATAAAAAAATATCTTTGGATTATTTTAAATCAATGCTAAATGAAATTAAATATATGCTTTATGTAACTAAAGCAAAAATGAAAATTCACACTTGTACTTCCTAATTATGATCATTGAGTACTGCCTAATACAATTTGTGCTGTTTTTATGTATGGTACCTATCATGTCCGCAGACTATATGTTGGTAAATTTTGGTATTATTGATTTTGTTGATATTTTAATGTATTCGGTGGTATTTTTATTCGTGGTACTAATTGTAATCAAGTATTTGATGAGAAATTGATACTAAACATTCAGAACCTTATGTATTTCGTGGTAGTTTTATGTATCGCACAGTATATGTTATCAAATTTCTGTACTACTGATTTTGTAGTTATTTATATGTAGTACCTATTATGATCGTAGTCTATTTGTTAGCCAATTGTAATACCATTAATTAATTCACTATCTATTCTCATGTCTTTTGTGCTGTTTTTACCTATAGTACGAATAAGAATTGTTCATTACTTGAAAAGAAAAATCGGGTACTAATGATTATTCAGTTATTTTAATGAATTTGCAGTATTTATTCAGAACCTTATGTATTTCGTGGTTTTTTATGTATGGTACTATGACCGCACAGTATACGTTGTTAAATTTTAGTACTAATGATTTTGTAGCTATTTATATGAAGTACCTATCTTGATAGCAGTCTATTTGTTAGCCAATTTTAATACCATTGATTCACTATCTATTTTGATGTTTTTTTTGTGCTGTTTTAACCTATAGTACCAATAAGAATCGTTTGGTACTTGAAAAAAATACTTGGACACTAATCATAATTCAGTTATTTTAATGAATTGGCAGTAATTATTATGTTCTTAATTTATCTCCTGAAAAATTTTGGTAGTACCAAATTGCCAAAAGTACCTATTTTAAGGTTTTCGGTGCTGTTTTAACTTATAGTGCCTATAAGAATCACATAGTACTTGAAAACAAAGTGGATACTAATGATTCTTCGGTTGATTTAATGAATGTGTAGTACCTATTAGTAGTAGTAGCAAATTTTCGTTTCTAATTTTCAAAACTTAAGTGTCAGGACTCCACCAATAAAGATTTTTGAATGTCTTTTCTTATGTTATCTAACCCTCTCACCCAACTTTTGGTAACTTTTCGATTTTGTCCCTTTACATATGAAACTAAAATAAATTTCCAGTACTTCTCTGGATCTAACGTTAGCTTTGAATACATTACTTAGTGCTTTTATAATTATTATTATTGATTTATTTTGCTTATGAAAGACCTAATAAATAGGATTGAAAATTTTTCGAACATGGAAATAGTAGATCAATTTGCAGTTAAGATGGTAAGAACAGTCTGGGTCAACATTTTTCGCTGTGCTATATAACTACAGTTATATACACGGAAATCTTGTATTTGTAGGAAGAAATCAAACACTTTTCCTACATTTCAAATCACCTAACTGCCCTGAAAACGTCGCGATTACAATACCCATCAATTTAGGACCAGTTACATCAGTACAACAACGACTGATATTACTTCCCACAGAGTTAATCCGAGGATGCCTCCCAATAAACATCGGACGTTATCTGTCGTTTGATAGCTTTACGAGTCTCCGCCATCAACAACGGTTAGTATCGTCATGCGTGCCGCTGCGGATGCCTTCTTGTTTGCGTGAGTGTGCGTGTTTTTATTTCTCTGTTACACACACACTCATACATTTATGTAAGTGGGACGATTTTAGCTGATCCCATCGATGGTTTATAGTTTATTTGGCGAAAAAAAAAACCGGCCGCGCACCAGTTACATAACCGGCGGTGGGGATCTTTTATTCAGCAGCGGATCGATACAATTCGATGGTTTCATAATTTACTGAAAGCCAGCGTGGACAGGGCACCTGGACCTTGTTATGTTGTATGGGTTCACTCTCACGCACCCGATGTGATGAGGCAGGTCATGGTAATTGCTCGTCATTACTGCAGCAGCCCGTACGCATACGTTCACAAATTGTAATCAACGCGAATTTTATCATCCACTATTATAATAAATGCTCTAGTATAGTATAATCAATATTCATGTATTCATAATAAACAATTCCGTCTACGCTATTAATTACATTAATTGGACTACTTTTGTAAGAATTAAATATCATGGGACCGACGTGCTCTGCTATTTATTGTCTGCACGTTGTAAATTAATAAGGTATTATCTTGAGAATTTATCAAGTTACTGTTTTGCGTATTAAGCCAATTATTATTCATTATGAAACAAAATATTTAGAGTGATAAAAATTTGGTATTACGTCTCTACATTCTGACCTATCTCAAGAAAAAATTACGATATCAATAATGTTTACATATCACAATTTATTATAGATATAAATATTTAAATTCTATAGAATGTATTTTAGTGGATTTAATTTTGTATACATGAGATTTGCCAAATAAAGGTTTAAGGGTTTATTTAAATTCTAAAAGGTTTTTTTTTCTTCTCGTATTGGTTCGCCTTTAAATTCGTTGATGATTAAGGCTCTTGGTTATACATATTTAATTAAATTATCTCTAATGTGTGTCATATTAATTGTTTGATTAATTATTTGATATGCATTTTGTTTCCCATAGACAAACAACATTTCCAAGAAATAAAATTGCGCAACGCATGTTCTTCATCCAAGAATACAAGACTTTAATTAATTCCTTGAAACGTCGTGTGATCGACACTATTTTGTCTAGCAGTAAAATATAAACTCTCACACCGGTCACCATCATCAATTTTTACACCTCCTTCTTCTCGTAAACCAGTTACATCCACATCACCTCATCAAGCGATCCCAAGGAGATACAAATTGTGATAACATTTGACGAGCTTCGGAAACATTTCATTGCGCCATTAGCATATACGATAATTTTATATTGAATTACATCGATGAATTTTTCCCACATCCGTACAATTGCGTCTGGTAGAGGTTTCCACACTAATCAGAGCGTTAAACGTCGTCAGAAAGAATCTATAGTTGTAAATTATAAATGACCTAATGACCGTGATGTCTGGGTTTTTTTCTGGTACAATTGATGAAATAACGTTAAGAGATTTTGCATAACTTATTACAGTATACAATCCCAGGTTCGTAACACTTGATCCCATTGAGCTACATATCAGTGTTACGAGGCTAATTGTATACAATAAGCTGGAAGAAAAACACGTACAAAGCATAGCGACAGCAATAAATAATAATCGATACTCAAGACGCCTCATTTTATTTATCGCCTGCACACCTGACCCGTCGGCCAAGGTGATGAGAAATATTTACCATTGAGGTTACAATTTGAGCCGTGTCTTATTGTTCCGATGCTTTGGGCCATAAAATTTAAGAGTAACCGTTAAAGTGGGAAACATATGGCACCGTCGAAGGCACGACTCTCCGCACTCTCCGGCCACTTGATCAGTTGACGTGGCGCCGCTAGTTCCTAAGCAATCCGTAATCCAATAATCTAAGTCGCCCGAACTGCCAAATCTCTGGAACAACTGTGTCCTCTCCCGTGTGATGTTTATAACTCACATGTATGGACGGGAGTGAGGCGGCCGCGTCAAATAAGATTAAAGTGGCCAAGCGCCGCAAAACTTCTGACAGCTGAATACATCGGGACCGCTCTTCTGGAATAACCCCCTGGCCGGCCCTCTCCTAGATGATTCCTTCTGACAGCGCCGCCTCGGACATTTTAAATAACACGGATTGTTCGGAATTACATAATCCATCTTGTTGCCCAATAAATGCAGGCCGGACCCACCGGGACGTTTCGATCAAACCTCCTGAATTGATATTGAGAGGAGGTAGCAAGAGCGATGGACATGCATAACTGAATCCGTATGTATTGCTACCGCATCGAAACTGCCAATAAATACAATCTGAAAGAAGATAACTCATTAACTAGCTTATGGATTTTTCACTGTCACGCATTACTGACTCCCTATTGCTACTGTAAATCTAAATCCATAAAATTGTTTGAAATCTATATGAGCAAACAATCTTTCATTAAAATCTGAAGTGACAAGATCGTAAGACCACCGGGGAGGTATTTAAAGAATAACAAATTTTCATATCATTACCTTTCTAAGAAAAAACTTTGCTACCGAAAAACGTGTAAATCAATTAGGTGATGGCATTGAATCAAATGTAATTATTATTAACACAAAAACATAAATAAATACTGTAAGAAATACATTCTTTAATAATAACTTTTGGTTAATGATGTGAACATCATTTGACCTTGAATTTAATAGTGTTACCTTTCCTTTAGGCTTAATCAGCATGATTAACACAGTTTGTAGGATATTATTACGGCGAATGGATTATCAGAAAAACGCATATATAATTACGCAAGCCAAAATGGACATAAATCAATTAGACGATGGCCATGAGTCCAACGTAATGATTAAAATAGCATTATTGTTGACACAAAAACGTAAATTAATATTATATTTTGTCACAATTACGGTAATAAACCTATTGTTCCAGCCTTTAATAATAGAAGTTTTGATTGATCACATCAACATCAAATGACCTTGAGTTTAAAATTTTTGGGGAAGGTCGCTTGCTCTCTTAGATATTATGAATAGTAGGATTGCAGGAGTTATAAAAAAGGCATTAAGATAATCAAGTAGAAGGTGATAAATAATAATACTGGCTCTTTTTTATATATGTTAATCTTCCGAATAATTTTGCCCTGGTTGTAATTTCTGTTTTGTTGAAAGCTGTTTAGTTTTTGATCTTTGGTGATGCCCAGGTATTTTATGGAAGAAGAAAGAGAAAGTCGTGTTTGGGCAATAATAAATTTATATGAAGAATTATTATTGCTGCTGTGGAGCATAACAAGTGTCTCAGTTCACCAAATTTGCTTCAAAAGCGCCTATGATTGGTATTTAGAAAAATACTCATGTATGACCTATAGCTTCAGAGCTGGGATAGAAGCAAATATACCAATGTAGGATGCAAATTAATTTATACTTATATTATAGTCTGAGCTTTAAAGATAATCTTAAACATCCCTAGTAAAACGATTAAATCATAAAGTGTTGTCCAACTTTTTAGTCTCTCACGCCAAAAATATGCAACTCAGCATGTTCATATTAAAATTAACTGTAGTTATTAGAAACATCATCTAAGGCAGGGTTAGCAAAAATAATGAGCATAATAGCCAACAGGAAATTAAAGAAGACCGCACACAAAAGAAGACTTTAATAGGCTGCACCTTCAAAACTGGGAAAATATCATTTACCACTATAGATACAATTAAAATTCTAATGTCGTAATCTGTTGAGGTCATCTGAAAACCGAAACGGAAGTGTACACTTGAACAAAACAATCATTTATCCCAGTCATCTCTTCATCGAAACGGGCAAAAATAATGCACGTACTTAATTATTTTTTTGCCTTCTTCTCTTCTATCATACGCAGTTTGAGAGCCAACCGCTAGTTAATTAAAGCATCCCACAACACAATTATCCCTCGAATGCGATGGAGCACACGCTCGCCGGCGCGTTCCATACTTAGTAGCTCTCGTACTTCAATTACGACTTCGAAAGTGTCGAGGTGGAACGACGATTCGCCTCGCTCTTTTTTCGCGTATCCTCAATTAACCAGCTTATTAATTATAAGAGCAAGAGGAAGCACGTCAGTTTTTGCGCCCGGCCGTTGGGTGGAGTCAATTAGGCGCTACGTAATTTATTAACTACCACCGGGTAATACCTTCCTTCACCAGAAGGTGATACCTTGCTCAGCAGATTCCAGCGCGCGATTCGATACGCGGAATCAATTGATTCGCATTACACGCTCGCGCCGAAGATGATGGAGTCCGTCGGACACAATGGCCGTACACACATCGCAATTTGTATTTAATTATTGTTTGAAACAAAACACATTTACGTAAATCATCGTCCCGAGACGCGAAAATGGAATAGATAATGATTACACTGATAGAATGATATATTTTACGCCTAGTAGGAATGTGAAAATTATATAATTACGAACGGAAGATTTATGCCTGCACGGAATGCCTACTTGAATGGTAATCTGGTGGCTGGTAGTTTTTGTAATCGAAATCAATTTCGAGATCCGGTATTGGCTCATTTTCTCGAATTGTCTGCGTGCGAGAGAGAGTGTACTCGAGGAAAACTTCAGTCATGCTTTATAAACGTAGGAACACACCTAAGTGTAATCTAGTACGTAATTATAGATGACATGACAGAACAAGTGGTAGATGCATGGTGAAGTGGTGCAAGCGTGCGGTGTCGAGTAATTGTAATAAAATCTTGTGGGGCAGCTCTTCTAAGAACTGGCATTGAAGGTGCAAATTAAAAGTGGTGATTGTTTGTAAATGTAGAATACGCGAAAGTTAATAGACTCATCCAGACTGTAATAATGTAGAAAAAATTAATGATTGAGATTTCATCAATCTCAATAAATCAAAAACCTACAGTATGATACAATATGCTGTAATAATTACAACAGTGTTAGTCATTATGGATGATACTATTATTATCAAGTGATAAATAATAAATATAGGGAATATCAAAATGTGTAACAAACTTATTTGGCATGTTTCATTGATATATCTTTAGCTAATAATATTCATTGCATTATTGGAAGGCTGTAAACTGCGATAGGTCTGCTTTAGGTTAAAGTTTATCTAAAATCATAGCTTTTCTATTCTTCATATCTTTAGTTTTCGAGCAACTTAAACGAATAGTCCAAGAATAGATACTTGAGGTATACCAATATTCTTCTATACAAACACATCAGCTTTTCTATTCTTAAAATCATTAATTTTCGTGCAATTTAAACTAATAGTACAAGGATAGATCCTTGAGGTATACCAATATTCTTCTATACAATCACATGAGCTTTTCTATTTTTAAAATCATTAGTTTTCGGGCAACTTAAACGAGTGGTCCAAGAATAGATACTTGAGGTATACCAATATTCTTCTATACAAACACATCAGCTTTTCTATTCTTGAAATCATTAATTTTCGGGCAACTTAAACGAATAGTCCAAGAATAGAACCTTGAGGTATACCAATATTCTTCTATACGAACACATTCTTTGCACACATATATAAGTTAAATACTGAACAAATGGCTTTCATTATAGCAAAGATAAAATTGATGTCAGGTTATGGTAAGGTTACTTTCCAACAGATAGACTTCCATGCATATTCAATATTTTTAAAAAAGTTTTGCAGTATTACATGGCAGAAACAAATCGTACAATATCCAAAGGTACCGGGTCAAGAGGAGTGAGCTTCCGCTTGCTGTGATCACGATATAAATAGGAGGTGAATTTTATATATCCGCATTTCGAGAGACTTGAAATATGAGATAAATTATTCAGATCCCTCGGCGCAGCATGGCGCATTACACTGTGGGCTATCGTTAAGTCATTAGCGAGATAATAACGGTCGGAGTTGTGACTTCTTCATACGGCCCGAACTTTTGTTTTGGTTCGTGTAAGTTTCAGATAACACGGTGCGCTGGATTTCAACGTATCGTTATTATTGGCGTAATGGATCGGTTCTGTTGGCTCGGCCATTAATATTTGCCGTATTATGATGTAATCGGGAATCGATTGCTTTTTACCGGCGGAGAAAACAATATCATTTGTATCTGACACTGAATGAATGGATGGATTTCCACGCGGAAGTGGACGAGTTCGTTGGTGGTAGAGCAGATTATTTCCATATTGACAGTCATTAGCCAGAAACCGAGCGGGTCAGGAAGGATGCATGCCCTTTTGTTTCGTTCATTCCGCGAGGATGATGGGTGTGAGAAATGCCGACAATTAGTGAGATTAATGACGCCCGGCGAATGCAAGATATTATTTGGATAGGCCGAGGAACATTACACCGAAAGTGATTTCCGTGCTTGGAAAAAAGAGGAAGCGCTGGCGAAAACCTACGCGATCCTAGACAATATTAATCTGGCAGTGATAATGGATGCATTATGAGTTGATAGATCGTGCACGAGTCTACTCTTCCAATATAAATTATCTGCCACCGCTAAATATTACCTACAACTCGTACGTATGATTGTGCGAAACGTGTTTTAATGAGGATTACAAATAAACCGATGATTGTATGATGAATGGAATTTGATTACGTGTATGTTTCTATCAATTGATTTAAATTTTCAATAGCAACTTAACGTATCCAATTACGATATTGGATTATAAAGAGATCGTTGGGATATATTAAATTAGCTTCAAAATTAAAACATAAATCCTCATGAGGTGGTGTCGTTTAGCGTTCCTGCTCTGCGGTAATTTGGTGCACCTCTGAATGTGTCTTCTATGAAGTCCAGGAATTTCTGCCTCTTTAACTGTTCCACAGGAAATATAGGCTTCCCGAATATAAATCTTGCTTAATAGTCTAATCTTCAAGGACTTTAACGAGATTTACATTATAAAATTTGTAAGTGTTACTTACTCATTTAGAACAGCTATGATTAACTCGTAGATTTCCTCGCCAGAAGATAAACTAGCCATAATGAATTTGGGAAATTGTATCGAAATCCATCTTCCATCTTCTAAATCATAACAAATATGTTCCAGTGATATTCAAACCTACATATAGGAATAAACTGTACTGAAATGTGGTGCAAGAGGTACACCACTCCAACATAATACCCCGACGATAATAGTTTTCGCTGCAGACAAAACATGTTTTTGCTTGTCCTGTAAGTACGCTGTGCATATGGCGCGCATCTCCTCGATCGTAATGATTTTATTAGTCATAGTTTGTAACTATCCTCACTACCAGAGCAATTGATAACAACGCAGTGTGACTGTTAAATTCATTACCAGAAAATTACCGCCGTAATTGTACGTACCTTCTGTTGTACCGGTTTGCGACAGCAACTTCACGAAAAAAAATGGTAACAGCAATCCATATTTACACCAAGGCAACGAACAAGCTGGTGAAAGCGTCGTGCGGGAAAAAGGGAAAAGCAAAAAGTTAATTGAAATTGGAGACAGTCAACAACGGCGGGAGATGCGATCTAGGTATCGTAGGTATGTTTTGCTATTCCGCGTGATTGTAAATATCTGTTTCCGTACGTCGAATGTCGAAGGCATGAGCCACCCACATCGGGATCCTCGGCTGGTTAAGCCTGTCCCAGCAAATAGGCGAGCTCTTGATATACGAGCGGGGCATTTCCGTTTGCCCAATCTTATAAACTCGTACATGCGCACGTATATATAAATACAATATGCAGGAACACGCCTGCCCTCACCGTGCACAGCACGTGAATACGAAGCATGTAACGGCCTGCAGGATTCCCATTCACGCCGTGCTCCCCCAAATACCCCACTGACATCAATAAGGCCGCAAACGGACGGAAAAAGTGGCGTTTTCAATTACCTCGGCTCTGCGGTAACGCACCGTAACGGCTCTCGGACTCACCTGCAACAAGAACAAAACGGCGTTATTACCGCGAAGAAAATGATAATCCGATTCAATCGCGATTTTTGCCAGCGCATGTACCTGATTGTATGAATGCATTTTAATAAGCTGACGTGCCGTAATACGTTTCTTTATATCGGTGTTTCGTAAACTGAAGACGCTTTAACATACCAAGAAATCGCATTACCGCATGCTCGGTACTATTAATGGTGACTGGTGTAATGTTACATAGCCAATAATAATTCAACACTATATTATAACTGGATGACTTCTTAGAAAACTGGATTTTTCCTGCATGTTTTCACGTTCGTATCCATTGTTGCCTTTTTCTGCTTAAACACAAACACCCAACCACGCCTCAACTAAGGGTACTAATTAGTTTCTGTGCTATCTACATCACAAGCCCTCATCGAAATGATTCTGATAATAATCACGATAACACACCTTTACCAACATTTTCTTCTATCAAAATCTCTATCCATCTTGTACACCAACCATAATAACCTCTAATTTTTGAACCCCAAAATATGACAAGAACACTGCTAAATGTGGTGCCAGCTTAATCTTAGCGGATGGTTTCGTCGTTAATAATACTGCAGTTGATTTTAAAGGTGTTTATTCTTCTAGTACTAGTTTAAGACTAATTTAAAACTATTTCCTATTTTCAAAGATGGTGGTCCGGGCGTACCCGAAAGCACCCGATGGTTAGCCGGGGGTGGGACAGTGCTCCAACATAACCAATGCTTAATTTTTTTTATTTTTTTGGGAATCTTTAAATTTGTCAAAAAAATTGTCTACTGATAGTATTTAGAAGCACCAAAAGACAAAAATAATAAATAAAAAAGGCTTCATTTTTTGCCACTAATTTGATCAAGAATATATCCTTTCTAAAAAATGTCAGACTTTCTGATTCCACAGTACGATTTCCAAATGCTTTACTTTTTTGAAAGTCACAAATTTTCTTTATTCTCATATTATCTGAGTTCAAAGCATTTTAGTGTTTTAAATATGGAACGGAACTCCTCTAAACGGTTCTGTAATTAGAGCAAAGTCGGCGCACGCAATTGCGACACAGATATCTTGTTGCGTTATGCAAATAATGCGTAACACCTTTCGGCAACTGTATTCACAAGCAGCTGACTAATAATGCGTTCCAGAAATACAACATAATTGTCACTCACAATAGGTTTGCGCAATTCTTCAAAAGGTAGTTTCTCGCTGCTGGCCCAGATTAGGCTATAATTAGGCCTTGTTATGGAACATCAAGTAATTACCAAAATGTAAGTGTTGCGTCAAGAATATGAAAATGAAAAAGTCTAAACGGCAAAGGTTAAGAAATAATGTAATTTGTATTTAAATAAGGTAAAACTCACTTTATTGATATCACAATATATTTGTAATATTTGATTATGGGATAATAATGCATTGACTGGAAATTGTTAAGTGTGAAGTGTTGTCTTCAATTCCTCAACGAAAAATATCTGGATTTAAGAAAAAAAATAGACAATAATAGAGAATTAAAGAATTGAATTCTCTTTTTTTTTCTTTGTATATACATTTTCTTTGAATATACTTCGCTAAATATTGGAAAAAACTAGAGAAAGTAGAGAGAAAACTAAAGAATTTAACTTTCTTTTTTAACTTTGTACATACTTTACTAAATATATTGAATTTCTCTATCTTGCGGATAGTTTTATTTGCAACTACCTAACCAACCTTTACCAGATAAATTTCAGCTATTCTAAACACTTACAATAAAAAATCAGGATGGCTTATCAATAAGAATTTGAATTAAATATAAATTGTTTATTGTTTTATGGCACGAATCAATTTTTTTTCGCATTCTTTCTGGATTTCTTTTGAATTAACGTTCGGGTAACGTAAAAATAAAGTCAAGGTCATTCGTTTCTTCCAATTTATTATGAATACGTTTTCCAAAATAATACAAAACTATTTTGAGCACTTTTAAAGAGATAAGAAGGTGTTACGAATTATTTACCAAAGCTATGACAATTTTTTCTTCCAGAAATGCAACTTCTTTTTTAAGTTTACACGAAAAATATATATTTTTACAAAGGAAGATAACATTCAATCAAACAATCGATTTGCAAATTTTTGCAATTTATTTATGATCCTCTTCTTAACACCCAACTATTTCAGATACTTCAAAATAAAATTCCTTTGCTTATTTATAATGTCAATGTGACAATATCTTCTAAATGTATCCCTTTATTAGAAGAAATAAGCATGTATCGCCTTAATATATGTATCTGAAGCTAGGTTCCTGCATGATGGTACAGTGAAGGAGAGGACCTACAGGTTAGAGTGGAAGAATATTCTTCAAGAGTCAACTCCGCCTTGCAATTATTTGTATGGTTTTGTTTACTGTATTATGGGTTTTGAATTATATTTAAAAAGCAAGTCTGATAATGTGCCAATAAATAAATAACTTCATAAGTCCACATGAATCTTGAAAGATCATTTCCAACATCAGTCTCTTTTTTGTTGTTTGTTTTTGGCGTCGACCACTAGGCCATCTGCCACCACCGTTTTTGACAATAAGCATTATATTTGTTACACTATATTTTCTAAATCTTTAAATTGTTCTGTTTTAAAAAATTTAGCTATTTCAAGGTTAATGCTTTTACCATTCTGTGCTAGCAGATATGTTATAGAACATCAGTCCTCATTAAACTTTTTGTAGAGTATTTCTATCAGAGACTTACTGATAAGATCTATCGCAACTTTTTTTGTACATCAGTTTCTGAAGATAATGATAATAATGGTAATTAGCAGCAAGAAATGCAATGCGGTTGATGCAATATGGTGCACCAGCGTATTTAAGTGTGGTTTCTCGCGAGTTTCTGACAGTAACATACGTAGATATCTAGATTGATAAAGGTTGACCCCCACTCAATCTTAATCTTAAACCTCCTCCCCTGGATTATTTCCAATGAAGCTATCTAAAGTCATTAGTTTACAACTCTCCAGTGGAAAAGACTTGCGAAATCGGATAATTGCTAGATGTAACGAACCTGGTGTTTTTGAAAGAGTTCGGATGCCAATGTTGACAAGGATAAGATTGTATAACAAAGTATTTTAATTTAATAGTGATAACTGCGCACAACTCAAACCAAACCGTAAATATTAAATTCTAGTTAGAAGTTTTCATTTTCAATACTTCTTATAGATTAAGAAACTTAACATTTAAATGTTGTTGTTGAAGAAAAATTTATTCGCTCTATCTATATGTATATTCCATACAAAGCGGGTTTTCAAAAATTATAAAAGGAAAAAATATTCTCCGAACAATAGAGTTATTATTCACAAATCGTTGCGGCAATTGTTTATGACGTAACAGATTATAGAAGACATTAAAACAGATAGCAGATTACAGACAAAAAATAGATAGATTGCAGATGATGAAAAGGCAGATGTTCAAAAAAACGAATGATAGATGACAAAGATATAAAATAGAAACTTACATAAAACATTAGACCAAAGACCAAAAAATAGAAAAAATAAGGCAGGCAGATGGAATAGAAATAAAACAAAGAAAAACAGAAGAGACAACAGAATACACTGTTTGGTGATTATACTATTTTTGTTTTTTTTTGCTTCTCGTGATCATTGGAGCAATTGTTTGTGATTTAACAGATTATCAATTGCATTGAAACGATTAGAACTAGTATATTACGAAAGACAAAAATAGATAGATTCCAGATGATGAAAATACAGATGATAGAAGATATTACGAATGATAGATGACAAAGACATAAGATAGAAACGACCAAAGACATTAATCATTAGACCAAAGACCAAAAATACAAAGAAGAGGGCAGAAGAAATAGAAATAAAAACAGAAGATAGACAACAGAAGACACTCTTCAGTGATTATGCTTTTTTTAGCTTTTCATAATCATTAGACCAATTGTTCCTGACGTAACAGATTATAAATATTATTGAAAATATTAGAAGTAGCAAATTACAAAAGACAAACAATTGATAGAGTACAGATCATGAAAAGACAGATGTTAGAAGACCATGACGAATGATAAATGACAAAGACATAAGATAGAAACGACCAATAACATTAAACATTAGACCAAAGACCAGAAATAGAAAGAATAGGGCAGATGAAATAGAAATAAAAAACGAAATACTGAAAACACTTTTTCCTAATTATGTTATTTTTATTTATTATATTTTGCATTTCATGCCCATTAAAAAAATCTGACAGTTTATATAAGTTTAAAAGAAATAAGCAATAATTTTGAGCAACGTACAAGAGTCTCCAATAACAGATAATAGATGAGAGATGAGAAGTATCAAAAGGTAGATGGCAGACCATAGAAGATAGATGATACATTTTCCAGTATTTTTCTATTTTCTATTCCAAAATGGCCAACGGTAGCAAATGATGAATGGAAATGACAAAATGAAGATTATCAAAAAAAGATCAAAAAAACAGAATCAGAAGAGAGATGAGATAAGATAAACAAGAAACACCAAATGGCACTTGTCCTTCAAAAAACCTCAGGCTCGAATTGTTAATGATATAATGATATAAAATATTACAGATAACATTTGGTAAATTAAATCAAACAAAAGAGCTATTGCAGATTATACGAGGGTGTTTTTTAAGTTCGCGGAATGGGGTGGTGGAGGAGACCGCAGTTACTAAGGTTTTCAGGGACTTATCATTAGTACATATACCGAGTATTATCATAACGAGGTAAGTAGTCTTTGAACTACCGTCGATCAAGCAACTCAACCCGGAAGATATTGTGAAGTTTAGAGGAAATAGAGTTCTGCGCTGTTATAAAGTTCCTTACTAAGCAAAAAAAGTGTTCAAATCATATTGGAAGAGATTTCATCTGTTTATGGGAACTCTTGCCGAGGAAAAACCATGGTATACAAGTGGCACAACCTCTTCAAAAATCGAAAAATTAATATTGGAGGTTGCACATTTGAAGGAGAAACAACTCGCAGAAATGATTGATGTATTTCAAACAACCATTTGTATGGTCCTCCATAATCATCAATCTAGATTGCTCACAATGCCACAAAAACAGCAGCGCGCTGAGTGTCAGCGTGCGTTTTTAAACCAGTGTAATAAAGACGAGGATTATTTTTGGAGCAAATTGTTACTGGGAATGAGACTTGGGTTCATCAAAATTAAACTGAGTCTATGGTACATTTCCATGCAGTGGTATAAAAAGGGTAAGAAATTCAAGGTGTCGCAGTCGGCGAAAATGCTCATGGTGACAGATTTTTTGGTCACAGACGGAATTTTGTTGATTGATTAGTAGGACAAAGGTGTTTCTATAACCAGAGAATACTACTTTTGGAGAAGTTAAAAAAAGGCTATTAGAAAGAAAAGAAAAGGATATTTAACCAAAGGTGTTCTAATACTATTAACTGATGAGGCTGATATGTTGAAAATTCATATTTACTTTTTTGGTTAAAGTAAAAAACACTTAAATTTTCAAAAGCACTTTATTATTTCTCTTTTAGAGCACAAAAATTGTTCCGCCAAGAGCAATAATAAAGCGTTTTTGGAAAATTTAAGTGTTTTTTTCTTTAGCCAAACAAAAAAGGTGTTCTGCTTTTGCACGATAATGCTCTTGTTCACAAAAATCGAGTTGCGTTGGCTGCTTTGCTTAAGGTGAGCTTCGATGTCATTGTTCATCCATATTAGATCACAGATTTGGCTGCCAGCGACTATTATAGCTTTCCAAACCCGAAAAAAGGGCTTCGAGAAAAGACATTTTCAACCGATAAAGAAGTGAAGGATGCATATTTTTCAGAAAAGGATAATTAATTTTATTACGAAGGTATTCACGAGTAAATTCATAGATCTGAAAAATGTGTTAAGGTTGCAGGTGAATATATTGGAAAAGGAAAAATAATTTTGTAATATTATTCCATCTCCGTCTATTCAATTCCGCGAACTTAAAAAAGCACCCTCGTACATCTACATTAACATTTTTCTATTCGATAGCAGAGGATATGACAGATCATAAACTACATAAGATGGGAAACAGAAGTCAAAAAAACAGAAAAAAATAAATTAATGACATGAAATAAAAGACAACAGGCAAAGAAAAGCATACAGAAAACAAAAGACAGGGAGTAGACAATATTTTGTTGTTGTTGTTGTTGTTCCAAATTGTTATGTTGTCTTTCAAAATTATTACTTTATAATCAGAATATTATTATTTAGAATCTTTAACTTTCAAGGTGTTATTCAGAATATAAAAGACCAAATCGAGAATGATAGAAAACCGATATCAGAAAATGAAAAATAAAAAATAAGAAAGACATCTTCACCTCGTTTATACTGTTTTTGAATCCTTAATAATATTCCTTCAGAAAATTCATCATAATTATTTTTTATTAGTTGGCACTATTCATCATCCACTGCATAATATAATTTTAGAAAGTTTTTCCTTCCAATAATTTTTAGAATGCCAATACAGTTTTCACGGCTTTTAAAAAGTTCCTCGAGCACTTGTAGACTCAATCTTTGTTGCCTTATATTTTTAATCTTAATTTCCATTTAAATAAAAATGACATTTTATGCTTTGGTTCCTCTAATAGATTCAATTCATAATTTACTAGGATAGGTCAGAAGTACGCCAGTTTGGCCAACTCAAGGCTAGATCAAGAGTACGTTAGCTCAATGCATAATTTATTGCAATAGGTCAAGGTTACGGTACGCTAGCATTAAGGGGAGTACAATTGGCCAATGTTTAATTCATTAGGATAGGTCAGGAGTAAGCTGTCTCAATTGATAGTTTATTGGGATAGGTCAAGAGTACGCTACACAAGCATTAAGGAGAGCACAATTGGCCAATGTTTCTTTTATTAGGATAGGTCAGGAGTACGCTATCTCAAATGATAGTTTATTGGGATAGGTCAAGAGTACGCTACCTCAATACATAGCGTAGTCTTGACCTATCCCAATAAACTATCAATTGAGATAGCGTACTCCTGACCTAATTAAAGTTGATTCTGGTAGATCAAGGGTATGATAGACCAACATAATGGCAAGAGTCCGATAGATCAATGCATAACTTATAATAGGTCAACTTATTAAAAATACAAAAATACAAACCATGTCGTGACTGAATAGCATAAGCCTATATCAAATCAAAATGAGAGGTCAAAAGTATGTCCTGTCCTGTATCTATGAAAATGTGTTTGTTGGTAAACGTATTAAGAATAATTTTGACGTTTCACCTATTTACTCCAAAAAAACATAGAAATGTGGAAAGTATTAAAAACCAAAATTTACATAAGAGTGATATTCAAATGTTCTCTTGGCATTATTCATTGTTTTTGGAAAAATTCACATGAGAGATAGCAAAATACAAAACAAAGATAAAACCCAAATGATAAGTGCAAGAGACAAAAAAAGAACAATTAAGGTTAATAGACAATGGGTAAAAGGTGTAAACAATCTTCCCCATATGTTAAAGTTTATTTGTAATCAACGTTTTAGGATAACATTCGGCTTTCTCAAACTCTTTAAAAACATAATAAATATTTTTAGTCATCTGTAGAAAATTTTCCTACTGATGAATTCGTTTGAACTAAAAAATAAAATATTTATATTGTAATGTTGATTGATTAGTTACGTAATGATAATGCAATGTAAAATAAGTTTTAATCACTTTCTCTATAGTTTATTTTGCAAAATAACAATAAACTATGGAGAAAGCGATTACAAGTTATTTTATAAATATTTATATATTGAATAATATTTTTTTACTAATGATTAATTCTTTTTTTGCAGGTAATTTCCAATCATATCAACTGATAACGTGATACTAATAAAGAAATTGGTAAGTGATGTTATTCACATACTAATAATAAGTTTAGTAAAAACTACTTCTCCAAAAATACCAAGTAGACAAGAATTTCATTAACTTGTAACGAAAAAATCCGTAAACGCCTTACATATCTTAATTTAGAAATTCTGAGTTAGATACAGAAATAATTAACCTCTTTAATGATACAATATTTTTAGATCCTATAGATGCCATTTCAATTTTTACCAGTAATTGCTGACCAAATCTACAAATTCAATGTATAAAGTTCCTTAATCAGTAGCAACTAAAATTGATATTCAAAACTGATGATATTTTACCTATCATACCTACTCATTCTATCCATAGCTACACTCTTGATGGAACCAGATATGTAAATTTGGTGAAGAAAAACAATTGTTATATTCCCTGATATTTTAATTTGCAGCTACACTCTTGATGGAACCAGACATGTAAATTCGATGAAGATAAACACTTTGAAAATGATCTTTAATGATCGAAACACGTGTCTGGCGACTGAAAATAAACATATCATGGAACATAACAAGTATTTTTCTTCACCAAATTTACATATCTGGTTCCATCAAGAGTGTAGCTCAACAAGTATCAATTATCTTTTAAAGGTTTATACGAAAATCACATTTTTGTGAACAAAATAAAAATTGGTGCAACTCAAATCGATTTTGTGTACTGATGATGATTTAATCATAATGATGGTTGCGACTGCTACTACGTGGTAATTCATAATGATCACAGAATAAAACATAGTAAGTGTTTTATTCAGTGTTTATGATGATGATTTATTCATTTTAACTACTCATCTTGTACAAAAAACTTTACTGTTCTATCATCATGAACACTGAAATGGAGCATGGTTTTGAAAAATTCTTGCATTTATTGAAGATTCATTACCTCCTGATTCAACAACACTTATTTAAATAATTACGTGTACTCATGGAAATGTGTCAATAATTTTTCGCCCGACATTGAATAATTCTAGCTTATTAAAGTGAAATGAAAAGTTTTGGAGAATAATCGCACGACAATCATAAATTATCCACATTTTAAACAAATGCCTAGGGATTGTTCATCACGCTTCATTGAAATTCCTCCGTATTTAAATCACATAAATCACCGTGAGAAACTCCGCCGAAGAGTATTCAATTTATATCGTCGGCCTTTTTAAGTCGTGTATATCATTATTTCCCTCGTTCGTAAATTTGAAACAATATACCGGCGCTATTTTTTACCCCCCGCGGGTTGTGGAGCACGTGGGCTGGCGTTCCTCTATTTTCAGCAAAACGAGAATTATGACGAGGAAGATATTAATATAAAAATCCGCACAACAATCGACTGAATAAACAATAAACTACTAGTCCTACGTAGCTGATGGTGATCTCATGTTGTCCGAGAGCCGCATACACGTGGGGTGGGATGGAGTTTATGCGGTTGCTCGGCTCGCACATGCACACAAGCGTACAGAAACAGACACACATAGACATAACTCGCTGGATATGTTTATGGTCTCGGATGTCTTGTCGTGTCTTTCCAAAATCACGAATTCCCCATACAGCATGCTTAATGCACCCGGAAGCGATACTTGAGGAACGCGTCCATTCCGAGCCGAACAATTACATCCTCGCGGTAGGATTAATAGGGCACCATTGATACGAGGTACCTGCAGACGCACCTGCTCCCGCGTTTCCTGCACAATACCGCCAGGTACCGATAATTAATGTACGAGGAACTGCGTCGATTCCGATCCGATCCCGATCTCTTTCCCACACGTTACGCAAAATAATTTGTACGCCAGTAACGGGTACCTGACATCATATTCATCTGCATACTCGTACGACCAGAAGCTTAAACCTCATGAGAAATATTCGCATGCAATATTAATCACCATTATTGTTCCGGTTTCTCATACACTTTTGCGTCACGAAGACATTACGATAATAATGATAATAACGAAATTTATTTATGGATGCGGGTTTTTGTATCGGCGTTATGTAACAGGAGCCGGCTAAGTCGGCGGCGGGTACATTGATACCGGGATCGTTAGTGAAGACGTTTTACAGTTTGCTGAATATAAAACAGAAATAAACAGGAACGCCGAGATAAATCATTTACAGCTGTAGGTAAGACATCGTAAATTAGCTAAGCAGCACCGTGAATGGCAATTAATTCTGCATTATGAGGACACTCCCTCCCTATGAAATTTTTAATAAAGAAATATTGCGTCTTGCGTACAAGTTAAATACATATTCATCATGCTGTACGTATTTAATTTACAGTATATTAAAATTTATTTTGTAGATATAAGTATATAATTATCGGTGGTTATATATTTAATCTAGAAAATCTATTATGCTTTAGACAAAAAAACCTAGACCCCAGTCTTTATCTACACTGGTGATATCCAAAAATGATTGAAACCGGTCCGTTGTTGATGTTGACATGTTTTTTTTAAAAATATATTCGATATTAACTTTAAACAGATGCTGCTTAATTTTCTGAATAGCCTCTTGACTTTTATGGTAATATCGTAATCGATGGTTAACCAGGAGAGTTTAAAACTCAAAAGTAAATCTCGATTCCCCGTCTCCAACTGCGCTGATGAGATCCAAAATAGATCGAAACCGGTCCGTAGATGTTGTTAACAGGTAACAATAATTAATCTTGACTTTTAATTAGAAAACAAAACAAAAACTAATGTAATAGTGTCACCCATCCAACTGCGGTACCATTCACCATTCCCAATGATGAATAGTACCGCAGTTGGATGGGTGACCGGTACCATTCACCATAAGGGTACAATTAATAGTGCTTTAGAGTGACGAGGGCGACCCTTTAAAGTAACATGCTCAGTTACATACACACAAATACACAAATAACACATAGCGGAAGGACCACGTGATCGATAGCCTAACACTACTACTACTATTACTAGTGTTAGTGTTTTAATCGACAAGTATATTGATTAAATTTTCACACAACTCATTGACCTTATATAAAAAAAAAACGTAACAATTACCTATAAATACGAGTTTTTTTAAATAAATTTCTATCTCATAACTTCTTCCTCTTACACCTATAATCATCAAGAAATCCCATTCACAGCCTAAAATTATAACATTCACGACAGTATTATTATTTTTATTTAATAAAAGGAGAAGCGAAATTACTCAACTAAACCACATACATCGATATTATTACCTTCACGCCAAACATAATATTTTCGCGTCCGTCGATAGAATCGATATCACGCATAATAGATCAATCCCGGCGATAACAAAACGCCATTATGATTATTATTATGTGTGGCCGCTACTCTTCCGGATGGGTTCTGCATAGAAAATATATTATCGGGAACGTGGAATTGTTTATCAACGATCAGACTACTTTACGTTTATTTTTTGCGAACAAAACAAAACGAAACAAAAAATAAGCGCGGACGTATTTATTTGCATACATTACAACATTATCCCACATACATATTAATTGATCGGATCTTTCTTGCTGCATCCATTTATCGATAGATCTATGGTGTTTGTAATTTATGTTAGTGTTGAGTTAATCACAACGATCGGTGTTACTTGAGAAGTATACATTTTATTACATCTGCCATCGATTCTTTAAAAATCCGAGTTTTATTAAAAATTTATTGGAACTTTAGGTGACTATAACAATAAATCCTTCGGTGGATTATAATAATATTAATGAAGTAATCTATTTAGATAGTTATCTCCCATCATGTCAATTAATTAGTTACCTTAAACGAGTGGAAGAGAAAATAATAAATTATCTATAATTATCTATACATCTGCTATTACCTTGATGATGATTATAAAAAAATCAATTACTAAGACCTGTGTAAAACATGTAAAATGTTAATAGTACCAATAAACATTATTGATAATGAACACTTTGTGTCCAAAAGATACATCTGGATCAAAATAAAATATTGAAGAAAGACTCTAAGTGTTTTTATCAAAGTGATTTTAAAGTGAGTTAGTTTAAAATATTTCACTATGGAATAAACGAGCAACTAATTAAATATATGGTTACCTCAGCTAGTATTTATTAAATTATTTGAATAGTTTATTAAAGAACTTTTAATTAGAACCCTCGAGTATGTTTTACTGATTGGAGGGTGGGATAGGGGCCACCCACCCACCCTACATATACATATAAACTTTAAGTCTTTATCGTCTCCCTGTATCCAATAAAATTAATTACAAAACTTTTTGAATAAAAGTGAAATTTAAAATTTTTGTGTGAGTAAATTAGTAAATCATGCATCATGGATGGACAGACTTTAAATCTTAATTACATAGAATTATCTATAGAAAATTATATTAAACTTAAAATTTGATTTTGTTTTATTTTTTATTACATAAAAGTTTGATTGTTTTTAGCAGGAAATTCATCAACGATTAGCAATTAAAGTTATTATGTATATGTAGGGTGGGTGGGTGGCCTCTATCACACCCTCCAATCAGTAAAACATAATCGAGGGTTTTAGCTAGAAGTTGTAAAATGTAAAAAACAAAATAATTGCAATTTTGAGAGATTTATTCATACATTTTATTCAAATACTTTTTATGATGTTTTACTGATTGGAGGGTAGGATAGAGACCACCAACCCACCCTACATATACAACTTAACTTTAATTGCTGATTGCCTCGTGGTTGGCAATAATCTTAATTACAAAATTTGAATAAAACAAAATTGCCAATAAAAAAGTGTTAAATTAATAAAAATTATATACATTATACGTGGTAAGGCTTTAAATCAAGCTTAGATGAGAGTAGCTCTAGAGCAATGTTTCTCAACCTTTTTTGTGCCATGCCCCACCTAAGATTTTCTAAAACCCCCCTATGTAACACATATATAATTTTTAATATTAAAAAATTGAATTGTTCACTTAAGAAACTTAAATGATAGGCTTTAGGAAGAAATCACTAGGAAATTGTTAACGAAACACTGTAAATAAATTTTCAAAACATATAACGAAAAACTGAAATTCAAATTTGAAATAATTTTAATAAAGATGTTTCTATATTAATTTATTAGAGACTTTATGTTAAGTTCCAATTTGGTTAGCTTCAGTCTCCCTATTGTGTTTTATCCACGCGATTTTTTTTACCAGTAAATCATTTACAGCACTAAATCCACATACAGCTAAATATGAAGATGGAAACGGCAACAATAGTTTTCTTGTACATTTGGTTGAATTTGAGAATTTGATTTCTCTTTTCTCACAAAACCATGCAATCACTCCTTTTTATTAAATAAAGTTTTAATTGACTCATCATTTTGTATTTCTGCAAGTTCTTCTTCATACTGCATATATGATATATCAGACAAATCCATTTATGTTGGAAAATCAATTTGTTGTAAATCAGAAAATCTTTCATTTAAATCAGCAGATAGAATTTTCAGATGATCGACAATAACAACTTTGGAGCCAATGAAACTGTTCAAAGTTTTTGTTGTTAATATATTACTGACATAACTCAATATGGGCAATCAAACCAAATATCTTTGCTCTTCCATCCACAAGTTTTATTTGTTCCTTGAAGTTGCTTATTTAATATATTTAGTTTTGCAAAGATATAGGTTAAATAACTTACCAATGCTTTACAATCGACTGTTAACAGATAGTTCATTTCAGATTCATCGCTTAAAAAATCACTGAGAGTATCATACATATTTTCAAGCACCTTTTGGTTCATCACAAAATAGCTTGACATTTGACATTAGCTTTAATAGCACTGAATGTAGTACTTTTACAACAGGCGAGATGTTTTTAGTTAACAAGTTTTCCCTATGAATAACACAACGCATAAGAATAATTTCTGGATTCTCATCTTTAATCAATTTTAAGCAGATTATCATATTAGGAGTACCATCTGCAGCACAAAATGTTATATTTTTCAGTAGTATATTTAGAGGATTTTTATGCTTCAATTTTGGATTAGTGTCACTCCAATACCTGCAATTTTGCCTATTCACATGCCCATTTAGATGGAAGTGTGTCTCGTCTGAGAAAAAAAATTTTGGTAAAGCTGGTGAACCTCTCTAACATTTCGTTTGCAAATTGGAGCGTGATCTTGAGGCTTTAGTTCCTGTACATGTGCATTTGGATTTTGTACGGATGTAAATGTAAGTCTTTGTGAAGAATACGAATCAAAGATGTTCTGGTAACACCTAAGGCGTTAGACCGCCTTCGAGTAGAGAGTGAATGATTTTCACGAATAGACGCTCTTACACGCTCGACGTTATCGGGATCTCTTGATGTTTATGTCATCTGTCAACTGTCATCCGTCAACTGACGGTTTCTTAATCAAACATTTATTAAATGCCAACGATTCTCTTTCATATGTCAACGGCAAACTGCTATTGTCTGTCATAATAAAATGAGCAAAAATAAGCCAGTAATGGAAAAATTATTAGCTAAAATGGCTAAAATATACTGCTGGTGAGGATACCATCATCCAGTAATACGATTTTGAGTGGAAGAACACTACGTGAACTCCGCCTGCATGTCTCTGCTTTAAATTGTTAAGTAATTTGTACATTTATATTAATTGTTAGAATATTTTTGTTAAGTTAACATGTAAAAGAAAATCAATAAATCAATATGTCAATTGTCATCTGTCATCTGTTATCTGTCAACTGTCATTTTATCATCTGTCTTCTGGTATCCAATATATGTTAACTAGTAGTTATTAACATATCATTTATTTACCATTGATTATTTTAGATTTATCGTTTCAAATGACGATGATACAAAAATACTGTAATTTTTCAACTGTCATCCGTCAACTGGTGATACTCTTATCTAACATTTATCAAATGCCAACTATCTTTCATCTGCCAACTGTAAAATGTCATCTGTCAACTTTCAGCTGTCATCTATCAACTGTCACCTATCAATTGTCATGTATCATCTGTCATCTGTCAACTGTCAACTAGTGTTTATCAATACAATTGTAATCTTTAATCTCTAACCTTAAATGCCATCTATCATCAATTATCGTTATTTTGTCATTATAAATTTGATAACTGTCATCTGTCATATACAGTAAACTGCCAACTGTCATTTATTATCTTTTAACTATAATCTCTCATCCTTCATTTGACAAACGTTAGCTGTCATTGATTATTTAACATTTATCGTTTCGAATGATGATGATACAAGAAAACTGTCATCTGTCAACTGTCATCCGTCAACTGGTGGTACTCTTATCTAACATCAAATGCCAACTATCTTTCATCTGTCAACTGTGAAATGTCATCTGTCAACTGTCATCTATCGACTTTCAACTGTCATCTGTCGACTGTCATCTATCAACTGTCACCTATCAATTGTCATTTATCATCTGTCATATGTCAACTGTCAACTGGTGTTTATCAATACAATTGTAATCTTTAATCTCTAACCTTAAATGCCATCTATCATCAATTATCATTATTTTGTCACAATAAATTGGACCACTGTCATTATTTAACATTTATCGTTTCAAATAATGGTGATACAAGAAACCTGTCATCTGTCAGCTGTCATCCGTCAACTGGTGGTACTCTAATCTAATATTTATCAAATGTCAACTCTCTTTCATCTGTCAACTGTGAAATGTCATCTGTCAACTGTCATCTATCGACTTTCAACTGTCATCCGTCGACTGTCATCTATCAACTGTCACCTATCAATTGTCATTTATCATCTGTCATCTGTCAACTGTCAATCGGTGTGTATCAATACCATTGTAATCTTTAATCTCTAACCTTATATGCCATCTGTCATCAATTATCGTTATTTTGTCATAATAAATTGGACAACTGTCATTATTTAACATTTATCGTTTCAAATGATGATGATACAAGAAAACTGTCATCTGTCAACTGTCATCCGTCAACTGGTGGTACTCTTATCTAGCATTTATCAAATGCCAACTATCTTTCATCTGTCAACTGTAAAATTTGTCATCTATCGACTTTCAACTCTCATCTGTCGACTGTCATCTATCAACTGTCACCTATCAATTGTCATTTATTATCTGTCATCTGTCAACTGTCAACTGGTGTTTATAAATACAATTGTAATCTTTAATCTCTAACCTTAAATGCCATCTATCATCAATTATCGTTATTTTGTCATAATAAATTGGATAACTGTCATCTGTCATATACAGTAAACTGCCAACTGTCATTTATTATCTTTTAACTAAAATTTCTCATCATTCATTTGACAAACGTTATCTGCCATTGATTATTTAACATTTATCTTTTCGAATGATATATAGAAAACTGTCATCTGTCAACTGTCATCCATTAACTGATGGTACACTCATCTACCAATTATATTAAAAGCTAACTATCACCTTTTACCTGTCAACGGCCAACTCACATCTGTCAACAGTCATTTGTCGACTGTCATCTGTCATCTGTCATCTTTCATCTGTCAACTGTCATCTGTCAACTGTTAACTGTCATCTGTCATCTGTCAACTGTCATTTATCATCTGTCAACTGTCATATGTCATCTATCATCTCTCATTTCTCAACCGTTATCTGTCAACTGTCGTTTATTAATACAATTGTTAATACAATTGTAATTAATAGTGAAAGTGCTTAACTAATCCTTAAAATTAAAAATAATATTGGTAATGTTTGGCGGTACTAAAACATATAGTTCAAATAATAAAAAACTGAATAAAAAATACCACCGAATCTATGCTAGAAATATTTAAACAACAAACCATTTTTACACAAGTTGTTTGAAACATAATCTTGAATTTAGCTAAAATACAATTATATAGTATATATTTATATCCAAAAACTAAACCCCAAACCAATAAGAAGACAAAAATACAGTAAATTTACAGTAGAAACTGGCATGCTTTTATAAATTACTGTAAACAAATTATGTGCATGACGAAACCACCTATATTTTCAAGAAGATTCAGAGGAGTACAATTTTTAGAAAAAGGTTTTACCCTCCTAAAAACTTTAGATTGATAATGTAGTTTTGATAACAAATGGTAAAAACCTTTATTGACTAGTTTGGAACAAAATATTAGATATCCCATAGCTTGTTTGGTCATCATTTTTATTCAAAATTTCAGAAACAAGTTGTATATCGATTATATAAAGTCATTTTAAGCGTTGGGCTTTTATGAACTAATTTGGATACTCCGTAGCTTGAGATTTTCATTGAAGTGTTCGAATAGGCATTTTTTCATTACATGTATTTTTTTTTAAATAAGAGCTTAAAGGTCCTAATAGGAAGAAGCAGTTAATTTATTAAAGTCAGTGAATTTTATGTTATGTGTTCTTTTGTTGATCAATTTAAACGTTCCGTAGCTTGCTTGATCTCTAAATGTTGAAGAATTCAAAATTCTATCAACATAAATATCCAAACCTAAGAAGTTTGGATATTTATGGGCCCCATAATCAGCTTGATCTTTAAATAGTTTAGAAATAAGCAGTTTTTCAATTGCATGGAGGAAAATCTAGAATTGGAACAATTTTGAACTAGAGACCAAACGTTGAATTCAGAAACAACTTGCTCAATTTACATGCAATAAATTTTGTGATTGGATTTGAAATAAGAGACTAACTGACTTATAGCTTCATATATCAAAGAAATTCGTCTTCATTACAAAAACTTTTGATTAAGTATCCTAGATGCAAGAGGTATTATTTGTAGAGGCTTTTTCTTGCAAGAAAATAAGAGATAATTTTTCGGCAATATTAATATCTTTTCATCTATTTTATGTATTTCTGCTGCATTTGTAAGTTATTTTTATTAGTCCTTCGGATTATTAATTCTTCTAATTTTTGGTCGCAAATTCAATTACCAATTCGCATATTCTAGCAACAATTATTTAAGGGATTAGATGAAGTTGGTATTATTCTGTTAATAAAGCTAATAATTTAAACCAGAGATACTTAAAAATATTTATCGAGGTTGGAACCGACTTACAACGAGATGATTGCTGAACTTATTTCAGAAAATTAGTATGTGTCTCCTCAGAGATGATAAGAAGAACAAATTTATATTATTTTCTAAATTCTACTTCTAGTTTATTGCTGAGCATCATAAATATAAAGGATTAGCTTTTTCATGTGGATAAAAAACCTACATCACCACAGTCATATCTACTTCTAGATTTATTTTTGACTTGTAATTTGAGATAACTAAGTTGTGCATTTTATAGACACCATCCTCCATCTAACGCTATTTTAGATTTTTGAATAGGAACACCTTATTTATTTATTTATACTTTTGTATTTTTACATAAATAATATTCTAAAGAGTTACAATTACAAATTTAAGAAAACGTACATAGTTTTGGCTATAAGAATCCTGGGCGGATCTTTTTCAAAATGATCTTCCATTCAAACCCTGATTTTTCTCCAATGATTGGATATGCCACAATACCCACTGCCATGCCAGTAATTTTTATTATTTTACATTAAGATTAATTTTAGAACAAACCCTTCTCAATAACAGTATTTTGATTTGATTTTATACATTGTCAAAAAATTTGGACATAGTAAATATTGAAAGAGGAACTACAGATTCATGAAATACCACATTCCCAAATGTTATTAGGAAATAACCAAGAAATAGAATCACTACTTTTTTTGATACAATAGTCTAAAAATAGTATCTACATGATGAGTACAGCTTTTTGTAAATAATTAAACGAAATCTTCAACATTTTTCTTCTGTATGAGAAGAATTCTATATCACAAAAGGTGTTTTCAAATGCTGAAGGTGATTATTAAAAGAGAAACAAATCCAAATGCAGTACATATACCAAAAATATGTTTAAAAATAGTAGGTACATGTTATAGGTACTAAAATTTTGTAAATCATTATCCGAAATCTTTAAAATTCATCTTTTCAAGGCGAAATAAATACCACAAAAAATCAAACAATTAAAGTTTTTATTCCAAAAACCAAAGAGCATATCTAAGCCAAAAATTGTTGAATATAGAAATATATTAAAAAAGATGATTTATAATATTGTACAAGATATTGAAAATGTTTTATTTTCTCCTCAATTTTGTAGATATGATTTAGGAAGTCCTAGGTATTTAGGCTTACCCTTTAAATAACATAGAAATAATTGAGAAGACTTTCATTAGTTTGTACTATAATAGAAACATCAACTAGTTTTTATTATGTTTCTATATGTATTTAGATTTCCAAAAAAATATTCAATTGGTTTACCGTTTGGCTCTAAAAGTTTGTAGATGTTGTACAACATAATTTTACTTCAAAAATTTAGAAGCTTTTAGCTTAATTTCGATTAATCAAATGATTTAAGCCTAACTTTTCCATAAGTTATAAATGTAATTATAGTTATAGCCTATATAATTATTTATATTTGTAATTTAGGAAAACTCAACTATGCACAGTTCACCAAGTATAATTTTGATGATGGTAGCCTGTTTTTCTATCGGTGATTAGATATATTTAAGTTTTAAACGATTCCAAACAACATACACCAGATGAGCAAACTTTTTTTAAACAGTCCACCCAATTAAGGTAAAAAGCAACAGTTGCGCGATTTAATACACCAGGTGTTACAGTTTACGTCCGAGTTAATTTAATAAAATTATCATCAAGATACGCACTTGATGTTGCAAGGGCGTGCAAAAAAAAAAGTAAAGAAGTCGAGCCTCCTGAGCTTCTCGGTCTTCGTTAATTTAATGGCACAATCAAGATGTTCCGACTTCTTCTCCTTGCCACGTTCGTTAGTACCCGTCGCGCATTTGTCACTAGTTTTTATTTCCTCGATCGCTAATGCCCATGTGAATGAGACGTCTTCGGAGGAGACCCGGCATTAAGTTTTACGATGCAGGCCCAAAAAATAAACGCGCCAAGCGACGGGACCGCAATGATTACTCGGAAGTACTAAATTAATGTCCGCATTATGTTGTTATAGTGTAAAACTGCACCGACTGGTGTGCGTTATTAAAAGAAAAAAAGTATCGTGCCAGTTCTTGCGGCGCATTTCTGGAATCCTCGAGGCTGTATATATTAATCTGGTCACGTTGCCGGTTTGGTCTAAATGGTACTATTATTAGTAGAAAGGTGTTACAAGCGGTACTAGAAGATATTTTTTGTCTAGCATTAAAGTTAATAAGTGCTGGGTTATAAAATTATCAAAATGAAAAAAATATGTTACAGCGGTACTATAAGATACTTTTTCTCTAGCTTATCAAAATGAAACAGTTGAGATCCATTATTTTTATTTGCTACAAATAATCCAACTTCAAAGAACTTAATTAAATACAGCAATACTGGCAATATTTGGCGGTACTAAAAATGGTTTTGCCAAGCTTTGAATTGCAGGATTCTATGTTATCTCTTTTTAATTTTGCTGGTAATATAGAAGTATTTTTGCTTCCTAAGTTTAGAAAATAATAATGCCCAAAAAGTTTAATATACCTCTCGCTAGAATGGGTTCCTCCAAAAACGTTGTATAAATGTTTGTTCTTACCTGGGTTTCTATTTCTTATATTGATAAGTTTTTTCATTAGACTAACTGATGTCTAGAACTGATAGTTTAACTTCCTGCTCCAAAACCCTACCATAACTATAAATTTGTCAAAACATTTATAACCGCAAATAGAGTAATACAATTCAATTCATCCGTTTCAAGTAGGATTTATTACGAAATCAACAAGTGAAACCGTTCGCGTGTGCTATATCGCCGAGTAATTAAACTTCTGACAGGCGGGCGATAGAAAGGCATGTAGCACACCATGTGGGAGGTTGGCCAGAAATCTCACGCACACGACGAGGGAGAAGCGCGGCTCTTCTGCGGGATTTTACGGTGAGGAAATGAGATTCTAGATGCGCCGGCGAATTAACACGGAATGAATTCAATGCGAAACGGTGAGCAAGATTTATGGGCAGCTCGCCCCGAGGTTAAGGATTAATTTAATTACGGAATACACTCGCGTTTAAATACAACAACGGCCAAATGTGCCGCGGGGAAAAAAAGACGAAGAGGAACAGGAACGGATTCGAAGTGATGTGCACACGCAGACACAATGCTGAGGGAATATTACGAGCGCGGTTTCTTTTTGACCTGGAACATAATTCCGAAACGCGCGCCTTGTCATGTAAAATCAACAGTTTGTAAGGTGTACGGTTATTCCATGATGACTAGAATGAGATATCATATACAACGGTTATGAATGCATAACAAGTGCTCCAAAAAAATATCCTACATTTAAAGAAAAGTTTGATTATTTTTAAACTGGAAGTTTTACATCATCCAAGTATTTAGTCAGATAAGTCTTCCTCTCTTGTGTATGATAAAATATTTTGGAAGTCTTTTTAGAAAGAAAGATTTAGTAGGCTTATCATCAAAATCTTGAAGAAGTAACAAAAGCCTATAAAATATTTGGGAATTTCGTTTATAATCATTGTACAGTAGAGATTTGATTTATTTTGGAAGAATCATCATCAACTCCACTCAGAGATGATTTTTTTAGAAATCAAATCATCAACATCACACTTTATTTATACAGGAGAACGGCAATAAACACAGAACCGCGAGTATTAGTGCACGTATGCATCTCGCCTTTAAAGCCACACCAGCGATAAATTCCCGCGGCTATGGAATTGTGGATTACCTCCTAATGATATGTAAATTGCTTGCCGAAAGGGTATCCGCGGGATCGTGCCTCTCGCGCACCTCCCACTGCCCAGTTCTCGCCGTTCTGCGCATTCTTAAATAAGTGATCTGCCTATGAAACCAGCTGATTGAGAGGCGATGATATAATGGTCACACCTCGTGAGCAAACACTCTCCGCGGTACGACAATGATGTCATTATCGGGCCCCGGAGATCACTCACCAGAAAGGTAAATAAGTTCGCTCCACGCCATCGGAAAATCGCCGGCCGAATGAGAATTAGCGGATTGTAATGCCGCGATAAGAATTGGAGCATTACCCAGTCACCGCATCGGCGGGATTATTAGGATGCAGTGTTTTGATAGAAAGTCACGGTTGAACGGTCGGTTTGCGGACGGATGAGAGACTCTTCGTAATTACGAATTTATCCACGGCCACACCATCCATTTCCATCTCTAACATAACGGTTTAATTTGTAGTTTATATATTCATAAATTCATGTATCTTAATTCAGCGCTTTCATTGCTGTCATTACGATTACGGATTTCTTTTGTTGCCACTATTATGGCATGTAACGATCTGGGTGTGTATTTTACGACAGTAAACATTAATTATCGTTTAATTTTAAACGCTACAAGCATATTATTCAGCTACTAAATAAAAGTGTGACATAATTTTATTTATTATTCCTCTCGAATTCAACACAGTCATATCTAAATGACACACCTTCAAAAATTTTATTTCTTTTTTTGATTTATTTTCTGCTTCCGAAAAATTTGACCAAAAAAGCACACACAAAGTTTAACCAAGTTTGGCAAAAACGTGTGATTTTCTTTCTTTACGAATACCATCTTGGAAAAATAATTTAGGAAGTGAAATATGTACTACAATACAAAGTATATTGCTCACTTTCTTTAGTATTCGTGATAAAGATTTTTCATCTCTGTTCAAATGGTAATTTTGACCAACAAAGGTGTTTTGATAGTTTCCAAATTATTCTTTGGTTGATATTCAAAAAGGCTGATATCTTCCGTTTTGATTTTGCGTTCCTAGCGATTGATCCTTTGCCATTTGCATTTGACTTTGATCAAGTTATTTGTATCATCTTATTCTGCTTTTTTTTGGGCAAATGCCTTCATTTTCCAACTTTGAAACTTTAAAGGCTGCTTTGCATCTCCATCAAAGTTATTTGTACCATATTATGCTGCATTTTTTTGAGCAAATATCTTCCTCATTTTCCAACTTTGAAACTTTGATGCCTGCTTTGCATCTCCATCAAAGTTATTTGTATCATCTTATTCTGCATATTTTTGGGCAAATACCGTCCTCATTTTCCAACTTAAAAACTTTGATGGCTGCGTTTCTTCTCCATCAATAAAACAGAAATTTCCTTTTTTGGAAAACAGAATACTTCTCAATTATTAGTTGTGTATAGTTGGTAATTTTATAATTTCTATTTGCATTCCCAATGCTTAATGCTTTTTGTTCTAATAAAATGTTTGTGCCAAAATGTATGCGTCTTCATTTAACATACCATTTTACTTTTTACATTTTAAACTTGTATTACTCCCTATTTAAATTTGATATTTCTTCAGCTCTCATGACGCATCTCTTTTTACCTAGAGCATACAATTCTGAATCAAAGTCCAAGGTTTTCTGAAGGAATGGTTCATACCAATTCTGTTTTAAGTTCACATACAAACAAACGCTTTTAAGATAATTATCAAAACAACGTTTTCCTCATTTATAGCTTTAATTTAATGATTTTTCTTGTAAGTTTTTGCTTTTAAAGGTCCGTTTGTAATCATCAGTATAAATGAAAAATTTTGGATCCATCGTACAATAAAAATTCTTCTCAAAATAATCAACTAGTTGAAATTTCCTCTTCTGAAAATTATGTTAACCTTTAGCTACTATTCTGATGAAATATTCAATCAAATTCATGTTACTTTAGTCTAACAAGGCTAGCCAGTTTTTCGTGTATGTTAATTTAGGATATTCACGTTATTTTCTGCTTTTGAAGTTTCAATTTGATTTAAATTTTCTGCATTGTAAATGCAGCTTTCTTTTAGCAGATCTTCTATAATCTCCTTGTTCATTTGTAATATATAGTTTGGACACTTGATTCAAAGCTTCGTAAAAACACCTTAAATTTCTTCTTGGAATAATACTCATCTTCATCTGCCTGATGAAGACACCGTGTGGTCAAACAGAGGTAGCTTGAAAATAAAATGGCAGGAATCAAAGATGGCGGGAAAGTGAAATGGCGGGAAAAAAAGATGGCTGGAAAACAGAAATGGCGGCAAAATCAAATGGCGGGAAAAAGAGTTCACGGGGAAAACAAAACGTGCGGGAAACAGAGATGGCGGGAAACAGAAGTGGCGGGAAAAGGCTTCACGGTCAAAATGTGCTGGAAACAGAGATGGCGGGAAACTGAGGTGGTAGAAAAATGAAATGGCGGGAAAAAGAGATGGCGGGAAAAATAGTTGGCGGAAAAAAAGAGATAGCGGGAAACCGAGGTGGCGGGAAAATGGAAAGAATAAATGGCGGGAAAAGAGATCGCGGGAACACATAAATGGCGGCAAAATGAAATGGCGGAAAAAAGAGTTGGCGAGAAAATGAGATGGTGGGAAAAAGAGTTCACGGGAAAATGTGCGGGAAATAGAGATTGTGGAAAAAAGATATGGCGGGAAACTGAAATGGTGGGAAACCGAGATGGCGGGAAAATGGAATGGCGGGAAAATGAAATGGCGGGAAGAATAAATGGCGGTAAAAGAGGTGGCGGGAAAACAGAAATGGCGGCAAAATGAAATGGCGGGAAAAGGAGATGGCGAGAAAATGAATTGGTGGGAAAAAGAGTTCACGGGAAAATGTGCCGGAAATAGAGATGGCGGGAAAAAGATATGGCGGAAAACTGAAATGGCGGGAAAATGAGAGCTCACGGAAAATGTAGAGATGGCGAGAAAAAGATATGGCGGGAAAATGAAATGGCGGGAAACAGAGGTAACGGGAAAAAAGAGTTCAGGGTAAAAATTAAATGTGCGGGAAACACAGATTGCAGGAAAAAAAATTGCAGGAAAATGAAATGGCGGGAAACAGAGGTGGCGGGAAACAGAAATGGCGGGAAAACAGAAATGGCGGGAAAATGAAATGGCGGGAACAGAGGTGGCGGGAAAACAGAAATGGCGGGAAAAAGAGATGACGAGAAAAATAGTTGGCGGGAATAGGAGATGGCGGGAAAATAAGTTAACGGGAACATGAAATATGCGAAAAACAGAGATGGCGGGAAAAAGAGTTGGCGGGAAAATGAGATGGTGGGAAAAAGAGTTCACGGGAAAATGTGCGGGAAACAAAGATAACGGGAAACTGAAATGGCGGGAAACAGAGGTGGCGGGAAAATGAAATGGCGGGAAAAGGAAATGACAGGAAAAATAGTTGGCGGGAAAAGGAGATGGCGGGAAATTGAGTTCACGGGAAAATGAAATGTGCCGGAAACAGTGATTGCGGGAAAAAGAGATGGCGGGAAAATGAATTGGCGGGAAAAAGACATGGCGGGAAAAATAGTTGGCGGGAAAAGGAGATGGCGGGAAAATGAGTTTACGGGAAAATGAAATGTGCGGGAAACAGAGATGGCGGGAAAAAGAGATGGCGGGAAAAAGAGATGGCGGGAAACTGAGGTAATGGGAAAAAAATGGCGGGAAAATTAATATCGGGAAAATTAAATGGCGGAAAACAAATGAAGTGAGAAAATGAAGTGAAGGGAAAAAGAGTTCACGGGGAAAATGAAATGTGCGGGAGAAAAAGAGATGGCGGGAAACAGAAAAACACAATATTTATGTATTAGCCGCGTGGCTACTAAGTAGTTCCACAATACCTTCGCAAGTACTATGATCACCATGTTTTACTCTTGAAACTTCAACTTTAATATTTACTATACTGTTTCTTTTTCAGTTCCAAAATGCTCCTTTTCTCAATTTCATTTGGATATTGGTTTAGGAAATTGAAAATTGTTTTCAGAATAATAATGACCATTGCTATATAATCTCTGTTTTGAGAAATGACGATGATGGTGGCGTAGTAGTTTTGAGACAGATTAAAACACTTACTATATACCAGGTCTATAAATATAAAACCGGAATTTTTGTATAGAAAATACACGTTTATTGTATGAAAATAATAAAAAATATTTTATTCGAAGTATTGCCCATCGCTAGCTATTCATTTTTCCTACCTGCCTGACAATTTGTGGATGCCACGCCAAAAAAACTGTTGCTCTTTTGAGGTACATTTTCGTAAGAACTAAAGCGCTGCTCGACAAGTGCGTGTCCCATTGATGCAAATAAGTATGAATTTGACGAAGCCAAGTCTGGTGAGTAAGCCGCATGCAAAAGTATTTCCCAACTAAACGCCTCAATAGTTTCCTTGACCAGTTTTGCTGTGTGATGGTTCATTATCATGAAGCAAAATCACTTTGTGTTGTCTTTTTTGATATTCTGGTCGTTTTTCACGCAAAGCTTGATTCAAAACGATCATTTGTTGTCATTAGCGTTTAGTATTAACGGTTTCGCCAGGTTTTAGCTTGCGATCCCACCAAACACAGAGCATTGTCTTTCGTCCATAGCGATTTGATCTTGCAGTCGATATCGATGGTTCGCTTGGAGTAACCATTATCTTTTACGCTTAGGATTCTCAAAATATATCCACTTTTCATCGCTAGACACAATTCGATGGAGAAATGAATGACTTTGTTTTGTACCCGACGAGCAGCATTTCGTAAGTGGTTTTTCGGTTTTCCTGCTGTCTTTCATTCAGTTCATATGGAACCCATTTTCCCATTTTATGGATCTTGCCCATGGCTTTCAAACTATGGAGACGACTTCTTGTGTTACATTTAATTGATCCGCGAGTTGTTGTTGCGTTTGAGCGTCATCCTCATCCAACAATGCTTGCAATTCGCTGAGTTCAAATTTTTTGGCTGGTCTTCCACGTTCTTCGTTTCTCATGTCAAAATCGCCACTTTTGAATTTTTTTTAACCACTCAAAGCACTGTGATTTACCAAGAGCATGCTCACTGTAAGCTTCGTCAAGCATTCGATGCGATACTGCAGCAGTTTTCTTCAATTGGTAACAGAAAATCAATGCTGGTACAAAATTAGACATGTTCAAAACTATTACAAACTGTGCAGTTATGTTATATGAAATTGTTGTGAGTTGAAAATCTTGTCAGAGATATCAGCAAGGAAATGACGACAATGACGCGGTTTAACGGTAACTACATTGACAGCTAGGGACATTTATGGGCAAATTCCGGTTTCATATTTATAGACCTGGTATACACTATAAATATTTCTTTTAGAAAAAATGTTTGTGTTAAAATTTATATTGTATTTTCTGGTTAATTATAAGCTTTATTAGTAATCCACTATAAAATCTGATTTAAAATATGTTAGACTAGAAATTTGTATTTTTTGTTACATTTATCAATTCTAAATATTTCTCTTAAAGTCTGAAAATAAGTTTGTGCATATTTATCGTTGTTAGTAAGTTAACCACACCAATGCCCAAAAATGGTCTAAAATTGCCCATCATGTTAAAAGTCTTGGAAACGTTTCAACTTTGTTGAAAATCTCCTCTCAACAAGGTCACATCACTGTGCTTTCAACATGGAGGTTCTCATTGGTGATGCAATTAATACGGTTACTACAGACAAAAAATACCTTTTTAAGCTAGCAAACTATGAATTAATAAACGCATATTTCAATTCCCTCAACTGGGATTTATTTATTTACATATTTGGTCTTCTTTCTTAAAAAATACATTTAAAAACAAATTAACTACAAAAATATACATAAAATTTTGGCCGAAAGAAGCACGGGCTGAGTTCACAATGACAAATTATGTTCTTCCACTCAAACCCTTCTTGCACCATGATGTTGGGAAGGTGGCAATCCTCGTTCACATCAGGAAGCTTTTATCTTACAGTTAATATCATATTTTTTATCCACTTTTACCTATTATCAGATATCCATGAGAGGCTATTGATCGATTCGTTCCTTTCAAATATATTTATCACAATAAACCATATCTTCCTCAATGGATGTCTAAAGAGTAAATTCATTTAATTCACCTAAAAGGAGTAGCACAAGCAAAGAAGAAACAACTGGGAATAAACTAAGCAACAATTTTACAATAATTATTTATCTAAGGTAGAATTTTCACTCAAATTAGATCCAAAATTCTTCTCGAAGTACGCTAAAAAACTTGAGAAAGAAAATTGTTGTTCAAACAAGATGAGCTATGTTAATATGAATGCTTAGAATGGATCAGATATTGTCAACCTATTCTACAATTTTACTCTTCTGTGTGTACCACATCAACCACTCTCAGGTATAGTGGTTATATTCCAGCACCACTATTAGTGTAGATAGTTATCTAACAGTTTCGTTTGAAAAGGTATTTAATACAATCATTAGTCTAATGCCATCGCACGCCCATGGCCTGATCAAGTGTCTAGCTACTTCCTCAGAGTTGTATTTATTGACTATGATGTCAAATTCACAACTTATTCTCTAAATCTTTGCTACTTGAAATTATGCCGACTAAATGGAAAACGAGCGTAATCACTCCGATACATAAATCTGGCCATAGACATCTTGTCGTAAATTATAAAGGGATAGGAAAAGAGTACGTTATTCCAAAAAGATAAGATTGATTATTGGCTGACCATTAGCATGGTGCTCTAGACAAATAGTTTGCGATAATCAACATGGTGATAATAACCAACCGCTCTACTACCTCTAACTTGTTAGAGTATAAGCAATCTATATCGAATGCCTTGGAAGAGCGTAGGATTATAGCTGATTCGAGTATTCTTCACCGTTTATCGAATGGAACGCTGGATTCGCCATATACCAGGGGATTATCATTTCTTTTACATCCCACAGAGACTAACGCACATGAATAAGATCTATCACCTAGATACTTTTCGTACTGCTGGTGACACTCATAACTCAGATGATCATAATCACTTCTACTTGATTGGAGCATTCTTCTTCTAATTTTGCAATTAATTATATTTGTAGTATAGTTTCATTCCTTTCGGCCAAATGTCTATAAATATATAAAAATAAGGGAAGAAATACAAAACAAGAGAAGTTTTAATTTTTTGTTCTTTCTTGTATTTAGAAACAATTGTTACTATTAATTTTCGACAATTACATTCCCAATCGTTCATCGACATCAAGTCCGTCGAACCTCCATTGTTTTTTGTTTCGTATAACTTTTATTTTAATTGGATGTTCAGTGACGGTTGGAAGTGTGGTTCATTTAATGTATACCCATTTCAATCCGACCAAGTGTAAAATACCGATCGCCACTAAAAACTCGACCGAATGCAACAACAGTTACGGTCTGAAGCTGCCGCCTCCCATAACTAATAACTTATCGGAGTGAAACTATAATTCCCGTTGAAAGATTTACTTTTATGGGTTTCATAATCGCGTCCTCTCGTCTGGCATAATTGGGCGGCTAATTGGGGCCCGACGAGTGGACTCTTCTTCGGAGGAAATTGCCCGTAGTACCGTAACGTTTCCGAGAAGACCAAGTGAAACCGAAACGGCCTTTATTGCCCACATGTCGCGGGCCAGAGCTGTAAATTAATAACGAGCACGTGAATGAAATACCGGCCATCTGCCACCTTTTGCCCGTTAGCCGATGGCTTCCATAAATATTTGCGCCGAATGCCTAGACAATATCGCGCTCACAGTGCCAAGGCTCTCGGAGAATGTGTCGATTCACTAAAGGCATTCAATATTTTCACTCGTTGTGTTGTTCGTAACTAGTAAAGGTAATTTCACTTTTATTATTTATAGAGTTGCGTATGCTTCTGTTTATCTTTTATACTTCATTCAGTCTTAAGAGGTAACAACTTTTTTAATATAGACAGAATGATAACCTAACTAGATGTGATTGGTCATTCCTGGGCAGTTTTTGTAATTGTTGTACTTTAGTTCATTTTAGGACTCTTATTACTACAATAAGAAAAAGAACTGATAGAGCCCTTTAGTTTTTTTAATCTGCTAGATGTATAGTATGTTACGAAGGTAAAGAAACAAATCATCAGATAAACGAGTTTCCTTCCGATAGGTTTCACCTACAGACATCATCTAGAAAAATTGTCTTGTTAGATTCGTAATATATTATACTGAGTAAATAATCAAATACAGTGTTTTTTGGTAAGATAGATTATTTCATCTTGTTGGAGGGAGACATTTTCTTGGAAAAACATCTTATTAAAGCACTTATATTATGATGCGTTAAAAAAATTTTGATTGTTTTTGCTAGATATTTAACATTTCTCTTCTACTAAGTAGTAGTGATTAACAAACCATGAGGTTCTTCTACTATGTAGTTTGAGTATTTAGGTGTATATAAATAAATTATTACTGGTTCATTTGAAGTACCATTAATTATATCCCAATAGCAAAGCGTTTCTGTTCATTCATCAATATCTTATCTATTTATTATTATTCTGAAGAAGAAAATCCTTTATTTTAATTTCAGAAAATATATATTTCTTTAAACA